>CM041644.1:34790438-34817071 GCA_023333625.1 Bothriochloa decipiens | reverse complement strand
CTTCTTTTTCATTCGAAGTGGACGCGTACGCTTCGCTTAGAAGCTGAAAACATTTTTACCTTAGTGAAATAAAGTTAAAAAATTTTTCTTAGCAAATTTTGAAACGCCGTCCCTTCTTTTTCGTTCGAAGTGGACGCGTACGCGTCGCTTAGAAGCTGAAAATATTTTCACCTTAGTGAAATGAAGTTAAAATTTTTGCCTTTAAGTTAGCATTTTTTAGATTTAATAAAATATTGATGCTAACTTTGTTTTGTAAAATTTGTGTCGATATAGGAGTATATGTTGGATATACTCTTTGGCATTTTGTACTTTTAGTTGTGCAATATAGAGACATATCTTTGGAGAAACTATTTTCTCATTTATATTTCATGAGATTTACAAAGAGACTACCTTGTTAAAAAACCACCCACCCTGCGAAGGATTTCCCTTGAGTGGAAAAAGAGTGCAGCTCAGTTATGCTTTCAGGAATGTAAACTTGCTTGTAAAGAGAATTTCTACTTCTACTTTTGCTGAAAAGTAAACTAATCTTGTAATCTTGCTTATGGATAATACTTACAGAGTGCTTCTATATTCCAGGTGTGATTGAGCTCTTCGCCTTTCATGTTTGCCAGATGATACGCACCTTCTTTGTTTGTTCTTGTGATGATAATGGTCCTTCCCATTTTTATTGAAATTTTCCCACTGTATCTTCGTTTCACTTTCTTTTTAACACGAAATCTCCTGGTGCTAACTCCCTTGGCTTGACTTTTTTGTTGTACCACTTCTTTGTTTTAAGTTGGTACTTCTTGATATTTTCAAGTGCTTCATTTCTTTTTTCTTCGAGCAAATCTTTGCTTGTTGCTTGGTCTTCTTCTATGATTATTTGAATATTTGTTCTTAGACCTTCATATTTTATTTCTTCAGGAGTCATTACTTCATCTCCATAAAGTAACTTGAATGGAGAAAAATCTGTTGGCCTTGGTTTTGAAGTGTTGTGAGACTAGATTACTCTTGATAATTTGTCAACCTATTTTTATTTTTTTAGGTCTGTTAAGCACTTTGAAATTTCAGTGCAAATTATCTCATTTGGTCTTTCGACTGCTCCATTAGACTGTGGGTGTCTTACTGATGCGAAGGAAAGTTTGATTCCCATTGACTGACAATATTCCCTGAAGTCTTCGCTGTCATATTGCATTCCATTATCTACTGTGATGTGTCTTAGGACTCCAAATCTGCATATGATGTTCTGCCATAGGAATATTTTCATTGTGTGAGAGGACATGTTGGTGATTTGCTTCGCCTCAATCCACTTGGTGAAATATTCAACTGCAACTATTGCGTATTGGTAATTGTCTTGAGCCGGAGGTAACTTTCCAACTATGTCGATTCCCCATCTTGCAAGTGGCCAAGTTGGTTCAATTGGTTGTAGGTTTGTTCCTGGTGCATTGACTTTACTTCCTGCCATTTAACAATTGTGATAAGTCCGAATGATTTCTTTGCTGTCACTTTAGGCAGTTGGCCAGAAAAACCCTTGTCTGAAGGCTTTCCCAACTATTGATCTAGCCCCAGTGTGACATCCACAGATTCCCTCATGTATTTCTTTCAATAAGTTTTTCCTATCTTCTCTTGAGATGCACTTTAGTAGTGGTTGGCAAACTCCTTTCTCGTACAGTTCTTCGTTGATGATTTTGTAACTTCTAGTCTTTTGCTTCATTCTTATTTCATCAACTTCGTTTTCTGACTCGTAAAATCCTTTGAGGAATGCCATAATTGGAGCTCTCTATTCTTCGCTTTCTATGATGTGTACTTCTTTCGGTTGTTCAACTTTTATTTTTGTTGAGGCTTTGGTGATAGTTTGGAAGAATACTTTTGGTGGTAACTCTAACTTTTGGGCGGTGGCTTTTGTAATTTCGTCTGCATCTGTGTTATCATTTCTTGAGATACTTTTCACTGTGAATCCAGCGAAGTGTTTTTCTTGATCCCTCAATAGTTGGAGATACTTTACTAGCTCTGGATCTCTTGCTTTGTAATTTTTCTGTATATGCCCAGCCACAACTTGAGAATCTGTCTTGATTATTAGCTTTTGAATTCCTATTGCTCTTGTTTTGTGAAGTCCCAACAATACTGCCTCATATTCTGCAATGTTGTTGGTGCATTGGAAGTCTAGTCTCACTGCGTATTTGAATTTGATTCCAGAAGGTGAGGTTATGATTGCTGCTGCTCCTGCGCCGGTGAAGCCCCAAGCGCCGTCATTATAGATTATCCATTCTGGTTGCTCCATTTTTTCTTGATTGTAGTTTGAAGGTGTCCAATCTACTACGAAGTCAGCCAACACTTGAGATTTGATTGCTGTTCTTTTCTCAAATTTGATGAAGTATTGAGACAATTCTGCAGCCTATTTTTTCAATCTCCCTGAGGACTTACAGCCTTGTAGCACTTCTTTGAGGGGTTGATTTGTTGGCACTCTTATTTTGTGTGCTTGGAAGTAGTGTTTTGACTTTCTGGATGCCATAAGTATTGCATATGCAATTTTCTCAATTTCTGAATAGAAAATTTTTGATCCAGACAAAGCTTCGGATGCGAAGTATACTGGAACTTGTCTTGTTGAGTGCTTATTTTCTTCTTCTTGTATCAGTACTGTACTAACTATACTTTCGTTTGCTGATACATATAGTAATAAATCTGCCGTTGGGTCAGGTGTTGCCAAAGTTGTGGGGTTAGAAGATGCTTCTTTATTTCTTCGAAAGCTTCTTGTTGTGCTTGACCCCAGTTGAATTTTTTCCCTATTAGTGCTTGAAATATTGGGAGGCTTCGCTCAGCTGATTTGGATATAAATCTGTTCAGCGAAGCTAATCTTCCTGTCAGCTTTTGGATGTCCTTGATGTTTCTTGGCACTTGCATATTCAGTATTGCCTTCACCTTCTCTGGATTCAGGTCAATTCTTTTTGCGGATATGATGCACCCTAAAATTTTGCCTGTTTGAACTCCAAATGTGCATTTTTCTGGGTTCAACTTTAGATTTACTTTTCTGAGGTTTGAGAAGGTTTCTTGTAAGTCTTCGACATGGTCTTCTCTTATCTTGCTTTTGACTACCAAGTCATCAACATACGCAAGCAAGTTTCTTGGTATTTGATCTTTGAGGACTGTGGATGTCATTTTGATGAAAGTTATTCCTGCATTGCGAAGCCCCTCGGCCATTCTTTAGAAACAGTAAGTTCCAAATGGTGTAATGAAACTTGTGTATTCTTCATCTTCTTTTTTCATCCAAATTTGATGGTAGCCTGAATAGCAATCAAGGAAACTGAGCATTTCACTTCCTGCTGCTTGGTCTACTAGAGTTCTATTAATTCTTGGTAGAGGGAAGTTGTCTTTTAGATATGCCTTGTTGAGATCTATGAAGTCTATACATATTCTTCACTTTTTGTTTTTCTTCTGCACCATGACTATGTTTGCGAGCCAAGTTATGAATTATACTTCTCTTATGACTTTTGCATCTAGCAATCTCTAAACTTCAACTTTCGCAGCTTGTGTTCTGTCTTTGGATAACTTTATGAGTTTTTGCTTTTTTGGCCTAAAGTTTGAGTCGATGTTTAACTTGTGTTCTTTGACATCCCTGCTTACTCCTCCTAAGTCTTGTGCAGACCAGGCGAAGATATCCTTGTTACTTCGCAAGACTTGTATTATCTTTTCTTCTTCTTCTTTTGATAAGTTTGTGCCGATGATAACTTGTCTTTCTGGCACCATTGGGTCGAGTGGTACTTTCTTTGTGTCTTCGCAAGGCTTCGCTTTTTCTTATGTCTTCGTGTTTTCAGTTTCAAACTCATCATCTTCTTCTTCTTCTTGTATCACGTGGATATTTTTGAAAACTGGGCTTGCATCTCTCTATATTTCTTACCTCTGTTTGATCGTCGAAGATAGTTATGATGCCATTGACTGCTGGCATCTTCATGCATAAGTATGGGTAGCTTACTATGGATTCGAAAGCATTTAAACTTCCCCTTCTAAAGATTGCGTTGTATTGGCTGTGCATTTCAACAACATCAAATGCTATTTGCTCTGTTCTCGCATTGTTCATTGTTCTGAATGAGACTGGCAAGACAATTCTGCCGATAAAGTTTATTTTTCTTTCCGCCAAATCCAACTAATGGGTGCTCGGCTCTTCCCAAGATTTTTCTATCAATTTTCATTGCATCTAGAGTTCTTGTGAATATAATATCTACTGAGCTGTCACCGTCTATTAGAATTTTTGATACCGCCCAACCTTCAATGTTTGCTTCTATGACCATTGCGTCCATATGAGGGTAATCTTTGAGCTTGAGATCTTGTTCTGAGAATGTGATTGGCATGTGGAACCATCTTGTTTTCTTGAATGGACCTTCGACTGCTATGGAGTTTACTCTTCTGAAATAATTTCTTCTTTCATTTCTTGTATCGAGCTCCATGCTATTTTTTTCAAAGATTATCATAATTCTGCCTTTGCTTGGGATGATTGCTTTCCCATTGTTTGTTGACGCTTCGGGCATGTTGTTGTTGTGTTGAATTTGGTGGTTGCTATTTACCACTGAACTTTCAGGGTGGAAACTTTGTTGCTGACTTGGGCCTTATTGATTTTGTGAGCACACTGCTAGTGGCTGGCAATTATAGATTGGCAGAGGTGGTGGCAACATGTGCTTAGGGTAAGTTATTGGCAAGTAACTTGTTCTTTAGGGAGCTAGATGATTGACAACTTTCAGCTGCGAAGTTGCTCTATTCTCTTCTTACATTTCTTCAATGCTTTTCTTTACTCTTGGGCACATCTTTGATGTGTGACCAGCCTCTTTGCCATGTATGATGCAATACATTTTTTCGGGCCTCAAAATTTTTCTTTCAAAGTTTCTGCTTTGGTTGTTATAGTTTGGCCTTTGTTGGAAATTTTCCTTGTAATTTCTGTTGCTTTGGAAATTTCTTTGATTGCTTGAGTTTGGACCTTGACTGTTGACTTCGCTTGTGTTGTTGATATAGTTTATTCTCTGAAATGGTCTTTGCTCTGTGTTTGCCATTCTTGAATGTTGAAAATTGTTGTTTGCTCTTGACATGTTTCTTTCTCCATTTTCTTCTTCTATTCTTTTTCTGTAGTCTTCGTCGGATTCACAATACTTTCTCATTTCTTCATATAGTTTTTTAAATGGTTGGTCTTTCTCTTTTAAAGTGTGAGGAAAGTTGGCCAGTTCGCAGTCCTTTAGTTGCTGCTATGATGACGACTTCGTCTGGTATGTTTGGTATTTGAGCTTTTGCTTGTATAAATCTTTTGTAATATTGGCTCAACGGTTCTTTTGGTTGCTGCTTGATGTTGAAATAATCATCGCTTGTGAGCTCAACTCTTTGTAAGCCTTGGAAATCTAAGAGCAGGATTGTGCGAAGTTGATCCCAAGATTTGATTGACCTTGGTTTTAGCGAAGAGTACCAATGTTGTGCTGGTCCTCTTACTGCCATGGTGAGCGACTTCGCTAGGGTGTTTGCATCTCCCCCACTTGATGCAACTGCTGTTTCAAAACTCATAAGGAATTGTCTTGGGTCGGACATGCCATTGTAGGTTGGGATGATGTTGAACTTGAATCCTGCTGGCCACTTCGCTAGCTGAATGTCGATTGACAAAGGCGACTCTGTATCAATTATTGCTATTTGACTTTGGTTCTCTTTGCTGTTAGTGTTTTTGCTTGCTGAGTTTGAATCTTGAATCATGACTTCGCTCTCATTTTATATTTCATCATTGAGCTTTCTTAGTTCAGCCTCTGCTTCTGCGATTCTTTGCTTTAAAGACTTTTCTCTTGTCTTCGTTCTTGCTTCCTCCAGCTGTTTTTTCTTGACGATGAGTTGATCTTCGAGTTCTTTGAGTCTTCTTTCTTCGTTCTAAGTTTCTTCTTCTTCTTGAATACGTCTGGTTTCAGTTTTTGTTGTATCTTGTATAATTGGGTCTTGAGTGGAGTTGCCATCGGTCGGAACTATCTTTTTACTGGGTCTTCCTATTTTGGTGGTCGTGAGTGTCTTCCATCACACAAACGGACGGCGCTAGATGTTGGGTGATGGAATCACACACACACAAATAAGGTATAAACAATATGCTGATCGCGACTATGTTTCCATTTGTCGGGTATTTATAGACCCCATGACTTTGCTATCCACAGAAACTTTACAAAACAGATCACAACACTACCTATACAACCAGCTAAACATATATCAGCGAAGTAGCACAGCTCACTTCGCTACTGTCTTCTTGACTCCTTAGACAACTTTGGGCTTCTGACCAAATTTATAACTTCGCAGGTTGCCTTGTTGACTCTTACGCGAAGCCACCACATCATCTTCGCTAAGTGCCTAGAGTGCGGCGAAGTCATCTTCACTAGTCAACCTAAAACATGCAAAACACAAGCGAAGTTGAAAATAGTTACAGCGAAGTGTCTATGTTATCTTCGCTGGACATGTTGGTGTCTCAAATGTTTGTAATAAAAAGTTTATCTCCAAAGTTTGGAATGGATGTTTGTATGTCAAAGTTGTTCCCCAACAGTGAGTTTCATCACCAATACAACAATCGTGTTTGATTATAAGTAAACAAACAAATATACCGCAACATTAAAGAAAACAAATTATCACAACCATGCAAATCAATGGTCATACATATAGCCACTGGGGCAAATAAAGTGGATACAAAATAAGGCAAAATAGGTTCGATGAATGAAGAAGATGCATGATAGGGTGAATTCATACTTGAAAATTAAATTTCAATCGGTGTATCTTTAGATTGGATCTAGATCAGATGAGTTCCTCCTTCACGACATCGGGGAGAGTCTCTCCAACTCCTAGTAGGATGATCAATCGTCGCGCTCAAGACCCTTTGGACCCCCTCTCCCTCTCGTATTTATAGATGAATTTCTAGGGGCAATTTTCTATTTAAGTCCAACATTGATACCAAATTATACTTTGTTTTCCATCTATAAAAATTATAAACAGATAAAATTATTATACCTATTTCTTGCACAATAAAGCATATATAATATTGTACTCCTTTTGATTTCCAATCCAAATATAATTCGTATAGGCTTGGACGATACAACAAAATGACTATTGATTCCATGACAAAAATTTTACTTCAAACTAGAAAATATACTTGTATACAAATAAATCTACTATTATTAATTCTATGCTCTAGGTCCACGTATATACATATATGGTCAAAATTTTTAAGGACGAACGAAACTTATCCTAAAACCAACTTATTTAAGATTCAGAAGATGTTTGCTCAGGAGTCAGGACTCTATCTACAATATCAACATATATAGAGTCCTTGCTTGTTTAGGAAAGCCTCTTCATCTCTAATCTAGGATATATATTTGAGAATAAGAGCATCTCCAACAGTTTAATAAATAGGTTGCATCCTTTAAATTTTGACAAAACAAGCAAAATTCATTCTTTAACGGTTTGTCGAAGTTACTTACCAAATTTTCTAACTTGCTATCCCTCGTCGCCATGCACGTATCTTTACACGCGAACATCCCACTCCGTATCGCTCCTCGCACGCCCGCGGCTTCTCTTCCCGCGCGGTCGAGAAAATTTCCTCTAGTTCCCCGATCGTGGCATATATGATCGCGATTCTGCGCCAAGACCGGTCTCCGTCATCACGTGCCTTCTCCCGTGCCCAAGCCGCGGCCTCGTCCTGGCGAGAAGATCCGGACGCGTAGGTAGCCCGGCCTGATCGATGCCTCCCGATCTAATCCAGCAGCTCCCGGCCTCGACGTCCAGCCGATCGGATAGCCTCGACGTCCACCCGCGCAGGTACGTGCTTCGTCCTCGTGTAGCTAGGGTTCGTATATACCGTCTCCCTGGCATATGTTCTAGTGCCCTTGATCGGATAGCCAAGTTCATATGTTCTAGTGCTAGTGCCCCGTAATTGGTGGTCACAGTAGGACTGAATTTTTACCGCACTACTGCCATGTATTTCCTGTTGCTACTGATTGGTAGTATAGGGTTCAGCTGCTGCCGTCAATTAGGATTGATCGTCTTGCAATGTTCTGACCGACAAGGCGACAAGTCTTGCAATTTTTTTTCCTCAACATACTACATGTGTATCAGTACTATATTGCTGATCGATGATGTGTAGCAGTATTGTATCCATCAGAAAATACTACATGTTGCCCTACTTGCGTGTACGTTGTATTAGGTACTCATCGTACTAGTTCACCGTGGTAGTGCTTGCTGATCATGCCACATGGATTTGCTTTTATTTTCTTGACCCGTTGAATCATCCAATTGTATTGTTTGTGTATTTTTTTTAGACTCGCGGAGATGGAAGGTACCGTGGTGGCGGAGTTGGTGAACTGCGGCGGCGTACCTTCACTCGCGACGGGAGGACGACCACGGCGCGATGGGAGGAGGACCGATGTGCGAGCGGAGGATGTCGGGGTACGTGTCAACGAGTTACGTGATGGGCCCTTCTATTTATATGTTTTGGCAAGTTAAATATAGAGAATTATTGAAGAGAATCTCTTTTTAATTTGACATATTATTTTAGCAACTTACTAAAACACAATACTTAGCAAGTTAAATTTAGCAAAATGTTGAGAGTGCGCTAAGTTTCCTCTTGTTTCCGCTCCCGAAGTTTGTGCAGAACCGAAGAATTCCATGAGCTTTCGATCAGATTGCTTGCGCAGACGCGTTCTCCTCCGGTCACGGCACTGCTCCAACGGTGCGCCCGCAGCTGTCCGGGCAAACAGCCCAGCAGAGAGCCGCCGTACCGCGCGCTGACGGGCAGCTTTGGGAATCGGGACGGTGTGCTCGCCGGCCAGATAACTCTTGCACCGTCGTATAGATTTAATTTTACTTATTTTATTTTTATGGAGATTGGAGAAATGGCGCTCCTAGGGTCGCCACCCTGAAGCATGAGGCCCATCTCTACCCACCGGCCAACGGAGCTGCCGTTCACCGTGGATCGGAAGCGGAACGCGATTCCAGGATTTCAGCTACGAGATTAGTGAAACTAAAACAATCAAAAGATGGTTTGACCCTTCCTCTTCTACAGTTAAGCAAGGGCGAAAAGAATGCGAGTCATTTCTCGCGCCATTCGCCTCCGCTACCCCCTCCCTCCGGTGGCCGTTTTAACATCGGAGAGGATGGGGAATTTGATTTGAGGTGACTGGTGTATATATCTTTTGTTTCCCTACTGGTGGAGTCAGCGCCGACATTGGCCGTGGTGTTGCTTGGCTTCTTTGTCGCGGAGGAGTTGAGGTATGTTTTTCCTTGTGGTAGTTGTTTGGAGGAGGAGGCGCCGCTTCTAAGGATTAAGCTTTTCTGGCAAATGGTGGCTGGTTCGTAGCTGTTAGAGGTGGGCGTGGAGAGAGAGAGAGAGAGAGCTCTATCTAGTAGAGTTGTCGACGTTATGTCCGTTCCAGATCTTGTTCTTTCCCGCTTAGCAGCAGGCTAATTGGCGATTCTACCACCTTTAGTTGGATTGTTGGCAGCTCATGCAGAGGTATGGTTGTTGGTTTCATGGTTGGTCCCGCTTTCCTTTGTTGTCGTCGGCCGACGAGTTATGCAGGTCCAGTCAGAGGAGTATGAGGTGGTGTCCCCAACCGATCCTTTCTCCTTTAAGATCTATTGAGCTCAATTCAAAGCCTCGTGCGATGATACTTCTTCTAGCTATATGGTGTTCGTCTTCTTCCAGATCTGGTACTGGCATGGCTAACAACATTGGTGGAAGACGAAGAACGACGACGACAAGAACAAAAGATCCGGAGAACATTTTGTAGTTTCTTTATAGGGACTTTTGCGCAAGTTGTGTGAGACAGCTGTCCTTTCTGCATCCTTCTAGGATCTACCTATACTGTGTGTATTTGTATGTTTTCCTATGGTCTCAATACAAGTACGCTTTAAGAAAAAGCGGCAAGATTGGTAGGCCACTAAGAGACCCCATTGATCATATAGCAAAGAAAATAAAATGTGGCTAATACACAGTCGACCATGTGATTAGCATGTGAAACAAACAATTTCTTCCTCCTCCCGACCCCACCCCTCGACCCCGTTCTTCGCGTCCTTGCCCCTCCCCCATTATTGCTTACTGCCCACAACGACCTCCGTCTTCCTCAACCCTCTCGCCACGGCCATGGCCGACCATGGGCGCCCTCATTCAACAAGACTCGACTACCTCCTACACCGTCAAAACCCTAACACCACCTTTCGGTCGTCCTCCCCACCTAGCCTACCTACCTTTCCTGAGCCCACCTAAATCCACCAAAGTTGCGGAAGAAGAGAGGAGAAGATGGTGCACCGTATGTCCTCATTAGGGTTTCGATGGCGTAAAAGTAATTGATGATTCTAATCTCTAGTCTAGAAGTAATAGATGATTCTAATCTCTAGTTAAACGAACACAGTGACATTTAGGAATACGACACCGATTAATGCGTGAGACAATATTGGACTTGGATGACAGCTGGACAATCGCGCCTTCAATTGTCCTTTTGTACTTGAATTTTTTGTACCTGCTTTCATGGTGATCTTTTTCAAATTGCACGGGACAGAATGACGTACTCGCTCATTTTCAAAAAGAAAATGACGTACTCGCTCTTTTTTTTAATAATGGACAGTTTATATCCGGCTTCATCTATCAACTGATAGAATCAGGACAATTATTATAAAGTCCTGCCGATAGGCACAAATATAGACTGCAAAGAACAAGTTTGCATCCGTTCTAACAGAGAAACCGAAATGAAATAAAGTTTAAGTTAAACATAATCAATGTTTATCGAAGACAGCCATCCACTATAAATAAAAAACTACAATGTTGACGTCTCTAGGAATTGTCCGACTTAGATCAAGTGCTCCCGCTGGTTCATCATGTCTTTGCAGACTTGTCCATTATCGAAGCCAGGGAGTTTCCCTGAATAGAACCTGCGAAAAAGTTTTTGGTTTATATTTGTCAAAAACCACCTCGTTTCTCGTTATCCATATTGCCCAACAAAGCGCACCAACTGCTGTTAATAACAATGAATTATACTTTTTGTTAGATATTTTTTACCACCTACTGAAAAGGTCATTCATATCTGTGGGTGATGATAATCCAAAAAGTAAATGTATGGCACGCCATAAGAATTTGACATAAATACAGTCTAAAAGGAGACATTTTATAGTTTTTAAAAAATGACAGAAACGTGTTTGTCACCATTCCAGTTACATCTAACTAAGATATCCTTAGTTAGAATCACACCTCTGTTTTGAATTAACTATCGTTTTGATTTTCGTATCACAAATTTAATCAATTTATAATATAATTTTTAATATATTTTAATCAAAGTATTTAAAAAACAAAAATGGTAGTTATTTTTTATAACAAAAATGACAGTTATTTTAGAGGAGGGAGTAGTACTCTCTTTTTTAATAGGAATTCTATAATTCTATTGATCAATCATAATATTGTCGGGTACCTGGGTAAGGGGGTACCCTAAGCCCTCGATATCCAGGAGGATTAATCTCCCAACAGCAAAACCAAAATCATCAAAGTAGCCCACAATCAGAGATACGGGTCCACTAGCGTACACCGACCAATGCCAGGCCGGCCCACGAGCGACACCATCTGAGACAAGGCCGACCCCAGTTCGGTGGGGGACCTCGAGTGACGGAAGTCCGCCCGAGCGGACGACCCCTCGTCGATCACTACTACCCTCCTCGATTCACCTACTCCCTGTACGGGAGTCAGGGCACTTAATGCTCCTACCAACTCCCTCCTAACCGCATGGATACAACGGTGTTACAGTGATCGGGTACAGCGGTCGAATCCTACTTTTACCGCCCATCCCTGGACGTGCGGTGATTTGCCCGGTACAGCTGCACCTTACCGAGCACTGTTCCACCTCCGACGCCCCCTCGACGCACTACGCGATAGCCGCCAGCTTCGGATGCCCTAGGGCTCGATCTTATCCACCCGACCTCGACCCCCAAGGCTACCCCTCGACTGGGCCTCGAACATCATCAGCCACCCCTCGAGTCAGACTTCGACGCCTCCAGTCAGCGCGCCAACAACTCCGGACGCGACGCCTACACGGATCCGCATGACCGCACATGGGCACGGGTCCTTCACTGACCACCTGTGGTGTCACCGTGACGCCCGAGAGGACAGCCGTCGACTCCAAGCACGTCGCTACAGGGCAAGCCATGCCTAGCGCACGCCTCTATAGCGGCTACGACGTGATCGGTACCCCCCTCGACGTCACCACCTACGACAGCATTAGGACCTCTGTACGCCCGTGCCTCTCCTTGGTCTATAAAAGGAGACGCCGAGCTCATAGTAGAGGAGAGTTTCCAGAGCCCGAAAAGCTCAAGTCTTAGCTCAGTCTCACTCTCTACACCCCCGTTCTTACTCGCTCGCTTGTATTCACTCTTGTACAAGCACTTCGGTGCAAGATAATATAAGTGTCCTCCCCCGCTGGACGTAGGGCTTTCTCTTGCCCGAAACCAGGATAAAAATCATGTGTTCATCTTGCATCACCATTCGAATTAGGGAGCACATAGTACATGTTTACTCGTCGGCTTAGGGAACCCCCGGGTCCCGACACCGACAGTTGGCGGCCAGGTAGGGGAATCTGCGTGTCACCACCGCTTCCCGCCATTTTTCGGATGGCAGACTCCGCGCCATCGCTTCTATTCACCATGGTGATCTGGTTTGGGAGTTTGGAGTTCATGTCGCTAGGCCCCGGCCATGACATGGTCCTGCTCTCAATCGGAGATCCGAGCAGAAGCAGTCCTGGGTCCCCGCAACGGGCCCCTCGCCAGTCTCGTCACCACGCTTCCCCGCCCAGGAGGAGGCGTGGCCGGCGAAGCCACCATCGCCGCTCTGGGTCTACATCTACCCTAGGTTCCTCGTCCCCAGCGGAGGACGCAGGGTCCCTAGTTGGGAACCTGGCAGACCTACGCCTAGGATCGGAGGAGCCAGGAGGTCTTGGCGGCGACCCCAACTTCATCCCCGCTATGGGCTCGCCAAGGGGACCAAGTGTGATCTCTTCTGCGGCTGAGGCTCCAACTCCACCCAATCCGCTCCCACATGGGTTGTTCGAGGCCCGTCTCCTGTTCCCGTTCGGTCTAAACAACACTGCCAAGTTGTACTCCTCGGTGAGCACCAACATGAACGTGTATGAGGATCCCCCGGGACACCTCCATGGCACCATCAAGGACTTGCTGGCTCCTACGCCGGCCTTTGGGCACCCAGAATCCTCAGAGACTCCTGGCCCGAGGCGCTACACCCTCGGCACGATGCGACGACAGCTGAAGGAGGAGCGTCGGGGGCAGTTCCCCATCTTCTACTCTGGCAACCCCGACTCTGACTCTGACCACTATGACCCCACACATGAGTGCTTCCACTTCAGCGAAGTCGTCGCATCGAGCACGACATCGTCGACCCCGTAGCTATGGCTGCAGCAGGAGGTGCTCTCGTCGCGGTGGATCAGGAGGAGCAGCCACCTGCTGCACCAAACGACGCGTGGGTGCCTCAGGACGCCCATGACGCCCAGCTCGCGCAAGTCTGGGAGATGTGAGCCAAGCTCGATGAGGATCGGGAGCGTCTATGCCAGCTCGAGCGGACCCTCGAGCAGGAGCGCGGACATCCGCTCGGCGAAAGCGCTCGAGCCAGAGCCCGAGAAGCCCACCGGCAAATTGTCTGGGGGACGCGATCGAGCGTCCTATCTTCAACCGTGCCAGCCAGAACATTGTCGCCGCGACCATGCTTCTCCGCAACATGCTGGCCCCCT
Organism: Bothriochloa decipiens; assembly: GCA_023333625.1. Classification (NCBI taxonomy): domain Eukaryota; kingdom Viridiplantae; phylum Streptophyta; class Magnoliopsida; order Poales; family Poaceae; genus Bothriochloa; species Bothriochloa decipiens. Next base: position 34,803,326 of record CM041644.1, on the reverse strand, counting down.
CGAACCCCGAAGCCCGGCGCATCCAGCAGGAGGTTCAGGGCCTCCTCGAGGTAGCCGCCACACAACAGGCTGAAAGCTCAGCCTTGAGATGTCGAGGGACGGCTTCGGGGCAACCCCCCGAACCATCCCGACACGAGAGGCAGGGCTCGGTCCATCAACTGGACTCCCCCGACCAAAGAGGGTGATCCTCATCCGTGAACGTATCTGTGATGACTGCGAGCCTCGAGATGCATGCCCTGACGTCAATGAGAACCGCCGACGCTATAGCACACACAGGGGCGGGCGCTATGACAGCGACGAGGACCAACATCGGTCCCCCGAGCCGCCGGGCCCTCGAGTCTTCAGCCGAACGATTCGGAGGACACCGCTGCTGAATCCCTTCCGTCCCCCCACAAGCCTCGTCAAGTACAACGACAAGACCAAGCCTGAGCTGTGGTTAGCCGACTTCAAATTGGCATGCCAATTGGGTGGAGCGCGCAGCGACCACGCCATCATCCAGCAACTGCACCTCTTCCTATCGGACACTGCTCAAAGGTGGCTCGAGGAGCTCCCCTCCGACCAGATTCATGACTGGACTGACCTCGTCAGGGTGTTCTAAGGAAACTTCAAGGGAACCTACGTGCGCCCCGGTAACAAGTGGGACCTCCGGAGCTGCAAACAGAAGCCTGTGGAGTCTCTCCGTGACTTCTCCCGATGCTTCTCCAAGCAACACACCAAGCTTCCCTACATCGCCGACGACGATGTGACCTTGGCTTTCATTGCCGGGACCACCTGCAAGGATCTGGTATGGAAGCTGAGGCACAACCCCCAAGACCACCGACGAGCTGATGGACGTCGTGGCCAATTACGCCGCCGGTGACAAGGCAGTCGGCGCCTTCATCGACGACGGCCAGGGCAAGCGCGAGGCCAAGCCGGGCGACCCTGAAAGCTCGAATCGGGGTGCCAAGAAGGGTGGCAAGAAGAAGAAAAACCAGCAGGGCAAGCGCGAGGATGCCCCCGATGATCTCGTGGCTACCGCTGAACGCAAGAAGCCCCGAGGTCCTCCCGAGAAGGGCTTCTTTGACAAGATGCTGAAAAAGCCATGTCCCTATCGTAAGGGGCCTGCCAACCACAACCTCGAGGACTGCCAAATGATCAAGAAGTACTTTGAGAGCGTGGGCCTCAGAAAGGATGACAAGAAGGAGGTTCCCAAGGAAAAGGACGGTGACAAGGAGGACGGTTTCCCCAAGGTCTATGACTACTACATGATCTACGGGGGGCCCTCGACCCGGCTTTCACCGCGCCAGCACAAGAGGGAGCGTTGAGAAGTCTTCTCCGCGTGGGTCTCTACTCTCCACTACCTCGACTGGTCTGATACGGACATCATGTTCGACCAAGAGGATCACCCCGACCACATCCCCCGACCTGGGATGTACCCGCTCATCATCGACCCCATCATCGTCAACACTCGCCTTTACAAGGTGCTCATGGACGGAGGCAGCAACCTCAAAATCATCTACGTAGAGACCCTTGACCTCCTGGGGGTCTTGAGAGAAAAACTCAGCCCGAGTGCCGGGGGCTTCCACGGCATCGTACCAGGGAAGAAGGCTCTCCCCATTGGCCGTATCGACCTCCCCGTCTGCTTCGGCACTCTCGCCAACTTCAGGAAGGAGAAGTTCACCTTTGAGGTGGTCGGGTTTCACGGCACGTACCACGCCATCATCGGCAGACCCAGCTACGCCAAGTTCATGGCGGTCCCCAATTACACCTACCTCAAGCTCAAGATGCCAGGACCCAAAGGCATGATCACCGTCGGCCCCTCCTTCGACCACGCATACAACTGCGACATTGAGTGCGTCGAGAATGGGGATGCCGTCGAGGAGTCCGCAATGCTGGCAGCAACCCTCGAGGCATTCGCTCTCGAGCTTCCCAACCTCAAGCGCCACGCCGACAACTTCGAGCCTGCTGAGGACACAAAGAAGATCCTTCTCGACCCGAGCAGCTCCGACGAGAGGGCGCTGATCATCAGCGCCACCCTAAGCGACAAATAGGAAGCAGTGCTCGTCGACTTTCTCCGCACAAATGCCGATATGTTTGTGTGGAGTCCTTCGGATATGCCGGGCATACCGAGGGAAGTCGCCGAGCACGCCTTGGAGATCTGAGCTAGGTCCAAACCGGTGAAGCAACACTTGCGCCGCTTTGACAAGAAGCACAAGATCATCGGGGAGGAAGTCAACAAGCTCTTGGCGGCTGGGTTCATCAAGGAGGTTCATCATCCCGAGTGGTTAGCTAATCCTATACTAGTTAAGAAAAAGAATGGGAAATATAGGATGTGTGTAGACTATACCAGTGAATAAACATGTCCTAAAGTTCCTTTTCTCTTACCACATATTGATCAAGTCATGGATTCAACTGCGGGATGTGAAACTCTCTCCATTCTCGACGCTTACTCCGGCTACCACCAAATCAAGATGAAGGAGTCTGACCAGCTCGCGACCTCCTTTATCACCCCCTTCAGCATGTATTGTTACGTAACCATGCCCTTTGGCCTTCGAAACGCCACGGCAATGTACCAACGATGCATGCTCCACGTCTTTGGTGAACACATCGGACCAACGGTCGAGGCCTATGTCGATGACATCATAGCCAAAACTAAGAAGGCCGATGACCTCGTCAATGACCTCGAGATCACGTTCAAATGCCTCCGGGCGAAGAACATCAAGTTTCACCCTAAGAAGTGTGTCTTCGGCGTTCCCCGAGGCATGCTCTTGGGGTACATAGTCTCTCAGCGCGGTATCAAGGCAAACCCCGAGAAGGTCTCCGCAGTTACCAAGATGGGTCCAATCCAAGACCTCAAGGGTGTCCAGAGGGTCTCGGGTTGCCTCGCAGCCCTCAGTCGCTTTATCTCACGACTCAGAGAAAAAGCACTGCCTATGTACCATCTTTTGAAAAAATCAGAGCGCTTCGTATGGACCCCCGAAGCTGAGGAGGCCCTCGCCAAGATTAAAGCCATGCAGACCTCACCTCCGATTCTTGTACCTCCGAACCCAGCCGAGCCACTCTTGCTCTATGTCACCACAACTACCCAGGTGGTCAGCGCGGCCATAGTTGTCGAGAGAAAAGAAGAAGAACATGTCTTGCCCATCCAGCGGACGGTCTACTTCGTTAGTGAGGTACTCTCGGAAACCAAGGTTCGCTACCCGCAGATCCAGAAGCTTCTCTACGCCATCATCCTCACGCGACGCAAGCTCCAGCACTACTTCCTTGGCCACCCGGTAACTGTGGTCTTGTCTTTCCCCCTCAGGGAGATAGTCCAGAACCAGGAAGCCACTGGGAGACTGGCCAAGTAGGCGGTCGAGCTCATGGGCGAGGCCCTCACCTACGCGTCGTGGAAGGCCATCAAGTCCCAGGTGTTAGCAGACTTCATCGCTAAATGGATCGACACGCAACTTCTTCCCGCACAGTTCCAAGCAGAGCTCTGGACAATGTTCTTCGACGGGTCGCTGATGAAGACGGGAGTGGGTGCAGGACTACTCTTTATTTCGCCACTCATAGTCCACATATGCTACGTGATCCGACTCCACTTCCCCACCTCTAACAATGTTGCAGAGTACGAGGCCCTCATCAACGGCCTGCACATCGCCATTGAGCTTGGGGTACGACGCCTCGACGTTCGTGGTGACTCGCAACTCATGATCGACCAAGTCATGAAGGCCTCGAGCTGCCACGACCCAAAGATGGAGGCCTACTGTGAAGAGGTTCGCAAGTTGGAGGACAAGTTCTACGGCCTCGAGCTCAACCACATCGCCCATAGATACAATGAGGCCACGAACGAGTTGACAAAGATTGCGTCGACTCGAGGTACTACCCCACCCGATGTTTTCTTGAAGGACCTGTATGAGCCCTCGGTCAATTTTGGCGTAGGGGAAGGAGCTGCAACACAGGTGGTTGACCCCCCTCCTTCTACCGACGAACCCCCGATCGGGGCCAAGGACATGGAGATCGAGGGGTTGACTCCCTTCCTCGAATACCTAATTCAAGGGGAGCTCCCAGAGGATCGAACCGAGGCCCGACGCATCGCTCGACAGGCTAAGACCTACGTCCTCTTCGGCAATGACAAGGAGCTTTATCGATGAAGCCCCACCGGGGTCCTTCAGCGCTGCATCACCATCGAGGAGGGAAGGAAGCTGCTCAAGGATCTACACTCGGGGCTTGCGGTCACCATGCTGCTCCAAAGACCCTCGTTGGAAATGCCTTCCGACAAGGTTTCTACTGGCCGACCGCAATCTCTGACGCCACCAACCTCGTCCGCTCGTGCGAAGAATTCCAATTCTATGCCAAGAAAACACACCTCCCCGCTCACGCTCTACAGATGATCCCAATCACATGGCCCTTTGCCGTGTGGGGGCTCAATCTCGTCGGGCCCCTGAAGAAGACAACCGGAGGCTACACCCACTTGCTCATAGCCATTGACAAGTTCACCAAGTGGATCGAGGCTCGACCCATCACCAACATTCGCTCCAAATAGGCGGTTCTATTCTTCATTGACATCATCCACCGCTTAGAAGTCCCCAACGTCATCATCACCGACAATGGCACGCAATTCACCAGCAAGAAGTTCCTGGACCTCTGCGACCATCATCATATCCATGTGAATTGGTCCGTGGTTGCCCACCCACGAACGAACGGCCAGGTCTAGCGTGCCAATGGGATGATTCTCCAGGGGCTCAAGCCAAGGATCTACAATCGCCTCAAGAAGTATGGGAAGAAGTGGGCTGCCGAGCTACCCTCGGTCCTATGGAGCCTAAGGACAATGCCAGGTCGAGCCATGGGGTTCACAATGTTCTTTATGGTCTACGGGTCTGAGGCCATCCTTCCCACCAACCTCGAGTATGGGTCCCCTCGACTAAAGGCCTACAACGAGTAGACGAATGAGGAAGCACTCGCAAACGCCATCAACCAACTCAAGGAGGCTCGAGATGTGGCTCTCCTCAACTCCGCGAGGTACCAACAAAAGCTCTGGTGCTACCACGGCAAGCACGTGCGCAAGAAAGGCCTCTAGGTCGACGACCTTGTCCTCCATCAACGGCAGAGCAACAAAGGCCGACACAAGCTAACTCCACCGTGGGAAGGTCCCTAAATCATCACCGAGGTGTTGAAGCCCAGAACCCCACAAGCTATCCAACAGTAAGGGCGAGACATTCACCAACGTGTGGAACATTGAACAGCTACATCGCTTCTACCCTAAGGGCCTCGAGCCCTTATACATTTTCCATGTCGTGAATTAATAAGAAGTACTATCGTTTACAAGTTCAAACTTTTTATTCATATGCATGAGGTAGGCTCGACTCTTCTTCATCAGAATCGAGCCTCCCTCAGGGGCTACAAAGGGGGAACTGCCCGAAGTTCCTAAAAACTCGCACATTTTTTCGAAACTCGACGTGTATTCTTCCTCACACGCCTCGATATGTGTCGTCACTTAGTTGAAAATGTCACAGGAGTGTCTCGAGGGTCAAGGGCTGTCGAGCCATAAGATCATCTATGCCTCTATGCTACGGTACCTCCACTCACTTCCCCCTTCGAGGGGCATGACCGTGCATTGAGTTTACTAAGTGAAAATACAGTCAGACTGACAGGAAAGAAAAGGTCATAAAACTCACAAAAATATGTATATATACATGCATAATGTTTCCAAGGCCCCCAGGGCCACACCGTCATAGTTTATAAAAACTAACTTATTACATGGGCCTTCATACCTAGATTTGGCTGACAGGTCGGCTTCTTCTTCTTCGTCAGCATCGGGAAGGACCTTAGGCTCGAACAGCTTCACCAACCGACCACCGGGCTCCTCAGCAGCCTCGATCAAGGCCCGGTGCCTCTCCTCATTCTTGGCGTTGGTCTGGGTGGGGTCACTGACAAAGCCATGGGAGACCACCTCCATGTCGTAGGTGAAGCCAGAGCAGACGACCGCCATCGCCCGCTTCACGCCCACATGGAGCGCGTTTCAGACTTGCTCCCTTGCAACACGAGTGAGCTCGTACAACCGGGCGACGAAGGAGCCCCCACGCATGTCACCCTCAACCTACGCTTGAGGTTTAACCTCAAAGGCATTGTAGACTGAGGTGATCATAGCGCTGAGGGTGCTGGTCAGCTTTGTCTCGGCCCAGTAGATGTCCTGGAGCGTCTTGGCGCTGTCCCGAGCCTTGAACAACTCCTTATCGAGAGCTAAAATATAAGACAGAGGTCAGCCATGACAAGAGCGACAGAGGCGAAAATCCAAAGGTTGAAGAAGAAGACTCACCAGCGGCGTGGGTCTCGAGGGTCGTATACCCTTCCTGTAGCTCGGCGTACTCCCTCCGGGCCGCCTTCAGGGCACAGACCGCCTCCGTCCTCTCCACCCTTAGGTCCTCGATGGCCTTGCCAGCCGACACGATGGCCTCCCTCTTCTCTTGGAGGGTTTCCTTTAGCGTGGCAGCCTCGGCGGACAGGACCTCGAGGGCCTTTTGCGCCTCCTCCTGGGCCTTGGCGGCGTCGAACCTAGGCTTGGCTTCTGCTTCCTTGGCCCGGATCATCTCCTCCCGAGCCGTCAAGGTGTCCTCCTTGGCCTTCCGAGCCTCCCCCTGGGCCTTGCTGGTATCCTCCTTGGCCTGGGTCGCCTCCCCATGAGCCAAAGAGGCGTCTTCCTCGGCCCTCACCACCTCCTCTCGGGCCTTGGCCGCGTCTTCTTTCGCCTTCTCTGCCTCGGCCTGGGCAACCTCGACCACCGCTTACAGCTTGGGAACCTGCTCCCATCTACCCCTCGCCAGGTAGATGAAGTGGGATTTGGCCTGGGAGCGCCTCTTCAGGTCCTGGGAACAAAGAAACACAAAAAAGGGGGATATCAGATAAGCAAGTAAATCGACCCCCACACCACGAAGAGAGATCACATACCCGAAAGCATCTTTTCAAGTCCTCGGAGGCGACTTCGACCGTCAACCGCAGGGCGTGATGCAACCAGGCCCGAAACTCCTCGATGTGCTCCCATCTCTCGACCTCCGCCGGGTCATTCATTTAGAGCATGGGAGCGTCGGGGTCTGCTGGGTCCCAGAGTAGAAGGGCTTCCTGACCCTAGTGAGGGAGGTCCCCCTCGATCCACTCCTGTACCGCCACCATGATGTCGTCCCCCATCTCGACTGAACCACCGTGAAGGAGCACTCGGTCAGCCAGCGTGGGGAATGGCAACTCCGCTTCTCCCTCGACCCTCGATGACCCAGCCTCCCCAGCCTTCTGCTTTCCCTTGGCGAGGAGGCTGGGTTCGTACAAACTGGGGCCGTACGAGGACCCCCGATCGGCCGATGCCCCGGTCGACGTCGGGTGAGGCGTCAAGGCCATCGCAACCGTCTCGCCCGCCGACGCCCCCGCCGGGGTCGCTTGCGCGATCGGCTGTCCGACCTCCCCCCACGCCGAGACGTCCTCAGTCGCCAGCTTTTCTGGCTGCGGGTGGTTCTCTCCAAGCCACTCTTCCTGCTGCTGTGGCTACGGCTTGTTCTCTTCGAGCCACTCTTCCTGCTGCTATAGCCGCTCCAGCATCTACCGCTCCTCCTGTTCATGCAGCCCTTGTGGCCACACTGGCCATGGCTGCTGCTGCTGAGGGGTCTCAGCCATCTCCTCCACGTCCCGAGCAGAGGTATCTGCCTCCTCGCCCTCGACGACAATCGGAATCTCCTCCGTCGACCCCAGCTGCGGCCGCAGGATGTGTCCCCAAGTGCGGCAGTGCTGGGAGACACTTTGGTCCGCTCTCGGCTAGGGTTTGCATTCCTCCCGCCATGGTTCTCGAGGTGACCGAGCCTGCAATGGAACAGCGCCCGTCAGCCTGTCTCGAGTCATGGCGGCACGGGCCTCCGCAACCCATGCAAATGTTGCCGCCACTGGAGGCATCGAGATGGCACCTGGTGACGACGCCACTGCCCTCGCCGCAGCGTCAGCCTTGAGCCGCTTAGCAAGGGAGGGAGCTGCCGTCTCAGGCGCGTGCTTGACCCTAGAAACACACATGGAAAAGAAACGCTGAGAACACCCAAAACATCAAAAAAGGAAACAGAGGCCCCAAGACACCAAAAACTTACCCCACGGAGATGAGGGGTGCCCTCCTGCCCGCCTTTGACCCGCTCGGGGGCCGTGGAGCCCTCTTCGACGGGCCCTTGCCATAGCCCGAGCCATTCGGAACCGCCGCTGCCGACACCCTCGGCGCTCCTTGCTGTTCCGAGATCGACCGGCTCTGGGCCCGTGCACCGGGTGCCGAGGACCTGGTTAGAGGCGGCGATGTGTTGGACCCCCCTCATGAAGGAGCCGGAGGCGTCCCGTCACGCGTGCGACGAGACGACGACCTCCCCCGAGTGAAGGGGTCGCTCGAGCCCTGCCCCCAGGGCTGCTCCGAGGCCCTCGTCTCCTGGCCCTCGATAGGCACCGAGGTCACCCTTGAGGCCTGAGCGGACGACCCCACCCCGACGGCTCCCTGTGTAGAAGGGGCATCGGCCGGGGCCATTCGGGGCACCAAGGCGTCAAGACGCGCCTGCACCCCTTCATCGTCATTGTCCTCCTCCTCCTCCTCTTCCAAGGAGGACTCCTCCTCGGAGAGCCCCTTGTGCCTCTACTTCGCCCGGCGCTGATCACACGCCTGGCGCTCGAGGCTCCATTCCTTGCTCTTCTTCTTCTCCTCATCCTTCTTCTTATTCTGTTGCTGGGCGGTGAAGTGCCTCGCCTAACGGTCGAGATTGTCTTCCTTGACCGGGGGCGTCGACACCCTGAAGTCTATGGCCGCCTGCGCACAAACCCACGATAAAAGGCATGAGGATGAGTTGGAGAAGAAAGAAATCTGAGAACAATATAATGATATACTCACTAGCTGGATGTGACCATCGTCGGGCAGCATCGGGATGCTGTTGACTTCGTACGGTGCGAAGGCGCTGGTGACCGCCCCTTCACCCGCCTCGTGACCTCCTCAGGAGGAAGCGCCTCGGTCAACATCGGGCACCCCTCGAGCGGCGCCCCGGGGACCCCTCCGGCTATGGAACACCGAGATGACGATCCCGGCGTTTAGCCCCCGCTCGCGTAGGGTCCTCAACGCGTCGAGGAGAGGATTTAGCCTCGCCTGAAGGTCCTTCACCACGCCGCATGGCCAGTGCTCCGGGCGCGCTGCGATGGTGCGTCCGGTGTACCGCGAAAACCAGTCCTCATCGTTCCGGACATAGAACCACCGGGCGTGCCACCCACCCTAGCTGGATGACAACGCCGTCAGGATGAACAACTCCAACCTCTTCAAGGACAAGTTGCAGCAGCCGACGCGGGCGACCCTCCTCCTCCCCTGCGAGACCGGCTTGGTGAAGAGCTTTCCCTTGAAGAGATGGAGCCACAACTCCCACTGTGGCTCCATCCCCAGGTACCCCTCGCAGATGGTGGCGTAGAACACCACGCTGGAGATGGCATTGGGGGAGAAGTGCTGGAGCTCGACTCTGTAGTAGCTCGTCAGCGCCCGCATGAACCAGCTCGAAGGTGACCCGAACCCCATGCGGTGGTAATTGACGAAGCTCACCACGTACCCCTCCGGGGGGTTCGGCTCCCGGTCCCCCTTCGGTGGCACTATCCACTCCGGCCGGTCGGCCAAGACGACGGGGCAAAGAAGCCCCTCCTCCACCAACCCTTCGAGCTCCTCCTCCTTCGCGGCCAATGGGAGCCAATCCTCCAGGGAAAGAAGCTCCGGCGCCATGGCAACCGCACGGATTTGCTCGGCGGACGAACGAAAGGGAAGATTTCCAATCTTTCTTTCTCTTTCTCTCTCGCACGAACAAGAAGGACGGCGAAGCTCTTCGGTGGCGGTGGCGACGAGAGAAGGAAGGCATGATGAGGAATGAACGAAGCCCTACCCCCCTCCCGAATTTATAGGCAAGCGAAGACCAGCGGGCGGATCCGGCCGGGGGACAGGTAAATCCCCACATTTATTGCACCTACCCAACCGTCCCCTTGATTTTTGGGTACAGAGACATGTGTGGGATGCTCGGACCCTAGCCGCTGTCTCGGCCCCCCATGAGCGCGCCGCTTTGACTCCTACCCCAAAAGACGCGCCCAACGGGTGGGAGGAGTTACCCGCGGTGATATCTTCCACGGTAAGGAATGCGGGCTCCGGCCCCACAAAAAATCTCAAGGGAGCGAAGGCTGGCCCTCGACCAGGGTTCGACAGCCGCCCTCGAGTACCTGAGTCAGGGATGACCGGGGGGAGCCGACACGAGTCCCTTGTCGAGAACGAACTCTCGAAGCCCCCTCGGACATATTCAAGGCAAAACTAAGGGTCCACTTTGGAATTCCCTCGCAGGAGGGCATCGAGCCATCGAACCTGATCGAAAAGGGTCGGCATCCATTGGACCTATTGATTTGCTTCAATAAGAGCCCCTCCGTGGCCACTAGTCGATCCCTATCGAACGGGGCACGAGCTCTTGCTTGAATTTCCTGATAACAGCTCACCCGAGACGTCGGAGCTCGCCCAAACGAGGGTAGCTTGGCGCTTCTCACCCCTCCTCCCGACGAAAGGGAGCGTGAGGGTCGAAAGAAAAAATACGGGCTAGTTCCTGATCGACCTCGACGAAAGAGGCTTGGGGCCTCGCTTGCGACCAGGCGGCCTCGACGAAAGAGGAACCAACCATCCGGGGGCTCGACCACTCGAGCACGCTTTGACAAGAAAAGCACGAAATCCCTCGGGAGAGTATTCTACTCCCCCGAGGCCTCGGGGGCTATACCCGAAGGGTACGCTCGCGCGCACCCTTCGGAGAACGAACGACACTATGAATCCACTTCATGAGCCTCTGCGTGAGTGCTAGCACTCACGCAGAGACTCGGGGGCTACTGTCGGGTACCTGGGTAAGGGGGGTACCCTAAGCCCTCGATATCCAGGAGGATTAATCTCCCAACAGCAAAACCAAAATCATCAAAGAAGCCCACAATCAGAGATACGGGTCCACCAGCGTACACCGAGCAATGTCAGGCCGGCCCACGAGCGACACCATCAGAGACAAGGCCGACTCCAGTTCGGTGGGGGACCTCGAGTGACGGAAGTCCACCCGAGCGGACGACCCCTCGCTCGAGTGACGGAAGTCCGCCCGAGCGGACGACCCCCCGTCGATCACTATTACCCCGTCGATCCACCTACTCCCTGTACGGGAGTCAGGGCATTTAATGCTCCCACCAACTCCCGCCTAACCGCATGGCTACAGCGGTGTTACAGTGATCGGGTACAGCGGTCGAATCCTACTTTTACCGCCTATCCCTGGACGTGCGGTGATTTGCCCGGTACTGCTGCACCTTACCGAGCATTGTTCCACCTCCGACGCCCCCTCGACGCACTACGCGATAGCTGCCAGCTTCGGATGCCCTGGGGCTCGATCTTATCCACCCGACCTCGACCCCCAAGGCTACCCCTCGACTGGCCTCGAACATCATCGGCCACCCCTCGAGTCAGACTTCGACGCCTCCGGTCAGCGCCCAGCTAACTCCGGACGCAACGCCTACAGGGATCCGCACGCCTGCTCATGAGCATGGGTCCTTCACTGACCACCTGCGGTGTCACCGTGACGCCCGGAAGGACAGCCGTCGACTCCAAGCACGTCGCTACAGGGCAAGCCATGTCCGCCTCTACAGCGGCTACGACGTGATCGGCATCCCCACTCGACGTCACCACCTACGACAGCATTAGGACCCCTGTACGCCCGTGCCTCTCGTTGGTCTATAAAAGAAGACGACGGGCTCGTAGTAGAGGAGATTTCCAGAGCCCGAAACGCTCGTCTTAGCTTAATCTCACTCTCTACACCCCCGTTCTTACTCGCTCGCTTGTATTCACCACTGTACAAGCACTTCGGTGCAAGATAATACAAGTCTCCTCCCTCCGCTGAACGTAGGGCTTTCTCTTGCCCGAACCAGGATAAAAATTATGTGTTCATCTTACATCACCATCCAGATTAGGGAGCACGCAGCACACGTTTACTTATCGGCTTAGGGCACCCCCGGGTCTCAACACCGACAAATATCATCTGGCACTGTAGCCCCCCTAAATGTGTGTCACCATTTTAGGGGACGGAGTAGTACTTTCTTTTTCTAATAGGAGTTCTATAATACTATTAATCAATCATAATATCGTCTCGCACGGTGTCCCTAAACGTCACTTCTTAAATGTGTCACCATTTATGTGTGCCACCATTTATATCTTTAAATAAATTTATTAAAAATTTAAATTTAAAGATTTTAAAATGATACAAATTATGTACCGTACGAATTATGTATCATAAATATTAGTATTAGTATTCTTAAATATATACTTAATTTAAATTATTTCTCGCTAACCACAGACAATTGAATAGCCCTGTATAAGACTTTGGCGTATTGTGTACGAGAGGAAAAAAAAGAAACTTGAATCACAGAGTTGCTGAAAAATATACTACTGCGAATCGTTGCAGTTTTTGCTAACATTGTCGGCACCAAAGCGCCGCATTTGGAGCCACGATTAGCTCACAAGTCTAATCAAATACTACTGACCTACTACATTAAGACCCCCACTCCTCTCTCCCCTATTCCTAACCACAAGTGGTCTCAGTTTGCTTGGATCTTGGGCAAGCGAAACCAAACAAACGAGGTCCACAAATCACGAAATCTGTTCCTCTCACCAGCCATGCTCGTCGTGTCGTTTCTTCAGCGAGCACAAACGATGCGACGAGAGGGAAGAAGACCATCAAGGACGTGCCGGGCTGGACTTGGGCCCGGCCCACGCGCACTCGTCCCACCCCTCCACGGCGGCCCTCCTCCGCCTGCGCGCCCGCGCGAGTGCGCGCGCCAGCGACGTGGACACCGCCACCACGAGCCTCGCCGGCACGTGCGCGCACGCCTCCAGCC
>CM041644.1:34767476-34783587 GCA_023333625.1 Bothriochloa decipiens | reverse complement strand
TATTATTATTATTATTATTATTATTATTATTATTATTATTATTATTAAGCTATTTTTTTTTACCCTTTGTCTACCTCTCCCAGCCTCTTGCTGAGTATTCTAAGTGGCCTAATTTTAGGGCACCACGTCTCCCCAACTAGTCATCTCGAGAGACATTTGCAGGTTAATCGGACAAAGAATGAGTGAAATCGGCCTCGTCGGATTTATCGTTCGAAGAACGAGGTGTCGCCGTTTAGACCGTTTGTAGCCCAGCAGATCAGCCCATACCGGTGTGTGGCGGCCGACCCTAATCGGCATGCGCAGATGCATATGATTTGGAGTTTTGCGAGGTGGTATATACACCTACAAACGGACAACTGACGCTAAGAGGAATCGACAGAAACCGCACACATCCACCGGAGACCATGAAAGGCTACGTTAACCTCTAACTATATGATGCCAAAGTTGTCAAAACACACACACACACACACACACATGATGCCGTTAAAGAATCGACAGACCGGGAAGCAGAAGTAACCGGTCCATTACAAACCACATCTACGGTCTACTTCAAGACGTAACCATATAAACCATAATATTCTTGGAAACTTGCTGAGTAATATTCTTGGAAACTTGCTGAGAAATTAAACTCATGAGTCACGATGCATACCTAATTGTGTCAGCAAGAACATATGCGAAGGAGACATGGAGCAGCCACAGCTTTTCTGGTGGAGCTGGAAAATCGAACATCTTCATGAGTCACGATGCATAATTTTATATCTTCACACCTACTATGCACTATGAACAAAATTCACACTACATGTTTTTTTTCTAGCATTTCCTGAATAGATCCACCAGCAGGCAAGAATTGGAAGGAGAACGACATTGAGTTTTGCAGCAGTATTCAAATCATCTCTATTCTCTACCAGCAGTAAAAAGCTGTACAGTTTTTCTTCCACAGCTGAGTAGATCCATCCAACATGATAAACAGGCGAATAATTAAGTAATGACTAGCTTTAGAGTAACCAATTTAACGAATTCCTGACTATTAGTTACAATAATGCAGGGCCTTGCTATATACTCCCTCCGTTCCAAATTGTAGTTCACTTTGACTTTTTTGGTATATGCATTTTTCTATATATCTAGATAAATAATATATATAGATACATAGCAAAATGCATGCACCAAAAAAGTCAAAGCGAACTACAATTTGGAACGGAAGGAGTATAATATCATATCTTGTTTGCAAAAAATTACATGGATTTGATCATCAACAACCAGGTGCACAAATGGCTGCACCTCCGCTCTCCAGCCATGTGTAAATGAAATTCCAATTTGACATGAGTTACTGTGGAATGCTCTCTGAGGAAAATACATCTTCACAATATTCTCCTCATATTGTGGCAAGACAATTATCTTCCCAAAATTTTGTACAGCACGCAACTTGGTCACGAGGTTTGTATTGTATGTCCTCCATGGTTCTTTTTTGTCACTCTGACTCCTCACCAGTAGCATTTACAAGTCTAGCTAGGTCTTGTACAATTTCAGACATTGGTGGCCTGAACTCTGGCTGCCGCTGCATTATGAAAGATTCAGATCAGATCAGACACATGATCTCTTGATTCTAAACGCTTTGTGCAAATAGTCAGATGGAACATGCTGCTTAGATACTGCAGTAATGAATGGACGGAGAAGAAAACAAATTTGAATTACCTGGATACAGCGGCTGATTATGTCAGCAAAACGTGACAATGCTTTCTCAGGACATTGTCCACGTATAGATGGGTCCACCATCTTGGACAGGGATTCAATGTCATGAAGCTGATAACTGGCCCATCTAACAAGATGTTGCTCATGACGTGGGCGTGAACTGCGTGCGTATTTTCACACAAAACAGGTATGTCAACCAGAAAGCAATTTTTAACTTCTTTTATACTGAACAAAAATTATCTGAAACGACTAGGAAAAGATACTGGTTAAGCTTAAAGGCTTTTTGCTTTCAGTAATCCCTTACCTATCATACGGTTTACGCCCCGTAAGAAGTTCCAGCATCACTACACCAAAGCTGTAGACATCACCCCTTTCTGAAACGACCCCAGAATCCTGGAACTCAGGTGCTTCGTAGTTCAGTAATGTACGCATCCGACCTGACAGCTGTAATGAATAAACAACAGCTGTGAGTACACTTGCAATTTCTGCCCTTCAGCATAACAAGATGCAATTTGTCACACCTCAGGAACATGAAACAAACTAAGCCAATCATTTGTGATGAGACTAGAAAAGCATTAGGCGTCAACTATAAGCAGACAATTTGGTAAAAAAACAGCAAACTAGGTAATCAACATCTTTACTTAACCAGTAACACTTATGAATCAAGAATTCAAGATGATATTCTAATTTTGAGATACTCCAGCCATAGTAATGTGAGCAATTCAAACAGACTGGACATGGCGAAAAGATGGAAATAGAACCATGATTGCATTATCCCCATTTTTACATGTTCTAAAAACATGAAACATCTACATCGATATTATAGCTTACCTGAATGACTGAACTTGATGGCATCAATTCTGCCAGTCCACATTCAGCAACACACACTGAGAAATTTTTATCAAGGAGCACATTAGCTGGTTCAAAATTCTGGTGCACAATTGGAGGATCAAAGTTATCATGGAGATACCTGCAGGAAAAATTAATTTGAAAATAAATTGACAGAAAGCTCAGCTACTTTAAACACACGTGGATAATAGAATAATAATTTCACTTACTCTAAGGCTTTTCCTGAACCAAGAGCAACCTGGAGGCGGGCATTCCATGACAGTGCAATTTCAGTATCCTTTCCATCATGAAGGGCATCATCTAGTGTTATTCTGCTGAAGTGATTGTACACGAGTAACCTCTGCCCATATTCAGCACAGTATCCGACTAACTCAAGAATGTTAGGATGCTTGATATCTGAGATACATTCAACCTGTTCTAGGAAGTCATCTACTGATATTCTTCCATTAGCATTGTCAATCTTCATAACCTCCAATAACTACACAAAATACAATAACACTAGCTTAATATTTGAACTGAATGCTGAGCACGATGACTGCTCTTTCATCAAGACAGGTAATACTTAGTTTGTACCTTGCCATCAGGAAGCTCTGCTAAGTACACCCTTCCTAATCTAGTCTCTCTTATCACATTCTCCTCTCTGAAACTATTTGTATATTGCTGAAGAGATGCAACAGAGAATGGTGTGGCAGAAGTCGGGCTACTTGTCTTTGTTGGAGGACTATTTTGCTTTTCTGGTGGAACAATGGGATTTGCAACAACTCTTTCTTTTGGGGGTAATGGCGGTGGAGGAGGGGGTGGTGGTAGAGAAACAGGAAACAGATCTGAATCTGTTCGATCAAAGTTAATTATGTGCTCCTTTTGGTTTTCAGGAGACTTCTTTGGGAGAGCTGTAAACAATATCACGCAAACTTTCAGATATTTGTAGTTAGTGAACATAACTTAGATGCACTTTTTCACACAGACTTTATACCTGCTGCGGATGAGTTTAGTTCATGGCCCCTCCTATCAAGTGCCTCACCTGGACCTATCAAATAAACCAATTACATGAACACCAAAAAAATAAACAAAAAGCTATATAATACTGGGATGAAAGATTTACCTTTTTTAACATCATTGCTTTGTTGCACTGGAGGTGTCTTGATTTGTGGTCCAACCCTATGATGCACCCTTGCCAGCTGACTTCTATTATGATCATATCTTGACTGTCTCTCTTCATACTTGGATATACAAAATAATACTAGGAGGACTATGATAATAAATAGCACTACTCCAGCAAGAACAGAGCCAACAATCTTGAGGGTTTTTGTATTGTGTTTGCTAGATGGTGAAGTGCTGTCTCGGGTAGTTGATCCTTCTGAAGAGCTTGGGGTTGTTTTAGGTGGGGGAGGAGCTCTTGAAGAAGATGGGGGTGCCGGTGCTAGGGACGTTGAATTTGAAGTGGTAGATGCAGGTGTTGGCGTTGGAGCTGATTTTGGTCCTGCTGGTGTTGGTGTTGGTGTTGGTGTTGGTGCTGGTCCTGTTGAAGGCGGAGATGCAGATGGGGCTGTGCTGGTATTGAATGGATTCCCGTCCTTTCTGTGATGATATACTATTAGTCACTTAACAAAGCCATATAGATAACTTATCTAACTAATAATTATATATTAGTCTAATAGATGAAATAGCATTGCTACAGACAACAGAGTGGAGGTTTAATGAAGCTGATTAAGGTAAACGTGAAAGGAAGAAGGTGTCTCACTTGAAGTTCGGTATGTTAAGTAAACTCGCAGGCACCGGTCCAGAAAAAAGATTATTTTCTATGTTCCTGTTCAAAGTCAGGAAAGCATATTAAAAATGCAAACATTAATCATCAAAGTAATGTTTTCAATACAAGAGATCAGAGCTATATGTGGTTTTAGTAATTCAATTCAATTAGCTGTATTGCATGAATACAGAGCTTGACGTTAACTGCTTAAGGCTTCCTTAGTGCTGGTTAAGTGCTCATTTGCAAGATCACGGTAAATGAAAGCATGAGTTGCTTCCTCCAAAGAAGAAAACCCTACTGACATATCATTACCTCCAGATAGAAGTGCAAGTGCTACATACTACGAGAAGTCTGTAAGAGATAGTTTGTTAAATTTGTTAACTCCTTTAGCAACCAAGCAAAGCTTGTAGAGTGTTGGCCATTAGCCAATCAAGATCTGTTAAACTATTGTTCAAGTCAAACATGTAGTGGCTGGAGCCGATATGAAATGTTACGCTCTTTGGAAATCAGCGATGGAAATTGACACCACATCGTATTGCAATACCATATACATTAGGGAAAACTCAACATATAGGATAAGTTATATAACTGAGAAGGTAATGATAAACAGCATGCCTTCAATTTTCAATACAAATGTAACAGAACAACTATGGAAGGAGCTATGAGATCGAGGTATTACAAATCTTTCAGTGGGAGGTCCTGCAAGACGTTAAGGGTCCCAGACAGTTGATTATCTTGCATGTGCCTATCATAGAAGAGGTGAAGAACGAAATAAGTTTGGGAAAACAAAGATAGGAAAATAACATAACAAAGGCCACAAAAGAAGAAAACTTACAATGAAGTCAAAGATGCCAAACTTTTCATTGAAGATGGTAACACGCCAGTCAAGTTGTTCGAAGAAATATCCCTTTAAAGCAAGTGATGGTATGGTCAGTCGATCAAGACATCATATTGGTCCACATCTGCACACACATCTTACAAATTTACAAGTCCAATGAGTGAATGTAGGAAACAGGACACATCTTACAAATTTACAAGTCTATTGAGTGAATCAAAAGTGTCTGGTAGGTCTCCATTTAGACTGTTGCCGTTGACTGACCTGGGAAAACAAGCATCACACAGCATGAGGTTTACATACCAAACTAGCATGAATACAAATCTTGCAGGGGAGGAGGGATTACATGGCTGTTAAGTTTTCGAGTTTTGACAGTGAACTTGGGATGCTTCCAGTAAGTTGATTAGCAGAGAGGAAACTGTAGCAAGAGAAAAACATAGATCATTCCATGAAATTAATGGTCTCAAAAGCTAAAAGGGACTGCAGAAATGATGGATGGACATACAGACTCTGCAATGTAACAGGTAGGTCCTCCGGTATGGTTCCACCAATATTATTGTTGCTAAGCTCTCTATAGATAAAACAAAGTTATTGGTCAGACACTCAACCTGTATATGAAGACGGCATAAAATAAAATAGGCTGGGGCTTTTCTTGCTGACTTCGGTAAAAAAAAAAAGGAGTAACAAATTAGTGTGAACATCCTTACATGCTGGTGATGGAAGTGAAGTTTCCTAGACTTCCCAGCTGTCCTCCCAAGTTTGCAGCAGTCATGGTTCTAGAAACAGTGAGTTGATAATGGTGAAAAGTAAAACAAATATAATAGATAAAAGGAAATGCAATGAAGAACCTGACATACATTCCAGTTATGGAAGAACCGGTACACACAACACCCTGCCAGCTCTCACCACAGGGGTCTCCACCATTTCCAGTCCACCCAGGAAGAGGTGGTGATCCCAGTGAAACGTACAGTCCGTTTATGGCAGAGACTGCAGATGGTAAAAGAATGCATGAAGAAGCAATAAGCAGTGAGTAACCCTTAGAAAAAGAATCCACACTGCCTGCATTGCACAACACCTGATTTTGCACTTTCAAAGCATATGTAAGTTCAATAATTCTAGGAACATGACCCCACCTCAATACTGAATAATTGACTAATGAACCAACTACATACAACACTAATCAATATCATTGTCAATTATACTACCATCATAGGATCCCAACATGAGTAGGGCCCTCGCTACGTGCACTATTTGCAGTACCATCAATTGGCAAATAACACAAGTCCAGTGCTGTTTGTAAGTATCGATAGCGTAATTAACAAACCATCCTGCTACTAGTACGGGTACGGGGTAACATAATTAGCAAACCGTCATTTAATTTCTTTTGCATCTGCATGTTATGCATGTTATCAATATCCACGGATCCAAATCGCAACATGCGAGCAGCCCATCCACGTCCATCATTGCTGTCATAAGAGATAAGACAGGAGCAGAGGACAGGCAGCTACATTTCGATAACGCCTGAAAAGTCCCTTTCGTTATCCCAGCAGAGAGGGACGGCCCGCGTGGTACAAACCCACAGAATGAATGAAAACACCAAGCGATCCAAAATTACAGCCGCCCTGCAATAGCAAGCTGCAAGCAGACACGAGATTGCAGGTTCCATGACAAAAACTTCAGAGTCGGGCTAGCGAGCGAGCGAGCTCGGACTCGGATGTCGGGTTCGCTCACGGAGTTTGTGATCCACGAAAGCAGAGGCCCTCATTCCTCACTTAGTCACTCTGTCACCCCTCACCACACACGCACACCACAGCAGCGCCGGCATCGACATAATT
This sequence comes from Bothriochloa decipiens, assembly GCA_023333625.1. Taxonomy (NCBI): domain Eukaryota; kingdom Viridiplantae; phylum Streptophyta; class Magnoliopsida; order Poales; family Poaceae; genus Bothriochloa; species Bothriochloa decipiens. The sequence continues at coordinate 34,776,632 of CM041644.1, read as the reverse complement.
TCACCGCCACATATCCTTAACCTTAACTACAGGCGGGCAGGCGGGCGGGCGAGAAAAGCAAAGCGCGAGAGCAACGGGAACCGCCGCTCCCGCAGGAGCACACGCCCCACACTACACAGCTGCACAGCACGACAGCGCCGCACAGAATCAATCCGATCCCCCTGCTTGGGTGGCTGGCTGGATGCTTCGCTTCGCTTGGCAGTACAGTACCACCGACAAGACCGGAACAACGACAACCCACCCGCGCACGCAAAACCCCAAACCAGCGCGCGATCGAGCCAGCGAGCACGCCCGAGCGGCGGCGATGGCGAAGCGGTTGCCCACGGAACCAACTCGCAGCACGCAGCAGAGCAAAGCAGAGGGGGGCAGGGCCAAGGCGGGGAGGGAGCGTTACCGTCGGCAGCGTCGGTGACCGCGCGCACGAGCCTCGGCGGCGCGGACGCCAATGCGACAAGCAGCAGCAGAAGCGGCCCAGCGCCGCGGCGTTGGCGCTCCGGAGCCCGCCGCATGGCCTCGCCTCGCTCCCAATTCCCAACGGGGTCGTCGTCGATCACACCACCATTCGCCTCGGATCGCAACCGCTCGGGCGGCGCGTGGAGGCCAACGCCGGTCGCCCAGATCCGCCGCGCTCGGAGCAATGGGGAAGGCGAGGAGGGGGTGGAGGAGGAGTGGAGGTGGACGGAAGCGACGAGGCGGAGACGGGAGGAAGGGTGGAGGAGGGGTGGGGTGGTGTGGTGTGGTATGGGACTGGGAGGGACGAGCAGCGACGCAACTGGCAAGGCAAGTAGCCTAGCAGGCACCAGCAGTGGAGGAGGGGAGCACGCAACGCAACGCCACGCCGCAACGGGCGTAAAAAAGTTGGGCTCGCGACACGGCACGGGGGCGGGGCTTTGTTTTGTTTACTGCGTGGGGTGGCCGGGGTGATTGGGCGTGGGGGGGCCGGGTGACGAGGCGGGGGATGCCTGGATGCCGTGGTCGCGGCGCCGGCTCGCGGTTGGCTGGTCCTCGGCGGCGGCAACAGTGCGGCCGGCGTGGACCGCGAGGGGAGGGGGGGCATCAGGCATGTGCGCGGGGACGGACGGACGGACTGGTGTTGCGGTTGCGGTTGCGGTTGCGGTCGCGGTCTGCGGCTCTCTCCCGCTCGGCCTCGTGGGGTTTTGTTTACGATTCGTCTCGTTTCCTCCTGTCCTGTGTCCTGGCCCGCTAGCGGCTGGCCGGCCGGCCGGCCGGCCGGCTGCTCGTACGTTTCATCTGGTTTCTGACGAGTGACGACGAGGCACCACGCAGACCAACTACTTACCACGGCGACAAGTTGGAACGTGACCACAGCGTTTACTACTGCCAGGTACAGCAGTGTAGCTGCGTGTTCTAGTAGCTCTCAATAGTAGTCGGGACTCGGGTCGGGAGTCGTCTTCGGACCGAAAGGGCCAGGATCCTTCCAAAGCCTGGCGATCTAGATTCGAGACACGCAGTACACAAGGTCGCCTGATTGACGACGACGATGGCCGCCGATGGCGAGCCTACGGGAGAGCGAAACCACCTCGGCAGTGTGTGCGCGCTTGACCTTTGACCGCATCTACTTGACCTGCGCCGTTGACTGGCCATTGTACATTGCTCTTGTTTGTAGAGAAAATTAAAAAGGTTATCTACATTGATCTTTTACCTGCTGCTACCATCCGCACGTTATTAACTCGTGATATCCAACCTTGCTGTGTCAGAGCTCTTCGAGATCCACATAGTATTTGAATGTTTTATAGCCTCTAGGTTCAGTCCAAAATTAGAAATAAATAAAGTAGCTCAACTAACTAAGTGCACGTGCGCCCACTCATAGTTTGAGCTTAAAAATTTGCTAGAGCAAGGGATGGCCAGCTAAATGTAACCTTTATAGCTAAGTATGCATGGGTCCTTATACAGTTTCAGGTACAGTATACATGATAAATTAAACTGATTTAAACATCTATCTCTGCTCAATCACAACTTAAACAAATTAAAATAGTCCAAATAAACGCACACAATCCTCTCACGGTTGCTTCCGCTAGCTCTATAGCTAGAGATCAGATGATTCGCTCAAGTTCTTAGAGCTGAGCTCTGCCACGCCTAGTACGTTTGCACGACTTCAAAACACACACGGTCTTCTAGGGCACAAAAGTCCTAATCAAATCGATGGCTCCACGTCAGGAGACGTTGCTGTTGTTGCGGGAGAAATTGCCAAGTAGCATCTGGTGGTGACTTCACTAACCACCAACAAATTGATATACTCCTCCTCGAGCTCTTGGTCAATCCGTGTGTAGAACTGTTCTTCCAATCTAGCTAGCACTCATCATCATGGATGCGAGACTAATGCCACGGAAATTACACTGCTCGCCACCGTCAACTACTGTGTTTCCTAAATCAAGAGCTAGAAAATGACGAGAGGAAACACGGCCAGGACGACAGCGAGAGAGACCTGCAGCATCTCCCTTTCACTCGCTTCCGTATAGGGGGAAAAATAATGGGGGAAAAGAATCGGCACGTCGCCATCTTTGGTGTGAATGGATATGATCGTATATGATATGAACACTTGAGTGACACTTCGGGGCAACAACAACAATGGATGGAAGAATTCCACGAGTGACGAGCCACATCCTTATCCCTGCATCTGCACATGAGTTGACTAATCACACGAAGACGTATAGTTACCCGTACTAATTAAATACAGTGATAGAGTTGTGCTGTGATTAGGTGCTTAATAGTAATTAATCGATGCGCATCAAACAAACTGTGGAGATCTCACATCACTCGTGTATATGAGCGCGTATGAGGCGGACGGAGATGGACATTCGTCGCTGTGAGAGTGAGATCGACGATTTGGGCATTTGATTAGTGCGCGCGGGTAGGAGATAGCTAGTGGTCCACTATAGGACATGGAGAATCTTTTGTTGTTGTTCATTCACCACGGTTTCTTAGTATATTAATTAAGCCCGTTTTGCAACCAGAGCTGAACACTGAACTATTCTAACGGAGCACATATACCCTGTATACAGTCTACACAAATTTTGCTTTTCATGGTAGTTTTAGCATCCTATTAAAGAAAATAATGAAGCGTACCAAATCGTAACATTTATATTAGTCTGAAAGAAGATCATGCCATTGGAACCATAATATGGAGGAATCGAAGCTGATGAGTGATGATGGGTTTTTTTTTTTTTTCCAGACGCAAGAGTAGGAACGTTTCGTGCCCGTGACGACATTAGAGATTCTAGCTAGTTTCCTCCTTGCGGCAAGACCAACTAGGAGTACGGCGTAGCCTTGTGCTTGAAACATGTCATATTCCCATCCACCAATCACCAGCTGCTCTGACCTTCTGGATAACCTAGCTAAATGGCTCGAAAATCGCCGCAGCTTTATGCTGCACAGAGTTCTCCGCACCTGGCTTCGGAAACCCGTTGCGTCCGCAGAGGTGGCGAGATCATCATGTTTTCCTAGCCAAACCGTAGCACGTAGCACGTCACCGGCCACCGCTTTGGACTTTTCACTACAAGTGTCTCCTGTCAAAGTAACCCAACGGATTAAAGAGTATAATATTTCATTTCATATATAAAAACCAAAGCAAAAGTGCAGTGAGAAAAAGGCGCAAAGCATAGCCAAGCCAGCCTGCCTAGTGGCGCTGCTGCCTGTGAAAGTTCCTGAATCCTCTTTGGGTCACGAGAACTTTGGGGCCGGAAGAGTGAGTGCATCACCATCGCATATGGCAGGCATAGCACGTCGCCGGCAGACCAAAGTGTAAAACGCTCACTTGGGTTTGTCATCTGGAACCCTTTCTTGGATCTTGACCGCTCGTAATCATAATCTTCTGAAGGTTATTACCAGTAGTCACATTGTTCCAGATAAATTGAGAAGAACATTGGCGTTGCCAGGCAAGGTTAGTAGGCACCTAGTGCTTGAACAAGAGAGAGGGCTGGACTGATGTGCTGCTAGTCGGTCAGCTAGTGGGATGGGCATGATGCGAGGCAGATTAGTGTCGGTAAAAGGCCTTTTTGATAGCACAGTACGCCTGAAGAATCGAGGTGGCATGAGATTAGCCTAGTACAGCTCCCAAGGGCGACAAAAGGAAGTGGGGCTGAGAATCAGCCCGGGACGAAAGTTCCATCATGGTTTCCCAATTTAGGCCCCAGCCCTGAGCCCTACTACTACCCGAAGGAAAAAGTTGGGTTTGAAGAGCCGAAATGATCATTACGGTGGGGCAACAGTTTTGTTGTTTTCTCGTGTCCGCTCTTCATTGGTTCTGGATGAGAGTATCTATCTACTGCCTTCTTCACTTTAGCACTCAGACGCCTCATCACAGAAGCTTCAGGTTCACTGAACTAGCTACTCCATGTCCACTGTCCATGGAGCATCTAATCTCTTTTGTGGAGAAACAACAAGACTAAACAAAGAGATAGTGGGGATCAACAGAAAAAAGGCAAATATTCTTCCAAACAAACGAATAAATGATTGTAATTGCACGGACAGATTGTTCAAACAGAGTACAGCCCATGAGATGCTTCTCGCGCTATTTTACCCTCTGTTCTAACCGGCATCTGCTGAATCTAGAAACAAATGGAGCCATCATTATCTAACATTAAGCAACAATGAGGCTCCAAGGATTATTTGGTTACAATTACAATCTCTTCAAGCTCTTCTTCCTTGCATCCATCTTCTTCTTATCAACTGGAACTTTGACAGCATGTGGCGCATCCTTCTTGGGCGCGCTGGATGCTCCTACAACAGGATCAGACGTAGCCGCATTCTGATCCAGAGAGTATTTACCTAAGGCTTTGGCCGCAGTAGAGGCAGATATCGTTGCTGACGCCAAAGGTGTGTTCTCACTGAGAACGGTATTAGACTGACCCACATTTAGAGCCGTGGTTGACTCAGAAATAACTCCACTCTTTGACTTGTTCTTGGGCTTTGCGTGGATGCCAGTGTATAGCCTACATAAAGAGGGCAGAAATGGTCATCAGGAACTTGTTACAGTTTCAAAAGACGCTTCAGTAGGAGATATGATCTGACACATGTAATTGTAGACAGTGCTTGCAGCATTGTGCACAATTTTAACAGTGTAATCTTCGGCACGAAGGGGAAAAGAAAAGGTTGAGTGCTAGTCTAGGATGGTAACATGAATTGAAGCCAAACCTTGCATGCCGTGCATAGTCCTCGTAGTTTTCAAGTAACATCTTTCCAGCTTGTTCATTGAGGGCAGATTCAGGAAATGGTTCAATCAGAAGGCATCTCACTACCTGACAAACATATGAAAAAGCGATCAATAATAAGTCCATGGCAATGTTGTAATGAACTGAGGATATTTGGATCACTGAGATATATCAGACTTGAAAATTGATTACAAATACGCAACACATTAGCAGTAGAATAAGGACTAAGGGTTAGTGTGCTGTACTATCAGCTTACCAGCAGAACATGTCTTAATCCAAGACCAGGATTCCAATCCTTCTTCAGTGTATTCACACATATCTCGCCACTAGTTGCTATGTTCGGATGGAAAATTTTGGTGAAAAAGAATCCTGCAAGTAGAAACAAAGACTTTTAGTTAAATGCTTTACTAAAAGGAAAAAAATCTACTATGGAAGATTCTCAAAGTTTCAAAAGATAACAACCTTTTGGAGGAGAATGAGGGAAGTCACGGGATAATAATAGTTTCATCCTGAATAATCCATTCTCGTATGGAGTTCCAGCTGCACCATGTTGCAATTCAGATTTTCAAAACCTAATTTAAGAAAGTATAGTACGAGATAAAAGGAAACTTAGAAATCTCAATGCAATTCAAGGTCTGTCATAGCCACTGGCTATGATTAGCCACTGCCATAGGAAGCTTCATAATACTTTGCTCTAAACAAACAGTTTGCTAAAAATCTAGCAACTGACAAAAGACTAACACTACTTACAACACAAGTTCAACAGCACGAGCACCATAGATAAATGCAAAATTAATCATTAAAATAACAAAATAATGGCAGGTATAAAACCGATGTATCTTGACATTATCTTACCTGGACCCTCAATATCAGCAAAAATAGTGGTGAAGTCATCATCATTAACACTAACTTTGATCCCTTCTGGAGGTGAGTCATCAAGATTCTTCAATTCTTTAGCCAATTGCCTGATCACATTTGGTGGGAGGTTCTCGTTGGTAGCCTTCAGTGACGTATGCCATTGGAATCATGCTCACCCCAGAAAGTAATCTTAAAATGTTAAGTTTTCAGATTCTAACCATGGAAGCAATAGCAGCAGAGAGCTTTACAGCTGTTTCTTCAGTAACTTCACTTATAAATCCTGTAGTACCACAATAACACCTTTGGCACAAACTCAGCACTGTGCAATTGCAAAATGGTATTAGATACTATCGGATATATAGAAGAACATCACAAAATCAAGTAAGCATTTATAAAAACTAAGGAAAAAAAAATCAAAGATGCATAAGGTGCTTAGAATGGTCTTGTGGAAAGCATGTACTAGTGGATCCAAAGCAGATGAGTGTGTGCAAATTGAATTGTGGCAAGCAGAAAGCAAACGTTGAACATAAGAACTCAAATAGTAATTTCAGAACCCTAAAATCAAATTGCAAGTTTGGTTTCCAACTAAAACAGAACAAAAAATAGTTTTCGGCTTTTTGCACATGTTTGCTGTTGGCCCAACCATCCGCATGCTTGTTGCATCTATCCGAGGATGCTGCACAGCGAACATCATAGGTACCATGCGGCACCAGCACCCAGCTCCCTCCCCACTTCTGTGGTAGATCTGGAAGTACCTCGCCTGTCACTGTTGACAGAGGGAAGTGGTCCGGTGCGGAGGAGCAGTTCAGCACATCCTCCTATGCAGTTTGGAGGATAGGTCTCTGTCAGCATCGCATGCGAGCTCTGTGGGCTCCAGTGACGCCTGGATGCAACAACCAATGGAGAAGGAAACCAATGATGCTATGAGAGGAGTTGGAGGGAATCCGGCTAGTTTTTGTGACATTGACCGGATCTAGTAATCTCCACAAGTTTTGTGGAGCCATGGCTAGATTTGTTTGAGAGGGTTAGGGAACCTAAAGGAACAGGTAGAACCCTTATTGTAGGCATTTAAAGGTCAGGAAAATAGGAATTATTTTTAAGCTGTTTGGTGAAGGGCGGCCCTGGTGCAAGCGGTAGGACTTTACCGTCTGTGACCAAGAGGTCCAGGGTTCAAGCCCCAGCCTCTGCACATTTGTGCAGGGATGGCTGCTGGCTATTTTCCCTTCCCCAGACCCCGCAGTGCGGGAGCCTACGGCACTGGGTACGCTTTTTTTGTGGAACCCACACATATCGACGCAGCCAAACATCACCCCTTCAATTTGAACACACATTAGGGGTGCTCTTTGGAAACAATTAACATCACTAAGCCTGTATTCTTGGTTCCTGTGTCACATGGTATATCACATTATCACTAGCTCTTGTAGAGATATAGAAACGCCCAACAGAAATTATCTCTGATACGAATATCAAGAACCATCTCTGTGTAAGTGGTAACTTTAACAATGGTACCGAATAAAGAAAATTGCCATATGAATTAGTATGTATGTATGTAACTAGGTGTAGACCAGGTATCAACGGAAGTGACATATAAGCAGAAAAAGGAAAGGAGTACTTCAGGCCTTCGCCATTTCAGATCGACCACATAATTGAGGTGGATATGGAATATTCCATGTCCCAAGTAATAGCAACTTTCTTGATCTATAAAGGAACCATTTCCACAGCCTAACCAGTAATTTTCTGGCTATCCAAACATCAAAAGGAATCAATTCCTAATAAATATACCAACTTCTATAAACCATTGTCCCCTCATACACAGAAGGATACACATGACATGCAACACCTCACAAGGCACACGTAAGGGCAACAGCAGTAATTCAATGCTGCTAAGAAATCATGCCCGCGATGTCCGCAAGCACCAAGAATTACGATATATCGAAACATATGAAATATGAAAGAAGTATTAAATATGTGGATAGCGCATTTAAGTCAGACCAATTAACTGCCATTCTGGAAGTAATTCACGGTTTCCCATTACATTGTTGTTCCATGCTACTGCATTTGTGTCAATCTATCAATGAGAGCATTGTCACAAGCTATTCATTGTGGTTAAGTGGTTAACAACACAGAGTTAGAAAACAACAATGCCAACTAAACATATCAGACTACATTAGCTTGATCAATTGCAAAGGTGTTCTCCGTTTCTTACTTCCAGGGTCTGGCACAGTGAATTTTCACTACAGCAACACAATGGCAATTCAGAAATAGATGTCTCTGCTCAGAAATGATGATCTATGCATAGGTAAACGAAATGCTAGACCAATCAATTGACGAATCAATTGCCCCAGTGCACATGGGCACGAGGTTGGCTGAGATCCCATCTGGGTCCCCTCCTTCCAACACAAGAAATTCGCTGCTTACCCACCCACACCCACCCCCCCCCCCCCCCCCCCCCCCCACCCCCCAACCGCAGGACAGCAAGAGACCGCCCCTTCTTCGTCACCGGCCAACCTCCGCGTCTGGCTCTACGACTGATAGATCGACGTCGGTCGCCCCCCCGGCCACCGATCCTGGAGCGCGTGCTGCCAGGGAGCGAACGAAGAGGCAATTGAGTTGAGACTGCTGATAGTGGAGAAGTCCCGGGCGGCAGCGAGGGGCTGGCCTGCGCGCGCCGGCCCGAGGTGGTCGGGGTGGCGGAGGCCTGGACAGGGGGAAACCCTAGAGCGGGGAGGAGGAGGGGAATTGGCGAAGAGGCGAGCCAGGAACTGAGATTTGAGTCTTGTTCAGAGTCGAGTTGCTGCGAGGGGCGATCCGACCGTTGACGTGGAGTGGTCGGATCAGAGAGCACGGCCTAGAGGATGGGCCCAGGAGAGATCACGGGCCCACCTGCCGACGGACCCGTGGCTGTGACCTGTCACCTGTGGTAGCCGTTGGCGGTTGGTCCTGCTCCCCAGGCCTCGAGTTCCAAATTCCGGCGGGCTGGAGGACCGCTCCCCGCTGCAGGATTGTGTAGTACGGAGTACACGTACTACAACATGATTATGGAATGTCGGCGACTGAAAACGGACTGAAAACTGAGGTGAAGACAACGAGGAAGAGCAACCGCAATGGAGGAGAAGGGGAGGACGAA
>CM041644.1:34659653-34767466 GCA_023333625.1 Bothriochloa decipiens | reverse complement strand
ACAACGAGGAAGAGCAACCGCAATGGAGGAGAAGGGGAGGACGAAACAGCAAAGAAGACTGATACCCAAGCTACGGAGTAGAATGAATGAAAACATGGATGATCCAACGTCAACAGTCAATGAGGAGATAGAGAAGGTCGATTTAGATGTGGAGGTTACAGATTGGCAGAGAAGGGAAGGACCAGAAGAGCAGGGAAGCAAAGACAACACTTAAGACTAACAGGTGATACATATGGATACCCAAACTCGAAATGCACGTTGCATGCCACCTTAGCGTAAAAAACAAACCCTCCACAACCGCAAGGTAGCCATAAGACTATCTCCAACAGAAGACGCAAATTCGTCGTGCAGAGTGTTTTGCGTTCTCAAAACCACGGCGCAATAGAGGAGGCAAACGGACTGCCAATTTTGCGTCCACCACGAAAGGAAAGGCAAATTTAGGTTCTTCTCTCCCCTGGACGCAAATCCCTGGCGCTAGGCCCGTTGGAGAGGCGGCAGAGGTGGCTGGGGGAGGGGGCGACTGGATGGAGAAGAGGAAGACCTGATCCGCGCTTGGAGCGGGAGACGGGTCGCCGGTGCCTCACCGCCGACGAGGGAGGAGAGAGCTGCGTGCCTCGCCGGATCTCGCGTCAGAGCTCGCAACTTGGTGGCTGGCCGTGGGGATGACCAAGATGGAGGAGCAGACGGCACATGCTCTGCTCCTGCCCGCGTCGGCGACGCGCAGCTAGATGCAGGACCTCCATGCGCCACCGCCGCCACGAGGGCCGCACTCCCTGCTCGCACCGCTGGCGTGACCCGAACCCCTTGCTCGCGCTATGGCTCGTTGAAACACCGACGTCGCGAGGCTCGTGCCACTCGCTCGCGTCCGCCACGAAGTTCACGACGCAGTGGAAGAAGATGAGTTTCTCCAACCGAACTGGGTTGCACGTGTTTGGGTCTTCATTTGGGTTCGCTGTTGGAGTAGCAACGTTTTAGGTCCATGGGCTTTTTACTATGCACGACCTAGACCAAGCAATGGGTCTTGTATTTACGTCCTCATTGTTGGAGATAGCCTAACATAAGGAGGCAACATTTTGCGTGAGAGGCTAGACGCAACCCAAATATACGTCTTCACCTAGCGTTACCCAAAGTTGCGTAGTTGCATGCTTACATCTCCTCTCAACGTTACCCAAAGTTGCATGCTTGTCTAGCTCGGGTCCCACACTCCTCAAATTTCTAATGTCCGCTCACATGTGCATGCATGGGCGTCTTCTAATGGAAGACGGGTACTTCATCCGTCTCAAAAAAAATATAAATCTCGATTTACGAGGAGTTAACGGATCTTATTTGACTAAGTTTCTAGAAGATATTATGTATATTTATACCTTCAATTAGGTTTATCATAAAAAATATATATTATAATTAATTTAATAATACTTATTATGTATCGTTTAATACTTTGCCATATATATTTAGTTAAAATTGAGAATCTTTGACTTCTTAGGAAGCGAGATTTACATCTTTTACGAGGTGGAGTGAGTAGTGATCTTTTTGCTATGGCACCACCCATTTTCATCTAATGAGTCTTTTATTTGGGTCATGTTTGTTGCAGATAGTTTTAGATCCATCGCTACAAGAAGTCGTCCCCTAGCACCTCACGCCAAATTAAGGGGAGGGGGCATGTGCGCCATAGCTAGTAATATTGATCAATACTTTTATGTCCTACATGTTTCTATGGAGACCTGTCATTCGTCTTTTCTCACTAATTTTCTCACTAACTGACATCTCTGATGTCATTGCATCAAATTATATAAACTAATATTCAGCTAAGTCAGCATATGAGGCAACGTTTATTGGTGCCATCCAATTTAATCTTTGGGAAAGAATTTGGAAAAGTTGGGCACCTGACAAGTGTAAATTTTTCATGTGGCTGGTCGCACAAAATATGTGTTGGACGGCTGATAGGCTTGCAAAGAAGGGTCTATCGCATCTTGAGCATTGTCTTCTATGTGACCAAGAGGAGGAGACGATTAACCACTTGTTGGTATCTTATGTCTTCTCGCGCCAAATATGGTTCAGTGTCCTGCAAGGACTCGGTTTGCAAGACTTAACCCCACAGTTCGATCATCGTTCCTTCAAAGATTGGTGGGATCAGGTGATCACAAGGGTGGCTGATCATGCAAAGTAGGGCCTGAACTAAGTTATAATCTTGGCCGCTTGGTCTCTCTGGAATCACAGGACTCGGTGCGTTTTTGATGGACGGCGGCCCGATCTGAATGGGCTTCTCTCCTCCATTAGGGATGATATGTTTATGTAGGAGCTTGCTGGGGCTCGAGGAATTTTCCATATTTTTGCCCTGCAGCCCTCCATTTAGACTGATAGGTTTCCCTTGTCTTGGGTGGTTTAATTTGGCAACAGGTGATATAATGTGTGTGTATGTGTGTGTGGGTATAATACCCACTTTGTATTTTTGATTGGATGCTTCACCCTTCTTTTTTTTAATATATTGATATGCAGTCCTCCTGCGTGTTCGAGAAAAAAAGTTATATGAACTATTCTATTCTTTTTGCATGGTAATTTTTGACTTTTTGATGGCCATAACACGTAGATTTGATATGATTCCTTTTTTTTTTACAGATTTGATATGATTTCTTTGTAAATATGACCATCTCACGAGCATTGTCAAAGTTGTTTGTGGTCTTTGCAAGCTCATCCAATGGTGTTATCATCTTTTTTCTCAATTCTACTTTTTGGGACAACTATTGCAATAATTATTCACTGTTTTACTTGAAGTATTACTATTTTATCCTGCGTTGTGTTAGCTTGTCGAGTATGAACAATATACCCAAAACCAGTAGGAGCGTTGTGCCACTAGCATCTGACAAACCAATAATTAAACCTAAAAATATAGATACACATAATTAGCCTCGCAAATGGTAATGCACTGCCAGCAACTAACGTGTGCAACCAACAACTAGCCTGCTAAGCTACTCCATACCACAGCGACCACGATATCCACATAATATGAGAAAATTAAGGCCTCTTTTGGAACAAAGGATTTACAAAATATAGGAGTATAAACAATATATAGGAATGAAATGCACTAACACCTAAAATCCTACAGGAATGAATATGTCCTTGGAAGCAATGTAGGAAAAATCATAGGAAACAAAACGTGAGGTTGGAGCCCACGTTTCATTTCCTCCAAAATTTCATAGGAATAACCCATTCCATAGGAATTTCAAAGGAATTGGTAGGAAACATTTCGTTGTTCTAAAGGGCATCATATGATTTTTTTTCCCTATAGGATCTGGATCCTTAAATATTGCTATATTTCTCCTCCAATCCAAAAAGAAAACCCCTAAATCTGCAAAGCAGGTATCACCCCCTCCCTCAACGGCGCTCCTTTCCCGGCCCTTGCCCCTACCCTAGCGGCGGTGCCTTGCCCCCACTCCGTCTCAAGGAAGAAAATTCTGTATGGACCATCCGTTCAGCAGCACCGTGCGAATGTGTGGATGATACATGGGCCCATGAGGAGATTTCATTACCGTAATCACGCTTAAACAGTTATGGTGGCCCACACACCAGGGAAACAATCCGTTAAATGACCATGTACGAATGGTCCGTATTTAATTTTTTCCCAGGCTAGGCTCTCCCCGGTGCGCGGTCACCCCTGCTCCCACCCCGGTGGTGGCACCCAAGCCGCGCCGCCCCAGCGGCAACATGGAGCAGCAACATGCGCCGATGTACTAGACAGGATTGGAGCGCGCGACAGAAAAAATTATACTCCCTCAGTTTTTAAATTGTAGTTTACTTTAACTTTTTTTACATACATTTTACTATATACCTAAATAAATAATATGTCTAGATACATAGCAAAATGCATGTACCAAAATATTTGACAGCATAACTTGCAGCCAGTATTGAGGCCTAAATCTGAGCATCGGACGCACAACTGGTCAGGTAAAGGTAGGTACGAATGCCATACGGTTGGTCAGGAAGAGGTAGGTACGTATGCCACACGGAGTACGCTGTGCCAGTTGCTCCTGGCACCGCAAGTAGCAGGCTGGTTGAATACATCAGACAAGGCGAAATAACAAAAGAAAATAGGCAAGTGTTCTTACAAATGATTGGATTGCTCACACAGTTGTCCCGAAGGACCAGTTCATATTTATTCACTCTTGGCCACGCCCCGGACCACCCCTTCTCCCGAAAGCCCTTCTCCCGAAAGCCAGGTCATCAGATGCCTCTCTCACTTATTGTTTCTCTCCCTGCTTCACTAAGCATCTGCTGAATTTCTGACAAATTCAAATTCTGAACTATACCCTCTTCTTCCAAGGAGGGTTCCCGCCTATAATCTCTTCAAGCTCTTCTTCCGCGCATCCATCTTTTTCTTATCAACAGGAACTTTGGAGGCCGCTGGGCCATCCTTCTTCCGCGCCGCCGCCGCTCCTACAGCAGGATCAGAAACAGTAGGGTTCTGATCCTGCAAATTCGTGCCAAATGCTCTAGATGCAGTGGAGGTAGATACTGCCGGCGGCATCGATGGTGTGTTCTCGCTGGAAGCAGTACTTGACTTGTCAACATTCAGAGCTGTGGTCGACTCAGATATAGCTCCAGTCTTGGACTTATTCTTAGGTTTAAGGGCATGGATGCCAGTGTATAACCTGCATTATGGAGCACAATAATCAGCAACGAGGACAGAGATCTAAAAACAATTAAGTGATCTTGGTTGTCAAATAATTGCTGTAGTGTCAGTATTGCTGGCATAAAGGATCAAAGGTTCCAGATATAGTACTTTTGACCACCTATGACTATGTGCACTCCAAGTTGATAACATAAGTTCAAGGGCTGACCTTGCATGCCGTGCATATTCCTCGTAATTTTCAAGTAACATCTTCCCAGCTTGTTCATTAAGTGCAGATTCAGGAAATGGTTCAATCAGAAGGCATCTCACTACCTACAAGGCATGTCAACAAGCAACTCAGTATGTTTTGACCATGTTGGCGAATGGCAACATATCCAGCTGGTCTAATAGATCAAAAGCACAATAACTGTTTACAAGGAAATTATGTAGTACTACAAATAAAATAATGGACTGGTTTATCTGTGTTGAACGCCAATCTAACCAGAAGAACATGTCTTAATCCAAGACCAGGATTCCAATCCTTCTTCAGTGTGTTTACACATATCTCACCACTAGTAGATATGTTTGGATGGAAAATTTTTGTTAAGAAGAATCCTGTAAATCAAAGTAGGGACAAAGAATGAACAGATTTTCAACTGAAGGCTTCACTTCGACAAAGGAAGAACTTCGGAAATCTCAGAAGATAACTACCTTTTGGGGGAGATTGAGGGAAGCCGTGAGACAATAATAGCTTCATCCTGAACACCCCGTTCTCATATGGAGTTCCAGCTGAACGATGTCCAGATAAAAATTTTAAGACGTATTATTAAAAAATAGTGAAAAAGGAAACTACTGACAAATCATGTTCATATATGCACCAGCTGAATGATGTCCAGATCAAAATTTTAAGACGTATTATTAAAAAATAGTGAAAAAGGAAACTATTGACAAATCATGTTCATATATGCACTCCCACAGGTAAAAGCTTCATCAATACTTAGTTCTAAACAAATGATGCTTGAGAAAGAGGAAAGTCATGGAATGGAAAAAGACACTAGTGTATGCAATCGACCAACATAAGGCACACCAAATTGAATAGATGAAGGCCAAAAATATTTCCATGGTAAACCATAGCATCTTGAAAGAATATTACCAGGGCCTTCAATATCAGCAAAAATAGTAGTGAAGTCATCATCATTGACAATCACATTAATCCCTTCTGGAGGTGACTCATCAAGATTCTTCAGTTCTTTAGCCAATTGCCTGATGACATTTGGTGGAAGATTCTCATTGGTTGCCTTCAGTGTCACAAACATGCCATTAGAATCATGGGATACAGTACTGCTGAGTTGTAATGATTCCCTTCCACAGCACAAAAAATCCAAAAAATTTGAGAACTTGCAATGCTCACCATGGATACAATGGTAGCAGACAGTTTAAAAAATGTCTTATTACTTCAACTAGAACTGTTGTTTTAACACAATAGCACCCTTTGTGACCACAAAAGGTCTTCGTGCAGTTGCAACACCGTGGCACCGTAAGAACCTACAGAAACCATTGTTTATCAGTATTCCATGTATAACACTTAACTGAGGTAGGTACAAGATCTACACAAGCACAATTTATCATCTGCATGGTGTTGAGTGTTGTCAGCATAAGTTAATACCTAAACATCCAAGGATCAAAGAGGAAAATTCTGCAAACTAGCAACCATTATCCCCTCCTTAGAGCAACTCAAAGAGAAGACGTAAAAGGACTCCCCGCAGCTATTTCTGAGTAGATTCTAGCTTTTAAAATTTAACAATCTGTATTTTTTGTACTTCCTGAGTGCCATCAGAAAGACAATGATCTTTGTGTATTGCTTTTCAATACCGTCAGGAACTACTGATCCTATTAGTTTGGACTTAATGAAATTTGTAAGGAATCTACACCATTGCTTGCTTCCTGTACTACTGAAATGCCAATTTTCATAGCAGCAACAGCTCTGCTGCAAAAGGATTCAGAACTTCAGCAGGGGCTCATCTTTTCAGTTTTGTTTGTGCGAAGAGATATGTTGGAACAATGTGTTGCTACCTGAACTGTGTTCTGCCAGTATGGCTAAACTGTAGAAGTAGTACTAGTTGTGAGCTAGATGTGGATAGCTTCGTAGCCTGAAAGAGAGCTTCATGCCAACACTAAATGAAGGAAACTACTGATTGTGCATGTGCAGAGTAGTCACACTCTTCAAATAATGGAGCTCCCAAAATATTGTCGTGAAACTAAATAATGAACTGTGAGAATGTAGATAGAAATTGTTTTCAAAATAGTTACATGGCACTTTTAAAGATGGAGAATGGAATTAACGTTGCTTTGCTGTGAGAGGGTTGTTGTTTGGGAGACCAATTTCTTTTAGAAAGACTCAAAAATCATGGTTTCTGGGTAACTCCCATGGAGTTGCTTCTTATGCCTCTCCAAGCCCCCAACCCCTGGTGTGTGTACCGATGGCTACCACACACAAGTTCCACAGTAGTAATTCAATGGTTCTAAGAAATGAAAAGGTGCATTCAGTAACGCCTGCAACTAGCTATGACACATATCCACATCTTCAATAAATTGCCCCAGAGAACCATTTTGGCAAGAACATGTAGTTGGAAATTTGGCTCTAGATACAGTACATTCCTAGTCCCATGCTACCACAATTATGTTAATCTAGCAATGAAGCACTTCCACAAACCAACTTTGTCAATAATATCATGACCACAACAAGATGAGACACTACTATGGGCACTGAAAAGCGCCAAGTGTTCCCTCCCTCCTTACATCCAGAAGCGGGAGTGGGCACATGAACCAGCCTGAGCCACACAAGCCCCTGCCTGGCCATCTAGGCTCTGCAGTCTGTACTGTGCCAGAACACGGGACTATTTACGAATTCAGAAATGTTTCTGCCCAGAAATTAGGTTTGGGGGAAATGCTGAGACCAATCGATCGACCGAACAATCAACCCTCGTTTGCGGCAGTGAAACACCGTGCCGGTGGATCTGAAACCGGCTGAACATCCGCTCTACCCCCAGCTTAAGAAATCGACCGGTCACCTACTCGGCCCCGGCCGGAGGAGTCCGCTCGCTCGCTCGCTCGCTCCGTGATCCGCGGCTCTGGCATACCTCGCCCCGGACCACGCCCTCCGGCGCAGCACGGGACGAGGCCCACGCACTACGAGGGCAACGACCGACCGGAAAAGTAGAAGTGCAGGGCAGCAGGCGCTTACCTCAGGCGATGGGCGAGCTCGGCCGAACGAGGAACCGGGACGTGCGGCGGTAGAGAGGTCTCTCGGGGGCGACGAGAAGGGAGGGCTGCCGCCGCTTGGGTGGTGCTCGGACGGGGGCGGAAGCGGCGGAACCCTAGGCGGGGAGGAGGGGGATTTCAATTTGGGAGGTGGGGGAGGAGAGGAGGCGGCCGGAAGGGAAAGAAAGGGGAGGGGATAAAGTAGTTGCGAGCTTTGATGAGAATTGAGAACCAACTGCTGCTGTCTGAAACCGGAGCGGCGGTGAATGATGGAAAGGGACGACAGATCCGACCGTTGAGCCCGGCTGGGCCCCCCGCCTGGAGCGGCGCGGATGGCGCGGGCCCACGTGGGGGCCGTGCACCGACGCGCCCTGCCGTTTGGGTTTGGTACTTTGTGGTGCGTGGCCGTGGTAGCCGTTGGGCAACGAATCTGCGTCGTCCGTCGTGGGGAACTGGCAAGGCCAGAAAGATTGAAATTGAAATGATCAAGAGCGATCTTCTTTCGGAGCAAAGAGGGAATCATTATCTTTTTTTTTTGAATTGGGAATCAATACCTAACAATACTAAACAAGCTAGAAAGTCTTCTCCTAAAGCCAAGTAGACATTTTTTCTCCTCAAGCCAAGTACAGTGGTGGTGTGATGATCGTCTGGTAAACATTTAATTTCCAATTAATATTAAAACAATTTAATTTGTCTCAGCGCAGAGAATAAAATAAAGTTATGAGTTGCCTGACAGTTGTAACTTATGCAATGGTATGTCAAGACCGTCTCCAGGAATTTGGGGCCTTAGAGCAAAATGGAAATTATTAAGGTCCTCATGTTCATCAAGGCGGTAAGCCGGTAATGTTGCATCCGTCATAGCAGCAGAATTACAAACACAAGGTCACAATAGCACGACTCACGTAGAAGTGATTGCAAGTTGCTACGTTTCTATTGTTGCAACCACTAGCTAAACAGAACTACGTCATAAATTATCGTTAGAAACAACAAACTAACAAAGAAGTGTTAGACACATATGTTGAATACTGAAAATTTGAACTAGTATAATTCACGGTTGTAAATTTGGGGTCGTCTATTTTTTGGGTCCTTGAGCGGTTGCTCACCACGCTCATGGCCTTCGACGACCCTAGGTATAATAGTTGTCATGTGGTTCTAAATTTTAGATCATGAGCTTGTTGCTTCGTGAAATAATATGTTCCTCTCTCTCTTTCCTCTCAGTTTCTGTCATATTACAAAAAAAAAAATCTTACTTGGCATAGAGGTCCAACTAGAGAGACAAGATTGAGAGCTGGCCTGGGGAAGTGTGGACGGGTCAACGCTGCGGGAAGCTAGAGAATGCATGCAGCGGCACGTAATCGGGGTGTGGCGTGGTACATGGATGGGCTGCAGTGCAACAATGTGTAAAGGTGTAACAAAGAAGTTTTAAGAAATATATATCAATTCTTATATGCAATTTGAGATCATAGTTGTCGATCGAATCTAGCGTGTTACTAATTCTTCTGAAAAATCTGAAAAAATAAAGTGTCATGTTTATAATATTTTTTGAGGGGAGTCATGTTTATAATGTTAATAAGGTTAAATTAGTTGGAAAAAAGAGTCCGGGCTTAAAGAGTCCGGGCTTAATGGCCTTTGAACTCATCGGTTATAGAAGATGAGGAGAGTACCAAACCAAACGTCTGAGCGTATATAGATCAAGCTTTCTAACAAATCAATGCTCGCTAGTGGCTTTTATCTGTAAAGTATATAAGGGATTAAGGGCAGTGCATAAACGGACATCGGTGTGGGACACAGGCAGCATGATGACGAGGTTGAACGCAGGCCATGCAACGATCGACGCGCACCCATTCGCATGAAGGACGTGGGATACTACACACTGGCCACCACCAGACGACAGGCAGGCAGACACCCTCGCGGCGCCAAGCAGTACATGTGATCTATCCAAATAAGCCCAAGCAAAAGCGGCCCGCCTCGCGCGCGGCGCGCGCATCTCCGCCGCGTCCTCTTGTCCCCGTCCCCCGCAGAACCTCGCCGCCACGCCACCCATGCAAAGGTGCCGCTCCGCGCCCCGCCCGGCGCGCCCGGCCCTCACGTCAACCGGCACTCGACGACGGACGCACCATGCGCGCGCGCGCGTGCTTCGCCGGCCCGGCCCCTCGTCACATCGGCTCTCCAGGCGTCGGCAACGACGACGACAGAGTTCGGCTGACGAGAGCCGCACTGGCCGGGCATGCAGTGCGCAGCGCGCAGCGCGCGCCCACACACGAAACACGATAATTTCCCAGCGAGCTCACGCGCGCCGCCGTACGCCAGCCACGGCGGGCAACCGCACCAACCACAAAGGCAGGAGAGAATTGATTGCGAGGAACAGAAACCCCACCGGAGTTAACAGGCCGAGAGCCCCACCGGCACGCAGCTAGCTAGCTCTCGATCGATCGATCGATCGCCGGCCAGGGCCAGGCCAGCCAGCGCTTGCTTGCTTGCTGCATCGTACCACCCCTGCACAGCACCCGTGACGTGATGCCCTCAACTGACAACAGCTAGCTCGCCCACAGACAGCACCGAGCGAGCGAGTACATGTCCTCCGGTCAAGCACAATTTCAGCTTCTAGCCTCTGCTCGCTAGCTGGCCGGTGTCCTACTTGTATTGTGCTTTCCTGCATAGATAGAGAGTGAGGGAGAGCCAGGGTGGTGAAGTGAGAGGATTGATGGCTGCGGCGGCGGGGTCGTCGTCATCGGCCGCGGCGATGCTGTGCGGCAAGGAGGAGAAGGTGCTAGGGGTGCAGAAGGCGCCCGGGAGCTGCCCCTACTGCGGCGGCGGGGTGGCGGCCACGGACGTGGAGGCCAAGTGGGTGCTCTGCTGCCTGCCGCTCTGCCGCCGGACCAAGCGGAGGTTCGCCTGCACCGCCTGCGCCAGGCGCCTCGTCACCTACCCGGCCATTCTCCATGACTAGAAGAAATTACAAGATCCACATGGATCGCCAGCCGGTCCTCCCCTTCCGTTCTTCTGTCTTCATCTCCAGCACTCCGATCGATCTCAGTGATCGAAGAGTTGTGGTTTTGGTAAGAATCTGAACTCGAACTGGAACTTCCTGGCAACTTCAGCTCAGTAGATCGACCGGTTTTCAGTGCGGATATGCTCTTGGCGTTTTTGCTATAAAATGATGAGATCGATATCCTTTTCCGAGGATGTTCTTTGATCTTCGCGCATTCGCTGTCGACGATCGTCGATGGATTAATATATTGCTTGTTCGTCAGGGGGAAACACACACAGACACAATTTATTTGCGGCCTTTCGTTCACGATCGCCTGCATACGTCTACATACGGTGCGTGACGTGTCGCAGACTCGTGATCGGCCCGATCACACAGTTTAACCCGATCGAGCTAATTGAAAAAAGACGTACCTCCTCCTACGTCTACGATGTGAGTCCAAGTGTGTGATGGCAGATTCCCGCTGGATTTGCGTGGACTACCTGGTGCACAACGGTACGGTGTCATTGTCGATCCATTGATAGTGGCTGCAGCCTCTCCAGGTTATCGCGGACCAGGTCTTCCTCTCGCCATTGTGCAGTGGCGAAAAGGACGCTACATGAATCTCCTGCGCCACACACCCCTTCTGCCTTGTATGTAGATCTCACGTGTCATATCCTGCTCATCCTTCAATTCCCTTCTTTTCCTTTTCCTCTTCCTCTTTCCTATATATTGGCCACTAGGTTATTATTAGGGGCAAGGAAGGAAGGGTTTAGGACTTTCAGTTGTCAGGTTTGTATAGTTCGATCTTCTCGATTGTTGTCAATTTTGAAGCTATCTCTATGGTTAAAAGGATGTCATGGGTGATAGGGTAGCCCAGATGAGGTGCTAGGCCACCATTGTTTGGTAGTGAGAGATGAAGTCTTGTTTTGGGTATGACAGAGTTGGCGGTGGCGGTGACATATGGCGTCTGAGAAAATGGCAAGATAGCGTTGTTGTCGGCCCTAGACGACAAAAGTGGTGATGACACCTAGTCATGAGCTTGTGCCTTCATGGAAGCGTTGGCAAGGCAATACACAGCCACGAGGGTCAGGTCGAGACTTAGGTAGTTAGATAAGCGACAATCAAGAAGTAAGTAGAAGAAGATGGATCATATGAGTGGTAGCTAGGGTGCTACCTTTTTCCTCTCCAAAATGTCTAGTTCATCTCTCTACTATCAATGAGTTTCCTTTTAATCTCCAAGGTCTTGTTTGGATGTTATTGAATCCACCTCAATCCACATGTGTTGCAGTGGAATGGAGTAGAACTTGAACTAAATTCCACCTCAATCCACACTAATATATGTGGATTGAGGTGAATCTAATAACAACCAACAAAGCCTAAACCGGATACCTTGTCTTCATCAACTCTCAAAACCATTTACATTACCTCCCTACACCTATTAAAAGTGGGTTTAAGGTGATTTCATCCTTTTCTAGTTTATAAACAAATCATGTGAACACCTGATAAGATTTGTGAACCATGAATAATTTGTTCAAGCTTCGAAGAATTTCAAGAGACATATCGAAACATAAACAATTGGATCCCATGAAAACATCTTTGACGGCTTCCAAAAGTTGAATTTAGCTCTAGGAAAATATAAATAATGTGTACAAATATTTGTACAATTTATAATACACTATAATTAATGTTTGAGAACATTTTAAAAATTCCTACAACATTGAGATGCAACTAGTGTAAACGCACCATACACTCATGTTGGTTGCATACCGTGTTTTTATTGTGGATTTTTTTTTGAAATGTAATTCAACATAGATTTAAAAACTTTCAGATTTCTGATTTTTTGGATGTTCCTTCCATGTTTCTAGAGTAAATCCAACTTCCAGAAACTTTTAGAGATATTTTAATAAGATCTCTATATTTCATTTGGGTTTGTCATATTCCAACCTATGTCTAAGATTTTCTTTCAATTTTCTAAGCTTGAAGATGTTTTTGTAGTTTAAAAACCTTATATGAGGTGTTCAATGGGTTTGATTTAAAGCAAAAAAGATACAACAACACTACAAATCATTCTTACCGGGCAAGGCATAGGTAATTGAAATGGTTTTGGGAGAGGAATAATTTTTTGCTTTCTAAATTTCGTGAGCAAACGTGAACTCAAATGATAGCTGACAATCCTTTTTGTGACCAAGATAGGGTGGTTTCGAGAGTCGAAAGTGACAAGTTGTGGTTTCGAATCGAGGAATAAACATAAACTTCAACAAATACTTCTAGAAAGTAAAATATTTTTTCCTTTTTTTATCATCTACTCACTTTGTTCTAGTTCATAGCCAAATAATAAATCATCTATGTCCAAAATTAATAACGAACTACAATACTCCTTTCATCGCAAAATAAACACACATGTCACATTTTGAATATTTAGACTACTTTAAGAAAATAATACTAATGTTGTTTTAAATATGTTTTCTATGGAAATATATAATGTGATTCATCTAATGATATTTGTTTGGGATCATAAATACTAATAGTCTTTTATTTATACTTAGTTAAACTTAAAAAAATTTTAAGTTTTCGTAGTACGATATGTATATACTTATTTTGGGATGGGTGGAGTATATTTCTTGTTAAGAAAAACAAACTCTAATACATGTTTTTTTTTTAGCAAAAACTCTAATACATGTAAGTCCTCCAAGGCTGCAATGAGTGAGACGGCAGTGGATTTGACCGTCCACACTCGGCGGGGACATCGATCCAGTAATAACAAAGGCAACGCTCCTCTGAAGCCAAAAAAAAAAAAAAAACGCTCCTCTCGCTGCTGAGCCCACCCAACGGTGGCCCTGTTATCTGAACCATCCGGCCCAAATAAGTAACGCGGATACCGCCCGCCCGATCCATTTGTGGACCACTACCTTCATCTTTTTCTGGCAACCAAATACTGATGTTTACATAGTAGTATCAAAAAATATTGTTGTTTACATAGTAGTATCAAAAAAAATATTGTTGTTTTTATCGCAAAAAATATTGTTGTTTACACATTTCACAATTGCTTATCATGAAGCAATATGATATGATTTGCAATAGAAGTAAACTGATGGAACCAGGAGAGAACTCGTAGCGTATCTATGCATGGAGTGGACAATACAGAGAGAAGCTTGCTGCTGTTCAGGCGATCAGCTCATGATTTCTGAGATGCATATCTTTCTTGAGATTCCAAGACTGATGTGGAGTGCTTGACTACATCAGGTGTCATCCCCCAGACAACCTGAGCTGGTCTATAAGGGGTTAATTATTGTCACTGCTTCCTTCGATTACAATCCGTTGACTGGCTGGCCTCTACCACCGGTTACTTTTGTTGATATTTGGAGTCAATGTCCAATTAACGAAGCACCCAACTTGCAATGTTTTTACCTTGTCTTTTCCACACATTATATTTTGGGCAATTCGTCACAGCAGATACTGAGGCCCTGTTTGGCAGGGCTCAGCTTCACCGACAATGCTGTTTTTTTATTTCAGCTTTCTAAACAGCTTTCTTGATGAACCTAAAGCTATTTCGAATATTTGTTTGGTAAAATAGCTTCATATGATAGACCAATAGAACAAAATGACAATATTGCCCTTCATGTTCTTCCATGCGCCCGAACCTTATCTTCGCGTGTTCGTCCCCATCTATCCTCTGTACCAATGGCCGGGAATCTCGGTGGTGGCCTACCTCAACTCCCTCGGCCAGGCTCTCGGCGGTGGCCACGCCGCGTGGGGTGGCGCCCTCGTCCGGCGGTTGCTGCGCGTGCGAGGCGGCGCCCTCGTTTGCCGGTGGCCGCGTGCAAGAAGCTGCGAGCCACGGCCGTTACGCCCAGGCGGCGTGGTGGCAGCGAGCCACGGCGGTCGCGCCATGGCGGCGGCGTGCTCCAGTGGCAGCGAGCCATGGCCGGCGCGCCCCAGCGGCAGCATGCTCCGGCGCCTGGCGCTCCAGGCCACGGCTGGCCGCGCTCTCGGGCCCGAAAGGCACGCTCCAGGCCTCGGCGGATGCACCCCTGGTGGGCAGAGCCCCAGCGAGCTGTGCCCCCAGCGACGGTGCTCCGGCGAACCACGCTCCGGTGACGGCGCTACGGCGGCCATGTCCTCCCTTTCCGTGCGAGCATGCGCTCTCTCTCTCTGGGCAGAACCTGTCATTTGGTATTGTGGGTCCCACGTGTGGCAGGTGAAGCCAAGAAAATCTACTATTTTTAGCTCTCTCCCATCCCTTGGCTCTGTGAGCGGAGAAAAAAAACAGCTTCATGGATGAAGCTATTTCGAAAAAGAGCGTTTGGCATAAAAACGGCTTACAACAGCTTCGTGAAGCCGTCCCAAACAGGCCCTGAATCGCATGTAATTAATGACACTCCCTTTTCACATTCAGTGGCAACTTTCGGCACCCTTCCTCGCCTATAGTCCAGGCTCTGAAGGCGGCCTTCATGAGGCAATCAAAGAATCACGATTAAATTAACCAGGCTGAAGACTAATTATACAATCACTCACTAAAATAAGTTCAGAGCTTGGTCTCTGATGATGCATGCTGCATGCAGCAAAGGACAGATCACTAGCAGGCAGCAGCAAAAACAAAACAGAGGTTTCACATGCGTTTGAGCAGACCATCTGCTAGCTGACATTTGACCCTCTCACAGTTAACCTCCACTCACTAATTGAGTTTGGGCAGACAAGGAGAAAAAAAATGGCTACAGCATTAACAATCACAAGAAGATGCTTCCTCATGTGGTCCACCGCTGAATCCCTAGGAGCCGACCAGTGCGTGCCTGCCTGCCTGCATCGCTTTGGACTTGGACTCTTCAATGCAAGCTGCATCATGCCTTTACACATCAATAATCAATAAATTAACAATTCTGTAACTAGATACTATTACTAGCTTGCTACTAAGCATAATCCATGGCAGATACACAGATTCAGAGTTTAGCAGGCCGGCAGGGAGCCAGGAACCGAATCGAGAAGCTACAGGCTCAACTCTCTCCCCCAAAGATGTCAGGCTGGATTGGCCTGATGGCCTGACGATCTTGCCATGCGATTTGAGAACCACTTCTATTACTTTATCCCAATCTGTATGAGATCAGGCAGAAATTTGCAGATCATGTGTCTGTCGACAAAGGAATCAACTGGTAGGAATCTTTAGTACCAAGTTGCCCAGTTCACGGTTCAATCTTCCGTACTCAAAGCTCTATTACTTTGAATCTAAAACAGTGACCAAAAATATAAAAAATAGAATCAAGGATTTTTTTTTCTCCTCCTCCTTTGCATTTCTCTCTAGGGTCCTATTTAGCTTCCCCTATTTCTCTGCTTAGATGATCTTCAGGTCTTCAAGATATCCAATCTCCACTTTGCATGCATTCTTCAAGATATCCAATTTTTTCACTTTGCATATGCATTCGCTTCTACATTCCTAGAATCCTACTTCTGCCTACCCAGAAATCTAAATTCCAAGAAGAACATAGTAGAGTATCGTGATCGGAAGCGCGATGAGCATCCCAAATATAACCCTGAAAAGTTCAGATTGCAAGCATGTAAGATGTTAACTTTCTGCAGTTACATACACCAACAGTTAAGCATGAGATGTATAGCTGCAAACTTTGAGCTTAGGATTGCTTACGCTGTGCTAAGTATTTGAGGATGGCAGTTGTATTCCTTGGCAAACACAAAGGGAACGATGCCTTGTGGAAGTGCAGCCTGTTGATGAATCACACGCAAGTTCCAATATTTACAGTAGTCAGTATCATTGTCACCTTTCCCCCTTAGAAAGGCTTGAAAAATAGATGTATGGTGTTTATGCCAACCTGAACGATGGCAACATGCAAGAGCACTCCCCGGAGCCCAATGGCGATGGAGGTGGCCGCGATCACCGCCGGACCAGTCAAAAATCTCACCGCCATGGCGAACGTCGCCACCCTCTTACCACAGGAGATGATCTTTGGTTGCAGAGCCATGAACAGACCTAGTCAAATGTTGCACCGTCAGGATTAATTGCTCGGTTGAAGTTATAATAGTCTAATGATGAACAAGCATCAAAATGCCAATGGTGTACCTAAGCTGAACATAGCCATGCCTAGGCCTGCATCGGACAATATCGATATTGATCCCTTTATAATTGAGGGCATCTGGAGGTTAAACCTGAATGAAATTTCAGAAACAAGATTTGTTAATGCATCTATGTTAACCAGTAGTATAATGAACATGATAACAGAATCAACAAGGTATTGTAGATGCTGGTATATTATATATAGCATGTGCCACTCTCTCCTAGAAATGCCTGCTGTTTTCATCAATCAGCTCACCCCCTCTAGATGTGTGGATAAAATAGTACAATGACCAACGATGCGTGCATATAATTGTGCTTTTTTCAAGGACACAACGCATCATGCATTTTAGTCCATGGATGGTGGATGATCTTGTCTGTCGATCATGTCTGCGCCGTCCAGATGGATGGAGACAAACACGGCTGATTTGGTCTGCTGCAAAGCTCCAGAGCCGGCCACATAAGACCTGCATCTGCGTGTGCATCTTCCCTGCATGTGCCAGATCCGAGACGGACGTACCTCTCATGTAGTCATGTGCTCTCACATGCAAATGCTAATCCTAGAGAGATCGTTACAAGCAACCTAGTAGTAACAAGGAACTGACATGGCACTAATCTTGATTTATTTTGTATCTCGAATCCTGGTCAATCGACAAGGCTCCCTTTGGATTCGTTGAATCTTGCTGGAACTGAATTGCTATCCCTTTGGAATTCACGTAAGAGCTACTCATGCATGAATGATGAATCCATGGATATGTAGGATCTAGCAAACGTTGTCATGGCTTGCACGCACCTGAACGAGACGAGGGACCAGACGAGGCCGATGAGGCTGGAGTAGGTGTTGGGGTTCCTGATGAGCTTCCGCCACACCATGATGAGGATGAGGCGCGTCATGACGCTCGCCGGCGGCATCGGGTGCGCGGCCTCCTCCAGCCCCGGCGCGTCGGCGCCCTTCTTGCGCGGCGCCACGTACGGCGAGCCCGACACTGGGAACTTGGCGGCCAGGCCCGTCGCAGGGCTCTTGAGGCCATCCTCGATCTCCAGGTCGCCGCCGGTGGCCCCGGGGACCGGCTTCTTGGCCGGCGTCACAGTCCCACTCACGTCTGAATGAAGTAGATGACAGACACGTAGGGACGGACAACATTAATTGATCACCATCGCCGCCTGTTGTGCGTTGTGACAGAGGAAGGAATGTTGGCATATATGGTTTGTCACCTTTTGGGGTGGCGCCGTCGATCGGCATCGGCATCGGTGGCGGTGGCGCGGCGGCGAAGTCGGTGGAGGCGGCGTGGTTGACGGCGTTGCGGAGGTTGGCCTCCGACACGGGCGACGCGCTGGAGCTCCACACGAACATGTGCAGCTCCTTGTTTGAGTTGGAGTTGGAGCCCCCGAGCTCCTTCTTCCTGATAATATTGTTGCCAAATGAAAAATGCCGAGTTTTATCATAGCAGATTCAACATAAGACAAATTTCAAGGAAAGGAAGCACGCACTAGCAAACAAACTTGGGTCACAGAGTGGGCCGACGTACCGTGGCGGTGGCATCATGCCGGGGTTGGGCGCGGGGTACGCCGTGGCGTCGCCGCCGCCCTTCCCAGACGCGAACTTGATGGCCACCTGCTCGTCGAGCCCCGGCGCGCGCGCGCCGGCGGCGCCGGGCGGCGCGAGCGGGCTGGCCATCTTGCTGCCGTTGAACATGGCGTAGAAGTCGGACTGGTTGAAGCTGGAGCCGCGCGGCGTGGGCTCCCGCGACGTCTGCAGCGAGTAGATCTCGACGCCCGTGAGGTTGGAGGCGCGCGGGGTCATGCCCGTGGACATGCCGCCGTAGGGGCGGCCGTACCCGACGCCGGAGCGCGCGGCGCCGTGTCCGCCGCCCGTGGTGGACGCGGACGCCGAGCGGCGGATGACGACGTGGACGCGGCCGTCGCTGCCGACCTCGGCGTCCGCCTGCAGCGCCTCGCGTCCGTTGAGCGAGACGACGTCGGAGTCGACCCGGAACGAGGCGATGCTGGCGCCGACGTCCGGCGGGAACTGCTCGGAGATGAGCGCCTTGGCGCCGCGGTACTCGAAGAGGAAGAGCATGAGCGTGTACCAGATGACGCTCTGCAGCACCACGATCTGCACCATGAGGTTGCCCGAGAAGTCGCCGTACATGGCGCGGAGCAGCGGGATGCCCATCACCAGCGTGTTGGGCAGCGTGGACAGCGAGAAGAGCGTGATGGTCCAGTCCAGCGACGACGACGCCGCGCCGCGGCGGTAGCGGGAGAGCACGTTGTGCCACACCGCCAGCGCCGCCAGGATGACGAGCTTCTGCAGCGAGTCGGCGGCCAGGAACCGGTACTGCATCGCGTAGGGGTCGCAGCTGGAGATGAAGTGGAAGGAGAGGAGCGGCACCGCGAAGACGGCCACGAAGCGGTTGATGCCCGAGCACTGGTCCGGGGTGAAGATGCCCCACCACCGCACCGACCCGTACGCCAGGAACATGGCCACGTACAGCGGCACGATCGCCGCCAGGACGTCGTAGATGTCCCGCCCGGTGATCATCGCGGCGGCGGCGGCGGCGGCGGCGACGACGACAGCTGCAGCTTATTAGCTTGCGGTGGCCACGCTAGCTGTTCCTTTGGTTTCTACAAAGATCTGCTGGTAGCTGACGCAGCTCTCAAAAACAAATCAAGTGTGAGAACAGAAGCTGAAGAGATAGTTATATAGGAGGCGATCGATGCTCGCGCTACAGGTTCTTAATAAGATAATCGCAGACGACTCACAGTGTTCGTACTTAGTATTACTCCGCTAATTGAGCTGTTAATCAACTAGCAAGGTGTATGCGAGGTGGTGTACGTAGAGAATCCAAGGGGCGGCGTACGCCGTACAGTTGCAGGTAGCTACACGCTACACTGCGTAGCTGCAGGCAACGACGACGTGGAAACACTGCCGTATTCCTGTGTGGCTACGGGCTATGGCTACTTATCGAAGGTAGTACAACCTGGGCCCTAGCTAGCTTCTAGGCCAGACAAATGCGTGCAAGCTCCAGGATGCTCGAGACAAGCTCCATGGCCATACGGCCCATGCATGCATGCACACTGATCAAGGATGGTTCGCGTGTCTTGACATGGATAGGATTGAGAGACTTCACGCTCAGTCGATCCGCAACTGATCGATCCAGAATTGCACGAAGAGGCGCACGGCAGTAGTACGTTCGGCCAGAGATGGGGCACGGGTTGGGCTGTTGCAGACTTGCAGTCCCGTTGCAAATTGCACGACGCGACACCGACAAGACGATATGGTAGCATCCGTCATCCGCGGTGAGTGTTGGATGGAGGCAGTTAGTGTTAGATCCTTTAGAGTCACACGGCCACCGTAAAAGATTTTGACTATAGCAGGATTAGATTTTTTTTCGTAAACGGTTTTAGATGATGAAATATGAATTATTTCGAGACAAATAATTCATATAAGTATATCCACTAACTTAATGCACTTTTAAGGCCCCCTTTGGTTTTGGTTCACGGGTGAACAAAGAGAAAACACGGGGATTGTTTTCTCCAGATTGCTGACGTCAGCATGCCTTTTTGGTTCACGAAGGTGACATGCAGGAAGCGATCCGGAGGAGTCTCCGCTCTCTCACTGTAGCGCAGGAAAACAAAAATCCACGCCAAGCTCATGGAAATCGTCGTTCCCTCGTTGCTACAAGCTGGCGTACTTGGAGGCCAAGGGCCGCGTCCGCCACGGTGACCGCGTCTGGCAGCTCCCTCTCGCAGCTGCTCTGCTGCCCGGCTGAATCCGCGCGGAGGCAAGCACTGCCGCCGGAGCCATGGACGCCTCCGCCGTCGCGCTGGGCCGAGACGCGCCGTCCGCGCGGGTCCCGGGAACGCCACCACCAGCCCACCCGGGCCAGCCTCCGCGGCGGCGCGGTGAGCAGCTCCGCCACCAGGGCCACCAGGGGAAGGAGGGAGGGACCACGCCGCCCTGGATCGGAAGCCTAAGGGGAGGAGCATGGAGGCGGACTGTGTGGCCGCGAGGCGCCGTCGAACTCAGCTGAGCAAGCGCAAGAGAGGGAGAGGGACGGACGAGACAGGGAGAGGGACGAGCGAAGGAAAGGAAAGGAAGTGCCCGTTCCGGAGGAATCAATCCTACGTCTATCCTATCCTATAAAATTCCTACACCTATCCTGTGAACCAAAGGGGCCCTAAATGGTTTATAAGAAAAAAAAAATATGATAGCCAATGAGCACAAAATCCACATAATCATTTATTTATTTCACCTCTTCCCTGTTGTTTGGAAGGGATGATTCTAGTATTTTAGCGAACAATCTAAAATGTTCTGAGTTACCAAACCGGCCCGACCCTAAAAGTGTGAATAGATCTCATCCTATGATTTTTAAGGCAACTTTTTTCAACACATCTCAAGCAACATACCAAATAAAGATTTTTTCGGGATTAGGGCATTCACCCATTTTTCATTAAGAGAAAAAAGTTCTTAGTACACCCATGTGCGATCATGCAAGCGAGGCCCTTATGATACAACACACCACTTATCGAAATTAAGAATCACAAGAACTAGAGAGCATACCTAGAAGTGTGGTTAGGTTGGTAGATGCACTTGTGTTTAGCGAGTGAGCATCAATGTCTTTCTTACCTCATTCTTATTTGCAGAGCCATTTGAATGAAAAACATTCTCTACAACTTTTCACCCTCCAACGTCTTCTCTATATATCTCGTGGCTAGTTTGGAGAACCAACCACGTTCTTCATCTTTAGCTAGTAAGAAACCATCAGACAAGATTATGCCAATATTTAAAGATCTAACTGAAAGCCATTTAAGACCATTTTTTTTACCAATGTCACTCGATCCTAGCAATACGGAAGGATATAAAGAGTCTTATACGAACTTGCTAAAGGCAAAAATGACAATCCTTTTGCATCATAGAGCACATCTCCTTCTGGACGAAGCAAATAAGTTAGACAAGAGTAGTATATGTGTTTCACCAAAAATTATCAGGTATAATGAAAATAAAATGCATCATATACCTTGGATCATCTTTCTCTAGCAACTTGAGTTGTGTGCGACTTGCTGCACCTCGTGTTGACTCATGCCATGTGTTGATCAGGACATCCCAATCATGCGCGCCAGCTCAAGTCCAAATGGAACAAATCAAGGGCCAATTACACGTATCCGTGCAAAACTACTCCAAAAAGAGGTGAACTCACTCTTAGCTGAAATTCACTTTGATATACATGATAATGTTATACTACCTAAGTGTTCTACCTTGATTATGCTTAGGTTTAAGGAGGAGGAAGAATCGGACCAGTACAGTCTAAAACGGACCAGTAGAAGAAATATTCATATCTCTCCACCCCGAGAAGCTTTTGAGGCCCATGAAGACATTTTGGAAAGCTCATCAAGTCTACTTTCTAGTGAAACAAGCCTCACCACTTTTTAACGTGCCAATGTTGAGATATACGCAGCTTAGTCCAGATTGCTCAGAAGGTCAACAATATATCATGACAGAATATTGGTTCAACTAGACGTGCAAAACTGTACCAATATACAATGTTTCATGGTGCATGGCATACATTGCTTGAAAGCTCTTGGATTCTAGTTTCACACCCAAGAAACGGTTCATCATTTGGACTTCCCAATAAGGAGTTATGGTCATGTTATTGGATACTGCTCTGGAGGCCAACAGTCA
The DNA here is from genome assembly GCA_023333625.1 of Bothriochloa decipiens. NCBI lineage: Eukaryota > Viridiplantae > Streptophyta > Magnoliopsida > Poales > Poaceae > Bothriochloa > Bothriochloa decipiens. The sequence continues at coordinate 34,744,887 of CM041644.1, read as the reverse complement.
CGCGAAACCACTTCGGGATTCCATTCCGAGGGGACCTTTCACGTTGCCTTCTTTCAGAAACTCCTTTTCGTTTTCATACCTATCTAGGAGGGTTGTTCCTAGTATAAATATCCCCTGCCTCTAAGCTATTAGAAACTTTTGATCATTTTGATAAACTACATCACATTGCAGCCGAGACTGCTGAGTGCCTTACTCAAACCATCGTTCTTCCTTGTTCTTCTTGGACTTGTGAAGTGATCCCTCTGGGTTCCCCTAGTTCGTGCTTTACGGTTTTCAGTACGGCTGCACCGTCTTGTGTGGATCAGTTTGGGATTGTGGTTTTGTGGTCGTTCTGAGATGGAGTCGAAGTCTTCGTGTTTCGGTGTCTCTCTCCCCGTCGCTTGGCCGCATCCAACCTTGGACAGGTATAAAGCCAGTTATCCTCCATTATTCACAGCAAGTTATCTTTGATTTATGGCCTATTGTCATGAAAATCGGGCATCCCCTTCACAGATTCATATCAGTACTTATCATGTGTGCTAATCTTAGCCACAGGAAAGTCTCTCATGGTCTCGTCATCTTGGACCGCCATGCCATATTGTCATTTATAGCGGCAACCCTTTGTCTAACTTGGTCAATATTTTTGTTTTGATTTCCTTTTCGTTCATTATGTGAATCGCCTTTGCTCTCATCTCTACGTCACTTAGTCTTTTTGCCACAAGTTCCCCATGCATCGATAGATAGTTTGTATACAATATCTTGGGATAGTGGCCTTGGCTATTCACCCGCCTATGAGTTGTTTGTCACTACATGCAAAAAATCCTAGCCAACCAAAGCCTAAATACTAGGTTTTATGGATAAAAGAACTAGGCAACATTCGTTTAATTAAGTTGCATACGGTTGCACATCTACAAGAGTGTTAATTTGGATCGATTCATTCTCTCTCTTCTTCATGAGTCGATTATGTTAAGAAATCCTTAACTAGAGGATTGATGGGCTCGTACTATATGAACCATGAAGGCTGCCTTATATGTCCTGAAGAATATATATATCTATATAAAAGAACTATGTATACACCTATAATGATTAATGAATAGATAGCTCCCTTCAATATATATATATATACACACACATGTGTGTGTCTTTCTATCTCATGTGTTCTTGGAAAATTATGATAGAGAGAGCAGGATCTGCATCTACAATATCTACACGTCTCTTTCTTAAATCTAGAACGAAAAAACAGATCTAGCAATCCGTGAATAGACCGAATCTTAACAGATTCATAGGTACACCAATATCAGACGATGAGTTGGTTTGCCAAGCCCACCGAAGAATCCTTAACGTAATCACGAAAACCATTAAACCATTCCGACACCAACATGTCAATCACTCGCCACATATGAGCGTACGAAGACAATATAATAACACTTCTCAACAAGGTTCCCCACTTTGAAATGATGGATGCAAGAGAAAAGAGGGGGAAAACCAGAATAAAGTTGCACATATATGAGTAGTCAACTACTGGCCTGTTGCCCCCAAATAAATAAAAAGTCAAACAGAGCGACAATAGCCGTTATAGTTTCAGATACATCGAGTACAAAACAGAATAATACAGCGTATTGTACTACTGCTCTCCTATTCTGATGCTGTATCCGCGTGCGTGTAGTATACTAAACGTAAGCGAGATGGAATGCCGGTATAGGGAATATGTACGTATGATATGTTTACATTCACACACAAGACCCCCGACACTCTGCACTGTTCACGAGGTGCGTGGAGCAGCCGCTTCTCCTCAGCAATGTCAAGAGTCAACACATGTCTTGGCCAACGGCCGATATCAGAATTCAGAACTCAGAAGAACCTTTTAGGCAGGAAGGACACTCAAAGGGAGGATATGAGCTAGCCGAGGAGCACGCATTCACATCGATCTTCCTCACGGCCGGACGGGAGGCCGTTAGTTTAATCGCCGCGGTTGACTTCGCAAACAAAAGCTATAGCAGCATCTTGCTAGTTCTCACTCATCTCATGCGTGTTCGATTTTGGGCCGCCGGATCGAGTGTTCCGACAGGCGACAGCGCCGAGATCGTCAATGCGCGCGTGCTCTGCGCTCTCATCGTCGACGACACACCGGCGGGACGCCGCCGAGCCGACGACCCGCGCCGTGGCAACGTCCGTGTCCGTGTATGTACACGCCACGATAGGAGTATATCATAATCGCGCGGCAGGCTGGGGTGCCGGGCCACGGCCGGCCGGGATGGGGCTTGGGGGCCGCGCCCGCCCACGGCCTGATCTCGGGGCGGGCAGAGGCAGGCAGGCAGGCAGGGTGTACCTGCTGTCCTCGCCGCGGCAGACACCCCGCCCGCAGGCCGCAGCCACCGCCGCCGACGAACCCGGCGGTGCCGGTGCATGCGTGCAGCGGATCGAGCGGTGGGCATGCAGGTCGACCAACCGACCTCACTGCTCACGCGCGCGGGTACGTTACGTGCAAGTGCGGTGTTGAATGCGTCATGCGCTCATGGATTGAGCGTGCATGTGAATGTACTTAACAGTCCGAACTCATGGACAATCCTTGTCCCTTGGAACCCTTCCGCATCTGCATGTGTTGTTGAGTTCCGTTTTAAATTTTAGTTTGTTTGATTTTTTTTTAACCTCAAGCTCGACAGCTCGTTTTATTTCAAAATGGAATAAACGTAGTTACATTTAGATTATTCTCGATGACCTTTTAATAATAAAACAAGTCATAAAAAAATAATATTTCAAACAAAGTTTTAAATGAAATGAGTGATCAAGTTTAGGATAAAAGAGTTAACGAATTACAATTTAGAACAAACTAGTACATAGTACTGGTTAACTTTGATGATCAATGATCTCAAAGTCAAACTCATGGACATACCTTGGGTTATTGTAACCAAGTTCTGAGTCTCTGATTCATACTCGCAGTAAGGGTGGACATCTGTCATTTATAATTTTAATTATAAATAGTTTTTTGAGTAAATTTTAAAATATTTCGTGACATGTACGTTAGCAGTGAGGGTGTGTTAACATTTTTCGGTCGGTGCGTACCTTAGCGTATGGGTCGCGGAAAAACAAATTCATCAGGATAAAAAAAAAAATCCTTGGATCATTCATTACGAGCTCAACGAAATCGTTGTGCACTAGACCCACTATCATCCAGTCCATCCAGCCCACTCAAATACTTGTGGCGCTGTTGTCAGTCCCCTATTCTTAACTGGCCTTAGCCCATCTCCATACACGTTAGGTCTCCAGGCTCATTATGAAACCCTCTCATTCTTAGCTGGCCTCGGCCCACCTTTATTCGTAAAGGCGATCATGTACGTATGTAGTGTATTTGGGAGAATCAGAAATTTGGCCTAAAAACTTGCTCTTAGGAATTAGGTCATTTTTTTTTTGAATTTGGGAATCAGGTCTCAAAACAAACATTTTTTTTGAGGCCAAATTACTAATTCTGAATTTCAGATTTTGTAGCGCTAAAGTTGGCCAGTAATATTTTGCCTTCTCCGAATCAAATAATTAAAAAATAATAATTAAAGACTGCAATGAGGTGGAGATGACCGAGCGGTCTAAGGTGGCACATTAAGGGTGTGTTCCGTAAAGGGCGTGGGTTCAAGTACCACTCTCCACAAACAATTTTTCCCTGAAATATAAAGGGTTTAATTACATTTTGATGCACGATTTCGTTTTTTAGAATATAGATGCATTTTTTTGAGAAACTTTTAGAATAGATAGACCATAGACCCAATATCATCGAGTAGGTGAAGCCCAGATGGACTTTTGGGGGAGCCCACTAGTTCTCCAAACGAGGAAATGGGCAGGTTTTTTCGGCCACGTTTTTCTTGGCCACGTTAAGTTGGGCTTTGGCAGATATTTAGGCCCAGTGTTTCCATTCTCCGATGAGACCAAATATTGGTCCATCCAGCCCATTCGAATACTTGTTGCGCTGTTGCCGCTGTTGTCACTCCCTCATTCTTAACTGGCCTTAGCCCATCTCCATACATGATAGGCCACCAGGCCCATTGTCGCACTCCCTCTCATTCCTAGCTGGCCTCGGCCCACCTTTATTCTTAAAAGCGATTTTGTACAATATATATGCAATGTATTTTCATTCTGAGTTTCTGATTTTGTAGCGCTAAATTTGTACAATAATATTTTTGCTTCTCCGAATAAATAATTTAAAACATAATAATTAATGAAAATCAATAATGTGGAGATGGCCGAGCGGTCTAAGGCGGCACATTAAGGGTGTGTTCCGTAAAGGGCGTGGGTTCAAATCCCACTCTCCACAAATACCTTTTTTACTGAAAAATAAAGGGTTTTCTTATATTTTGGTTTTTGATTTGTTTTTTGAGAAACACTTTTTGATTTTTGATTGATGCTTGATTTCGTTGTTTCTGGCGAGCCTATGCTACTCCCTCATTTGGCCCATCTCCACACCCGCCCACGTTAGGTCGCCAGGCCCATTATCTCACCCCCTCTAATTCTTAACGTGCCTCAGCCCATCTCCACACATGCGCGGCTGCGTCACGTTAGGCTACCACGCATGGGAAGAGGCCCATTTTAATCTACATGCGGGCTACGGCTATATCAATTTTAGCCTTGGCCCATCAGTCGTCAAATTATAAAACGATAATTAAAAACTTCTTCGATCAAATCTCTGCTTCTTTCTTACGGTATAACTGTTACGGATGAGATTAAAAGTGTGGTCAGCTTCCCACTCTCCCTCGCCCCGCCGTCCCGCACGCGTCCGCCCGCAGCCGCAAGTTGGAATCCTGAAGTCGCCGATTAAAAAAAAAAGAAAACCCCTCCTCCTCTCTCTGCCGTACCCCACCCTCTCTTTCGGAACGACCCCCGCTCGGCCTCGCTGCGGTACCCATCCCTGAGCCTCCGCTCGGCCTCGATGTGGCCGCCGACGCCGAGCCCATGCTCCGCCAAGCCGCAGCGGCCAACGCCGCGCCCCTCCTCCGCCTCGCCATTGCCGCCGACGCCCCCCTCCTGCTCCGCCTCGCTGCGCGAGCAGACGGCACGCCCCTCCTCCGCCTCGCCATGGCCGCCTACGCCGCGCACCTGCTCGGCCTCGCCACGGCCGCCGATGCCGCGCACCTGCACCGCTGCGTCCAGCCCGTCCGAGGCCCCAACGCAGATCGTCACCTGCCAGTGGACAGCCGGCAAAGAACGAAGGCCTTCACCACCTGCCAGTGGAGATCGTCCGGTGGGGCCTTCACCACCTGCCAGGGGAGATCGTCAGCCGCCGGCCCGCCGGCAGGTGTAGATCAGCTGCGTGCACTTTGGCGGCCGGTGGAGATCATCAGTTCACCGAGATCATCAGCCGGCAGCCGATCGGCTACGCCGCTACATATCAGGTGTGTGCACTCGACATGATCGGAACTCCAGTGTGGCCCCTTGTTCATCTCTTTCAGGGCTCAACGACATCCTGGAAGTTAGATGCAATCAGTTTTTTTGCTATATTATTATATCCCTGCTCAAAGCCTGAAACTTGGTAATCTATACAGTAGTTTGCTGATAGCCCGAAACTTGCTAATCTCAGTATGCTGAAAGTCTGTAACTTTATTTCCCATCAGGCGTATTTTTGCTGAAAGGATAGTGCTTCTGAATCTGTACAGACGTTTGCTGAACAAATTTGTTTATATTTCCTGAACCTTGCAGTAGGTTAAAAGGATAGTGCTATGTGGAAGTTAATTTGAAAAGAATATAATATGTCAATCTGTGAGTAATATTTTGTGGCAGACTGATGAATCTGATGATATAATTAGTCTCGGTTCACCTAATGCTATACTGCAATAGACCGGTCATCTGAAGGTTTAGTCATATATCTCCGGTCGTGAGGCCGTTGAAGAGGAAGGGCCCCAATAGGACTGCTTGTGCAGATGCATAGTCCGGCCGGTCGTCTGGAGGTTTCAGCTATTTAAGAATTTATTTTACACAATGCTCAGGTGTACAGCTGCTTGTACAGATGTATATATATGCTTGTTTCATTTCGATGTTCTCAATTGTCATAGAGTTATCAGTTAATTGAAGTGACAACCTATCACCACTACCCCACTGCTTGTTGACAGTAGTGAGGAATGTTCCTGACACTACACTTCATGGTGCTCCCTACCCCGCTGATTTTTGCATTATTAGTGGCACCAGCAGCAATTTAGCTATTTTTTCTGCTCTCCTTCCGACGCCAAGCACCAGGAACAGCCCCTGTTCCTCTCCATCTGATGACCTGTGCTGCAGTCCAGCCTGGTCATGGCATATGAGATGTCAATGAACTAATACGAAAAAGATGGGTATGCCTCATTTCTGCTTCTCTTTGTCAATCTAAATTCTGAATCTGATTAATGGAATATCTTCAATGTGACAAAGCATTCAAACTGATGTCGATTAGCATTTGTCCGGCACAAAAGTATGCAGGATAGGTGCATGACAGCTATTTACAAATTGCTCTTCCGTGCCTGCAGGTAGACTTCTGCTCTTTTTGTGTTTGTTTCTCAAGGGATAGTGAAATCCTCCCAAAGTATTTACAGGCAAGTGAGAAACTAATTTACTATTTTTTGATGTCACACATTTCTTGTTTTCCAAATTGGGGACCTACATATGGAATATGTTGCTTTATTGATGTTCAGCATGTCGGAAGGCCTGGATCTTGTAATCTTGTTATTGCAGCAATAGAGAGGGCTAGATATAATAGAATAATAAAAATTTGCAATTGATATTGCTGCTACTGATTGTTGTGGTAAGTAGAAAAGCAGTGCATTTCCTTTGCATGGACTATGTAAATGTTCAAAAATTAACTCTCTGAGTATGTAGCAGTGACTTTTCAACTTCCTTAAAAAAATCTAGCAGTTCTGAAAAGGCCACCTCCTGCCATCTGATCTTGGTACGTTATTTCTTTCTCCTCTTGCTGTGTTTTGGGTAAGAAACTCGTATTTGCTTAAGTGCCTAATGCAGTTTTTTAACAAAGAAAATATTTGCGAATTATCTAATTCTAACCTTCGAGATTGCAGCTGCTAAACATTTTCTTTGTTTGGAAATTCAGATTTCAAGATAAGCATGTTCCAATATAGATAGATCAATCACAAGAAGCTCTTAGAGTGTAGATCACTTGAAGAGCTAAATGTCATGTACCTTTATGATTTTATGGTATGTTTTACATGAAACAAAATTTTTTACTCATGGTTACAGAAAACAAGACAAATTTGTACAGGTACTTTTCATGTTTGTTCTCACCGAGTCTATAAATGATGTTGCTCATTTATTTAGCCTCATGTTTGCCTCGCTTGATTTAAAAAAAAAAATCCTCAGTCTAAAGTACAACAATCTATTTAAATTCAAATGTACGTTCCCATTGAGCTTGTAAATGATATGAAATCCAAATGGAGTGACACCTGGTGTTAATATGATGATCTGGAAATTGGTTAAACTCTCCACATGGGAACCACCAAACGAAGGAACATGTGTGTTTTAGTGAATTTAACATATCATCTTGCATGCTAGCGTGGGTTACAAAGCTTAGCTTCAAAATGGAATATGTGTGAACACTCAAATATAATTGTGTAAAAGTTAAACTATAAAAAAAAATTAGTTATTTTTATATGCATCCCTAAGTTAAAGCCATGGCGTTAGCACGGGCATTATACTAGTAGAGGATAGATTGCCTTTTTAGAGTTTTTACCCATTTCATCCCATTGCCAAATAACCCAAATTTAGCTTTCTGGATCCAAACCCATGTTGGCGAAAAGCTAGTAGGACGTTGGACCTACACATAATTCGATTTTAATGCAAAAAAAAAAAAAGCTTGCCCAGTAGCACAACCTTGCTCCAAAATCTAAACAGCTGAAGGAACGCAACCCATAACGGTATTTTTGAACTTCCAAGTTACCATTGGTCTAATTTTTAACCCTAAACTACAGGTTGTTGAAACCAGATAATTTTGGTCCTCTGGCTGGTTTTATGGATGTTTTTTTATGGTCTAATAAAAATAATAAAAACAAGTTTGATCTAATTGATTTACTTTTAAATAAAAAATATGAAATAGTATGATATCTGCTTATCATATGGTTTGCACGGTTGCACGGGGAGGCGATATGTTCCCTATGTGAAATTGATTTATTTATGTTCATATTGCTTTGTTTCCTGTACTCATGCTCGTTTGTTAGATCTAAACATAAGTCAAGCACCGACATACATAGATCATTTTTTTAGAAGAAAACTGGAACTACTTTCATTTCTTTTCCTCATTTAAAATAAATCGATTGAGTTATTGATTCAGATTTCGAATTTCTGACAAGTGACAGCACATGCATGGTCATGGTCCATTGAGTTACTTTTCTTGTTGTGGAGTCTAAACTGCCCATGAATGCAACCAATAATGGTCGATTCAGTTACTAATTCGTGCTCTTAAGTCTGATGAAACTCTGAACTGCCCATGAATGCAACTAATAATAATAATAATTCACACTCCAGATTTCGAATTTCTTACAGCAAAAGAAAAAAAAAGTTTGCTCAGTTACTGAACCCGCTTGCTCTGAACTCTGAATTGAAATCTGAACTGTCGAAGGAATGCATGCGCCGCACCCACCCAATAATTCGCACTCCAGAAGTCCAGATCCAGGGGAACTCTGAAGCCCGTAATAACTGTCCAAGCAACTGGAACTGAAACGTACGCAGTCAATGAGGAAAACGAAGCAGGTTCTGGCAACTGGACATGTGTCTGTAGTTCGTCCTATTGGCTATTATATTGCCAAGCATCCATGGCAGATCGAGCCGAGCATGAGCTAAGCTTTGGTACCAGGCTAGTCGCCCCGGCCCGTGCTCGTGCTCCTAGCCCTGCTGTGCCACGCACTCAAACGCATATCAGCATGACAGCATATGCGTAGCCATGTGCGCAGTGCCGCACTAGCCTTGCAGCTACGCTGCCGGCTGCCCGGCCGGGGACATGGCCGGGCCCTCCATCTCCATGACGACACTTTTCCATCCATCCGTGGCCCGGTCGGGTCCATCCCCACGCAGGCTGACCACTTCGCTTTCACCGCCGCTGGCTCCTCTCGCTAGCTGTTGCCCAGCTACCCCAGCTACCTGATCTCTACACTGACAGCCAGCAGGAGCAGAGTATGTACTGTAGCCAGTACAGTACACAACTCTGGGCTGTGGCAGCACTGTGCGGGTGCCCCCCAGTCAGTGAGCCGGTGGGTCCTTGCTTTGGAACTAAACAAGGCCTCGTACGCGCCTGGCTTTTCAGCATGCAGCACGGGTGTCGGGATCCGCCAGAAGCTACAGAGATCCGGGCTTGAGTTTGGACCGACGCGCGCTTCTTTTCGGCGCGGGCCGCGCCGGTGTACGTATCTAGCAGAGGGATCTATCCTGATTCCTGTCCAGACTCCAGCAGAGGAGCGGATACCGTACGCGGTCCATGGCGGGCGCGCGGCCGGTCAGGGAGACAGGGGTCGATCGGCCGGCGCCCGACCGGCGGCAGCAGCATGCCCCTTGGTGCGGCAGGAATGAGTGGCGGCCTGCAGCGGCATCATGCGTGCATGCTAGAAGCCGGCCGGCGGTGCTCCAGACCTCATCCTCTGCCCGTCGGCATATGAAATGAAACGGTGGATGAGCTGCTGATTAGGCTCGATCGACCGACCGATATGATCGCCGGTTTAGGTCGCCGCTGTCGTTTTCCAATCATGCAGCAGAACGACTGAAAGAGGTACGGCCATGGCCTAAATTTCATGGAAATGGCCCCTTTTTCAAGGACTCAAAAAATCTGCTTTAGTCGCCGTCGATATTAATTTGAGGCGAGGAGAGATTGATTGCTTTATTTAGTGGTTGACCAACGCACTAAAGCAGAGAGAGATAGATTGTCTTGCTTTGTCACCATGCTGTTGGGATTATGGTTTTGTTATAATGTCAGTGGCCGGCTAGCCAGGCAGCATATCTGCTCAATATAGAATCGGCTGATTTTCAGCACACACGCCATCTTCTGCCTCCGATCCTGGCCCGGCCCGTGAGCATATATCTATCAATCCATCTAGATCTCGAGCTCCTTTTTCTTGAAAAAAACTCTGCTTTTCCAGGCACATGTCTTATCACACAGGTTAATTATTGAAACAGCTTTTTTCCCATGAATTATACACACGAGATCCTCTGCCACTTTGTCAAACACGACAACATGAAAAAGAATGCAATTTTATTTTCAGCCTCATGTTTGTTTGGGCAATTAGTACTACTTTCCAGTCAAAACATCATTACTCTTGTGACACTAGTATAGTATAAACGCTAAAGCACAAAACTGAAAAACCATGCTATATATAGCTGTAATAAAATCTAACAGTCTAGCCAATGTTACTACACAAGTAAATTAGTTCAAAATGTGTTCCTTTGATTGATTTGTTTGCCGAAGATATATAGGACACAAGCAACGTTGCCATTGCCACGCAAATCAGTGTCGTCCACATGCCGTCCGGCCCCACCCATATCATCATGGAGTTCAATTTACACGTCACTACTTCTAGAGAGGAAGAGAGGGAGGGAGAGAGAGCGAGAGCGAGAGAGCTGGATCTTGGATAAGACTCTGGATTTGCATTACTAGTTGAGGGTATACAACAGCTAGCCCAGGTACGGTACGGTGTGTCTGCCTCGGATCTCGCACCCTCCAATCTCGCATGTGAGTGCCTCCTAGTGCTGAGACACGGCGCTAATACGGTAGCGACTTTTTAATTACCAGACCCAGCGAGAACCATCATACACATATGCACAGATCTTACTGGGAGGTTCTTTTGGTTAAAAGATGCTTGCACTCAGCACTCGCTAAGCTTCATGAATCCAATGATAGCCTCACACTGTTCTAGATCTACTTCAGCTAATCAGCTGCTTCATCCATCATGCAGCAGCTGTGATCTGCAACTGCAAATAGCAATTCTCTCTGTAACTTTGTGTGCTAAATTTAACAACGTCAATAATTGTCCTTAGAGATGCATACTACGCATTTTGCCTACACTATCACTACGCTAGATTATTACTAGTTAGGTTGGGTGCGCTTGCTAATCAGATAAAGGAAGATATAAAATAATCCAAACACTAACTGTCTTCAAAACTACTAGGTGGGCTGCTGCTACATGAATTAGGTTAACCACTGTGTTGGATCGATGGATCTAACAGCTATACCTCTGTAGAGCTAGCTAGCGTACAGGACGATGCAAAGAGACTCAGAGTGAGATCGAGGGCCGGATATAGTGTACTAACATAGTACCAACTTGCGTTGTTGTCGTGCGGTAGCTGGTGGTGGTTGTTACCAGTCACCAGTCACCATGGGGCCGGGCGGAGCTACAGTAACAGCTATGGGTGCGGGCGCATCCACGGAAAAATGAAAAAACAGTAATTTTATTTAATTTTTCATCATATATGCATCCATAAAATAAAAATCTATGCACACACGATGCAAGCGCGCCACCTAGATTTGTTCTAGCTCCGTCGTTGAGGGCATGTAGCAGTTCGCAGAAGACAACACATGGAAGCGTGGACAGGAGTGGTCGTCGTTGTCTGGTTGCGGCGAGAAGGAGGCGGGGCCGGCCGTTCACCGCCATCGATACGTGAGAGGGGTATCCGATGTTTGGATGCTAGCTGCTACTGCTTGGAGCATACGACGACGACGGCGACAAGGGAATTATCACCTCTTCCGTTTAAAAAAACGCATATTTTAACTTTTATAGTTTCTGTTTGACTATTCGTCTTATTTAAAATTTTATATAAATAATAAAATAAATAAATTATTATAAAAATATTTTTAATGATAAAATAAATCATAATAAAATAAATAATATTTACTAAAACTTTTTAAATAAGACGAATCATCGAACAAAACTGCGAAAATAAAAACACAACAGGTCGGCCGTGTATCTCAGTAGCAAAAGTCTCGTGAGCAATCGATGCATGGCCAGCAAGGTTTCGAGAGTCAAGTGCTAGTATTTTGTTTTGTTTCCTGTGGCTTATAGCGTGTACTTTATATGTATTTAGCCGTGCAAGACACACTCCAGAACCAGACATGTGAAGTTTAACTGGGGTTGAGTCAGTGTCAAAACAAAATGAGAGATGTACCTATATATGAAGTCTCCACCACCGCCGTCTCCCACTAACTAACTGGTCCACATGTCAGCTACATCCTTGTCAACATTGACATATTTCGAAGGATAAAATTGGTTTTACATCATCTAGTTTTTGTCAAGGTCGGATTTTCATTCTTCAACTTCAATACAAGAAGGGAAATAACGGTGGAGATATGGATGAAGACCATCCATACAAGATGGTGCCGTGGATTGTTCGGTTGACATGCGGTCTACTGTATTTATAACCGCATGCATGGTAAATCAGATGCTCCAAGGTCCACGCTTCAACTGCACATATCCATACAATGTTTTGGTAAGGACCATCTTTACTGAATTTGTTTCCAAAATAAATATCACGACATCTGAATTATCTCAGTCCATCTACTAAAACTTGCAATATGGATATCTATATTCATATTATTTTCAAATAATGGATACTAAATTAATGTATTCAAATTTGATGTTGTTGTAGGAAACATTTAAGTGACAATTTACACTCAAGATACCTTCGGAAGGATTCCAAAAGGGGAGTTATTGCGACCACGTCGCCAAGGATCCCATTAACCTCTATCCGAGTGTTTAGTCTTCAAACATGAGGGCGAACAGGTGAGCTACTGTTCTAGATAAGTCTTCAACTAGAAGACCATAACTAATTTGGATTAACTTTTAGTCCTAACTAGTAACTATCGTGGGTAAAGTTTTTTCTGACCTTAAGGGCATGTGCTCTCACGTCCCACACCGTTGGATTCGCATTGAGAAGTGTGCACACACACACATATCAATACGAATCTGTACTGAGATATATGTGTACACTTCTCAATGTGAATCCAACGGTGTGAGATGTGAGGACACATGTCCTTAAGGTCAAAAAAAAAACCACGTTTAAACCAACACACTAAATCTATCTACAACCGTACACTCAACCTTAATAAGCTTTCAAAATCCTAGCCCAGGCCAAAAAACACGCCGAGAAAGGGCTAGCCATATATGATGAGCACACGAATTCCTCGTGCACGGGCCGGACCAAAAATGGGACGAGATCAACCCTCGTTCGAGTCATTCTGGACTCTGGTGTTAAATTTTCTTTCTTTATTTAACAGGTTACAGTACTATAATAAGAAAATGTCTATGGTGGACGCTGAAACGGATGAAGATCCGGATCCCCCAGCTGACGACGACGTGCAACCATACGAAGCACGCAGCAGTGAATGTGACGGCAAGTGGGCGAGTATAATTAGCTGAGCAGCACCGTACCTACGTGCCACGTGCCGCGTATTTTCTTTTTCAATTCCCATCAGTAGTTCGATGGGGGACGCGCGTACGTGGAGCCGTGGAGAGGTGGACCCCACATGGAACAAAAGTGGTTGTTGAGTGGCACATCCCAGATCGATCCCACACACCTAAACCGTACATTAGCGTAGTGATGAACATTCGTACATGCACAACAACTACGTACTCCTAAATGTGTACGACCAAAGCTTGCACTTTGCAGGGGTTCGTGCTTATTTTACGGCGGGAATGTAGAGATGTGCTCCTGTAATATAAGTGGTCCTATAGCGCTAGAGGCCGGCCGGGGTGACTGCACGAGAGATGCTGTTATTGCAAAACATATTACAGCGCATGCGAATTGCAGAGAATGCACAGATCCGTTTAAAATATAGCATGTTACACTTTTTGATTTGTTTTAACTTGATTTTTGTCTAACTTTAATCATTTTCTAAAAATCATGTTTACAAGTTTAAGTGAATGTACTATATCAAAACATGTTTGATGAGAATTCAGATGATATACGTCTTGGTGTATTTTTTCTGCCAACTTTATCGAATTAACGAAGGTTTGCTTAGAGAAAAACACAAAGAAAAGTATAGTTTTGATGTGTTTTGTATGGATCTGGATTCTTGTTGAAACATTCCCGATCTAGATTCTCTCGAGACAACATTTTAAGAGATAGATCAGAATATATTGTTTGGTTAGCAGTCTAGATTCTGACGACTCATAAGAAGAAATATTTATACACATAAATATGTTAAAAAAAGTCTAATTATTTTAGGTGAAGTACGACTTAAATAAAAACCATTTTAACTTGTTGCACTAAAAACAATTATAACTAAAAGAATAAAGTTGATAGCACATAGCAAAAAGAAACAATGTTGGAATGATTGCAAAACCACCTCCGGCCGATTCAGGAGCGTAGGCAAAGAACATGAAACATTTCTCGGCTGAAAAATTTCCTTCTAATAGCATTTGGTACTATTGAGAACTAAAAATGTTTCCTGCAACCAATCATGCCCTTAGAATCATTAGCGGAGCTAGAAGGTTTTAGGAGCCCGTGATTCTCAGTATGCAAACATTTTTAGCTAAAAAATCACATGGTTCTATTTCAATTTAAAGAAAATTCCTTTGTAAATCCACAACTGAGCTCGGCCTACCGCCCAAGGTGGCCGGGAGGTGGCTCCGCCACTGCTTAGAATGGACAGAGCATATTACAAAATAGATGTAGAAGTGTAGTTCAGATGGTTGGGTTTCTTGTGATAGAATCTGTCTCAGACTTGACTCGAGTACTCACGTTTTTTCTAGATTTAGTCAAGAATTTGACGACACTATTATTCTTAGCTTTTATGGTGCTTTGTATTTCCATTCATTGAATGGAAATGGGGATCCCCGAGTTTAAAAAAAGCATTCTTCTTAGCTTTATTTGCATTCATTCATAAGGTAGGGGATATGATACACAATCGATCCCATGGAACACCAACTCTCATGTATGCTTGATGACAAACAACGATATATAAGGACAGAGTTCAATACCATAGGTCGTCACCCAGATTAATACACACACACACAATACTACTTTGTTTTTATACGACTTGCCTTCATGTTATAAAATTATTGGACACGCCTTAAAGGTGCCATTATTAGTTTATAGTTCTTAGTGTGTGATTCAGTGCTCCATTGTATATATGTCTCTTATTTTATTACATGCTCGAACTGCGATATGGTTGAAACAAATCATTATATGTATATTGTCGGCCGGCTCTTTGATCAATATTGTATTGTCAAGGGGATCCAAACGTTTGTTTGGCAACCATCACTAGTTCTATCTAACATGAGGCTCCATTGAGTGAGTAATGGATCCAGATACTCAGAGCCTGTTTGGTTCCTAGGACTATATATATAAGGACTACACAGAGATCACTAGTCACAATTAGCATGTCAAGAGAGACTAATGGATATATTAGAGTCTAATATTTTCTCTTTTAGTCGCTATGTTTGGTAATTTACATACTACAAGGAACTTAAAAGAGTGATCACTAGTCCATAATTCCTAGTCCCTTTGAAAGCAAACAGGGCCTAAGACCAATAAAGCTTTCGACTAAGCATGAGTGATCAAATGGAATAAAGCGGCTTGATAAGAACTTGAGTTTGGGTCATGTACTGGTGAATAGAAAAGGAAATAGGACTTTCTCTCTAGTTTATCACGTACTACTACTCTTAAACCAACCATGACACTTATGATCAGGGGAATAGATCAGATCTAGGATACCCGGAGAGAATGAAGAACAAATTACTATCTAAGATAATTTTTCCCTCCTTTAATATTAGGTATATTAAATCCCGATAAACTACCTTGATAGAAGTAAATAGAATTACAAGACTTTGTAGCATATGAATAAGATTAGATGTCGAAACTTCAAATCGTATATTTTTGTCAGTTACAGTGTCCATGATTCAGTAGAGAGGGATATGATACGTACTCCACTCTGGCGAGTGAGTGGCTAGGTCTCTAGTTAATTCAGATTCATAGCTCCAAACTCTAAAGCCTTCCAATTGCCGATCGAAAGGTCCCGTCGGTACCATTACTGCTAGCTATAGGGTGATAGCTGCTGGCCGGTAAATGTGTACTCCCATGTGTATTTCAGCTATATCAACTGTACATGCAGACGCGCCCATTTTGTGTGTCTTGGTAGGTTGGATTGGATATATAGACAAATGCTGTCCTTCTGAAGCTACTCCTAGTATGTGCTCTACTCCCTCCGTCCCTATTTGATCGTCGTTATTGGCGTGCGTGCCATAAGTTTGACTCGATTTATATAAAATATGTGCAATATTTGTATCTTCAAATAAATTTATTAAAAAACTAGATTCAAAGATTTTTCTAATGATACTAATTATGTAGTATAAATATTAATATTTTTTGATATATAATTTTCGGCAATTGTTTTTTGGGAAGCGTAAGCGACAATTAAAAAGGGACGGAGGAAGCGCTACTAGCTCAAGATATATATGAAAAGGCACCACTTTTTTTTTGGTGTGGATGGGGATCGAATTCTCAACCGGTAAATAACCAATGTAAATTATGCAAAAAAAAATATATGGTACGTAAATCTGGAGCAACAGGGACATGCGAGGAAGGTACTGCTGGTCCTAGTAATGAATGAAATGCAAGCATGGCCGCATGGGTCTCGATCTCCTTCAGCTGCACGCATGGATAATGATGCATGGGTCGACGATGGATTAGTTGGCGAAACCCTGCAGCAGCTGTATAGCCATCGTTGCTTGCTTCCCGTCGTCCATGGCAGTGACAGTGATGCATGGAATTGATTTGGTCCCTAGCTCCCAACAAAGATGGCCAAGAAATTTATGGGGGCTAGACCCACAGAAGCATCACAATCAGTACGATTCATAGCACACAGTTGGCCAAGCTGGTTGTACAGTCGAGCTCAATAAGCAGGCCATAAAAAAAAGTGAGGGGGAAATTTGGCCTTCCGATCTTTAAAATAAGGGAGATTTTCATCCTAAATATACTAATAAAATAAGGTAGAAATAAAACTGAAGTGATTTACGCGTGGAATTTTCCAACCTATATATGGCTACTTACACGGAAAGAGGTCGACTGTATGTATGTAGTTTTCCTTGCTTGAACGACCCAACACAACAAGATATGGATGGTGGATCCAATTGTAGAGTCAAGAAACTGGAGGAAGAAGGTACTTAGTTTTTTGAATGAAGCCGGCCAACGAAGCGTTCGTACGTACATGCATTGAATCTGTTGGAGATGTGGCCCTTCTCTCCTTGTCGTTCCTGCTGTCTTTTTCCTGTCCTAGTGTGTTTCCCGGCCGGCTACAGGGGAGTGTCAGGGACAGACTAGTGCTGCCGTTCCATGTTAGCAGTGGTTAATAAAGTCTTAGCTAGCATCTCGTCCTGTTAATTTATGCTGGGCACTAACCTTGTACGTGTAACATGTAGCACACAGCTGTAGCAACGACGTACGTACACGAACACTGCTTATTGCACCGTGCATCCTCCTGTACGTGCGTAATTTTCACTGTGCTACGCTGCGCTATAACACGTAGCGGCTTTCGTACTACGCACACCATGCATGCATGCAAACAGGAATTATAGGTCACTAGGCACCGTGTCAGAGTGTGTCGTCGATGGATCGTCCCAAACAGGGCCGGGTGCACGGCCGAGCCAAGGAATTAATGCGGCATCTTACCATATATGAGCCCGGCTAGCTAGTCGTCCGAGCTGGCTTGTATGGCCCGGCCCGATCTATCGGGGACGAGCAGAGCAGTGAGAGCTGGCAGTGAAAGAAAATTGGAACGTAGAAATTCCACTGCATAAATAGAATGGATTCAGTTTTCATTAAAAAAAAAACACAGTAATCATAGATAAATATTTGATTCAGTTTCCAACGGACTCTCAGTGATGCATATGCTCCCAGAGGACATCAAAGTTATAACCACGGCAAATTAAACGGGGCATGCTCGACGACGACGCCGAAGTCACCATGGGGGCCGCGGCAGGACAGGGCACGTGGTGGAAGAATGATGCCATGATGGTAGGTGAATGAAGAGAAGGCTTTCAGCGCAGCCGATCGGTCCGGCCGGGCAGTAATTCCTCTGTATCCGGCCGGGCCTGGATCACTGGATCCATTGCCCGCTCGCTCGTGCCTGCTGTCTGCACAGCCGCAGCCTCTCTCTGCCGCAAACGCCTGACGAAAACGATTCATTTCACTTCACACATTTAAAGAGGCCTGCAGGGAGGCGGCAGCGCTTCTGGCGCGGGCAACAGACGATACGTGCTCCATGCTCGTGCGGCGCGCAAGACCCCTTCGCTGCATCCGCATGCGATGCGCCTCCGATCCATCGATCCATGCCATGCATGCTATAATACGCATGCAAATCATGCAACGACGACGATCGACCAAACACGTCGTCGCGGCGTCCATATACGCCATTAATACTTGTTGCAGACAAGGAATAAGGCCTGATTAATCTCGCCGCCGGGACGGTCGTACGGCCGGCGTCCAGCAGCGCCGGCCTGCTACGTGCCGGCATCCATGCAATGCAAGAGTGGCCAAAAATACACGCTGCCACTGCCATGCATCTCGCGATCGACCGGCTGGGACATATATATCCGTCGTAATTATACCGTATTGACTGTATTTCTGTATACTATGCCCCCCCGCCCGCGTTATGATCTGACTTCTGACATGCCATAATTCAAGGCTAGCTATTCATTCTGCCTTCAATTCGCCTGTTTATTATTTCTGTCTTCAATTCAGTGAAATACTACATGCGTGGATCTGTTCTGTTGCTGCTTGTTTTATTTATCATTTGCCATTTCAAATTCGAATACATGAGTACTTTTTTTTCATCGGGTTGCTGAGACGTATGCATGATGCATGTTTGCGCTGCGATGCTCGTATAATAATTCAAGTGAAAAAAAAAACATCTGTGAGTTGAGAAACCCAAGAACAACTACTACACCAGTAAGTAAGTGTACCTGCAGCAGCCGTGAAAAACAAACAGAACAATCGCGCTGTCTGGCGACGCCACTGGACGGCCAGGATTTATGGACCGACCCCATAAATGGCGCAGGCCGGAAATTACCAGGGCTCTCTGCCGCCACACGGTGACGGCCGGGGCGTGCAGCCCACTACGGCAACAATGCGCGCGCGGGACCCGCCTGGCAGTGGAAACTGAAGGTTAAAAGGGAGGGAACGGAGGGAGAGAGAGAAATTAAAAGCACCGCCTGTTACTGTTGCTAGCGATGACAGGCCACTTGAAGCACAGGAGGAGTCAGTTAAAGCTTCCTTCCAAACTCCTATTTGCCCGCAGCAGTTTTCAGTTTTTACCACCGCCTTCATGCTCCTCCGTCCTTTCAGTTCTCCAGCTATGAGTACGTAATCTGTCAGTTTCCAGTTTTCTTGTAGCGAAATGGTAATTAAGCGCTAAGCGATTCATTTGCGTAGTCATACTCATCAAATGCAAATAATGAACATGGAATTAACAGGCCACGAACTATTACTACGTGAAGGGATAATGTGATTACTTTATTATTATTAGTATATAGCTAGTATCCTATGCTCCTATATATATATGGTAATGAATATGTAGTGACAAGCCAAATTAAAAGGAGGAGCAGTTAGTAGATGGAGAAAACATAATGCACACCACCACCCAGCCAGAGCCAGGTATGCAGAATTGATTAGATCCATCTAACCTCTTGGAAGCTAGCGCTAATTATATGACTCTTGCTCCGGCCTAGCTACACAGTGTGGCGCGCGTATGGGATTAGCACTGCATATGCATAGCTGAGCAGAGTACTACGACAGCAGCATGCAAGCATTGACATACACACACTTTCACTGTGATGTAGTAGTAGTATATAGACTATAGAGCGTATATGCATAGTAGTTAGGAACATTCTTGTGGGATAGATTAGATTGACGGCGGCGGCGGTGCAGTAAAATTCCACTCCGGCGGCGCACCGGCCGCCGGCGTCCGTCCCATCTGCCACCTGTTGTTGCTGCCTCTGCTGCATGCTCTGGCGCCGCTGAGCTGATCCATGGCATCTCATCCGTATCCATTAATTTAACCCTATATATATTTTTCTGGTGCAGATGGAAGAAGGTGCGATCTACTCCGCTCGATCCAAATAAAAGTTTCACCGCTCCCTCTCTCTCTCTCTCTCTCTCATTCCACCCACAATCATTTGCACCACCCCTACTTGCCCTCTCTCCTCTCTCCCTCTCTCCTCGCGCGCGCTCTCTCTAATGACTATTTAACATGCAGCCTTTTGTTTTGCAGCTACCTGCCTGCATATAATTCTGTTGCCTTCTCACTCCTTTAGCTCTTGCTCTCATCTCTCTCTCCCCCATTGCCACCATCATCATCACCTACATCCCCTCGCCATCACGCCTGCCGGCCTCCTCCTCCTCCTCCTCCTCCTCCTTTGCACCGCCGCTACAAAAGAGCACACTGCTTGCGAGCTAGCTGCTCTCCTGCTCATCACAATTCACACGACGACCCTCTGCGGGCAGATCTTTTCTTGACCTAGCTAAGAACCTAGAGCCAGTTCGTTCTTGGCGCGCGAGCTAGCTAGCTAGCTCCGTGCAGGGCGTCTCAGCTTCAATTCTTGATCTCGATCAGTGCTACGATGGGCGTCGAGCTCGACCTCTCTGAATTGGCTGTGCTCCGGCCGATCCAGACCGCGGCGGGCACCACCACGACGCCGCTGCCGACGACAGAGGCTCGGCCGGCAGGCGACGGCGCCGACGACCGCCCGGACGCTGCCGACACGGGCTGCGTCACTCCGACGGCGAAGAGCGCCCTGCTGCCGCGCATGGGCCTGGGCGGCGGCCTGCTGGACATCGACGCTTCCGCCGCGGCTGCTGTCGCCGCCTGCGTCACGCCGACGGCGTCTCCGTGCCTGCTGCGGCCGGAAATGGAGTGCCCTCCGGCGCCGCGGAAGCCGGCGAGGCCGCCGCCGCCGACGCCCGACAGCAACAAGAGGAAGCGCTGCTGTGTCCGACCGGGCCTGCAGCGCGCCTTCTTCCCCGTGCCGCACGACCTCTCCACCGTGTTCGTGCCGCGCCGCGGCCCCGCGGACAGGTCGTTGCCGCCGCCCAGGGCCGCCAAGAAGATCCGCCTGCACGTCGCGGTCTGACATGACTGGACGCGTGCCATGCCACCACGCGCCATGCTTTGGAGCTTCTTCTTCATCCACCAGTACTGAACTACTGATCCTTGCGGCGGCGCGCCATTGGCCATTTGCTGCGAGTGCGATCGATCGAGGACAAAATTCAAGCTTCCTGACAGGACAGAAGACACGGGGGCCGGCCGGCCAGTACGATCGCCACGCGCCAACATTTCAGCAGAGGCTACTACCGAGGGAGTGTGTGTGTGCAGTTGCAGTGAGTGCGCTTCTCAGATCGATCGATCGATCCTGAATCTGAATAATCGAATTGTAAATACCACATTGTTGGCTGCGCATGCTTGTCTCTGCGCGTCGAGGGTATAAAAGACCATAATTCCTGCGGAATTCACTGCAATTTCGCTGCCTGCAAATGGATATTATTGCTCTCTG
Source organism: Bothriochloa decipiens (assembly GCA_023333625.1). Lineage (NCBI taxonomy): Eukaryota > Viridiplantae > Streptophyta > Magnoliopsida > Poales > Poaceae > Bothriochloa > Bothriochloa decipiens. The sequence continues at coordinate 34,723,420 of CM041644.1, read as the reverse complement.
GCCGTCTGCCGGTGTATATTAAATTTGACCTTCTCATGCATCTGTGATTCGATCTTATGTATAGCTTGCTCTGGTGTGTCGTCTGCATACATTTTTCTGTTCCAATTCCTTTGCAGATTCCAGTTTCTGTTAACCGAATCTTGGTGCTATAGAGTTAATATAATTAGGAAAAAGGCAGTTGTTGAGCAGCAGGCAAGGCGCTACTCAGATCTGAGCAGGCTCTCGCAGTTGCAGTTGCAGGCACGGTGGCCGCTCCATCGAGATCGAGGGTTTAATGATTCGCCCATACATTTCTCAAACTGTCCACGTACAATTTCCTGAATATTTAGAAGTTTCGTCTGCGGCGCAATGGAGAAAGATCGAAAAGAGAACGCAGCAGCAGGATCAATCAAGTAACTGTAGTACGAGTGTGTGGATTAGAGATTAGACCTGCTGCTGCTGCCTCTGCCTGATCCTGGAAAAAGCCTGCTGGCCCTAGCCGGAGAATCTGCCTAGAGAATTCTGAGAAAAGCAATATTTTGCCTTTTTTTATAGGATAGCTGTAGCAGTTTGTTTCCTTATAAATAGTTTGTTTTGAAAGCAGTATCGCGAAGTTTAAATCATATATACCATACTATTTTATAAAGACCTCTCTGAAGTCGAGCTTGCGTTTCGTTACGTACTTAACCAAGCCAGGAGAAGTAAACACACGGGACAGAAATCACACTGGAATACTTTTCCATTTGGGTGAATTTTGCTTCAACCAAAAACGAAGAAGGTGATGTTCTTTTGGGAAATAAGTGATGCCTTAAAAAGGTGTTTTAGCTTTAAAATTGAGCTAAATATACCATACTGTTTTTTCTCCTCAAATGTAGCTAGTTATACGATTGTCCTAAGTGAAGCTACTTTAAATTTGATTAAATATACAGAAAATTTAACAATGAAAATTACTAGTTTGAAAATTTAATTCAAAATTTATCTACTGATTTTAATTTATGTTGGTACTACATTTTGTTTATAAAGACATTAGTAGCACTCTTGATAGTGTGCTAGAATTGCATCTTTTCTTGGCTTGGCTTGGAGTAAGTAACGTACTACTGCGCATATATAATTGCAATCGGAATAGAATTATATACAACGTTCGTACATACATGATTGCAATAGATAGAATTATACAGCGTTCGTACATGACAAGGAGATGGTTCCTCTCTTGTTCGTTTCCTGCCGCAACAACACTGGAGGGGGAATAACTTTTCGAAATTTTCCTGTTTGGCCACAAAGGCTACACGATATGATTCGACGACGCTTAGCACTTAGCAGTATGTAGTGGGCGTCGAGCTGCTGGGTGTAGTACGTGCATGCATGTGCATGTTCCCCACTAGACTCCAAAAGGCAGTCGCCTATTTTTGTGTGTCTTGGATAATAAGCAAAAGTATTTCCCCCATTTCCTATTTTCGAACTTTTTGGTCCTTTTTGTCCCTGCAGGATCAAGTATAATCTCTTATATTCTTTTTGCAAACATGCCTTTTTTCACCTTTTTCTCAGAAAAAAGAGAAATCATTCTCTCTCTCTCTCTCTCTCTCTCTCTCTCTCCTTGAACGAATCTGCACTAACCATGCAAATTTCTATCGATATTGCGGGGAATACAGTAATCAGTTAGCACTACAACATTGGTAGCAACTGTGAGCCCACTGCACTGCTATACAAACGTCCTTTTTTATTACTGCCAAGAAGCAGGGCTCCCTCCGCACTTCACTAGTCGTTGCCATGTAGGGCTATATATGCACAGATGTGACACTAATTCTCGTAGTCATCCTAAGAAAGATCACACACATGTGATCGTCAAAAACTCCCGTTGTGGCCTCGGATCTTCCGAAACCGACTATACACCACCCAAACACAGGACCTATTCGCTGTAGTGCTACAACCGTAATGCTGCTAGCTAGAGCACTCAACACTTCAATCGATCCAAGTATTCCACTAAATTCCTGACTCCTCAATCTTTTTTATTTCTCCTGCATATCATTTATTTCTATGTCAATGTACCCAAAAAAAGATCATTAAAGGAACTGATTATGACAGTCTCAGTCTATAAGTAAGACTGTCAAGGCAGTAGTGGGGTGGTTGCTGAATTGGGAATGCTGATCCATCAGAGGGATCAGAGGGTGTATCCAGAGAAGCATCAACGATGGCATGTCGCGGTTATTGCCGCTAGCTGCGAGTACGTACGGCCGCCGGTGATGGCTGATGAGAGGGCTCCGCTCGCTCGCTCTCGCTGCAGGCTGCAGAGGCACACTGGATCATTTGGTCCGGCACATGTCGTGTGCGTCGACCTCACCAGTGGCGAAGCTATGTGTGTTGTTGTGGATGCGGATGCACCCACGAAAATTTTGAAATCAATGACTATAGTTAATTTTTCACCATGGATATGACTTAAATTTATACATCTACAAGCCAGTCGCACCCCCCTCGGATTTGCTCTAACTTCGCCACTGGACCTCACCATGCGCCGTAGTACTCCCTGTACTTTGGTCCTGCCTGCACATGGACTTGATTGCGGTGCATATATAGGTGGTCACACCGTTTACCATGCTGGGCCAAATTCCATCTCTGGTCCTTGAAAGGAAGAATTTCGAGGAAGAAGCTTGAATTCGAAGGAATTTCGTGGAGTTGGAACTGCCATCTTTTCATCGCATACGGAAAAGTGCTACTGTTGTTGTTTAGCTCTTGTTTTCACGGGCTGAAAAAGAATCCGCCTTTTTTTCACGCCCTTTATCTGCGTAGACCCTTAAATTCTCCATGGATCGGCGTGTTTGTTTGGTCCTATTCATTTGTTGCCTTTTGATGATTTCAACTTTGAAGCACTGAAGCTGTTAAAGCGATGGAATTGTGGAGTTCAACTTTAACAACTTTGTTCGTAGCTGGAAATTACTCGCTAGCACTTATTTTTAGCAGCGTGCGTCTTGTGAGCCTACTAGGCTTTTGCGTAGGCCGGTTTTAGGCCCAAAAGGCTCTCTCTGACTTGACAACCACTTTCGGCTTTTGTCACCCTGAGTTAACGAGATAACTAGGCCTAGTGTCCTAGGCCCAATGTGGGAGTAGTAACATATTCGAGTAATTTCGGCCCGTCCAATCCGTCCGAGCAGCAGACCAAATCAAGCGATCCTGACGTGTTGCACGTACGCGACCGCTTCCAGAATCCAAAACGAACTGCCGGCTTCGTGGACGATCGATTCGCCATGGGAAGCAGCAGCAATGAGCACGGCTCCGCCACCTGGTCAGAGCTGCCTGGCGACGTCCTGGTCACGGTCCTCGAGGGGCTCGCGATCGGTGACCTCTGCCGCGCTGGCGCCGTGTGCCGCTGGTGGAACGCCGTGTCGTCGTGCGTCCGGGCCCAGCACCGCGCGCTGTCGCGCCCCGGCACGCCATGCCTGCTCTACGCGGCGGAGGCCGCCTCTGGCTCATCCTCATCGTCGCCGTCCGACCCGGTCGCCGCCTCCGCGACGCTCTTCAGCATCATGGACGGCAGGTCCTACTCCGTGCCGCTCATCGCCGGGGCCTCCATCCGCGAGGGCTTCTGGCTGGGCGCCTCGCACGGGTGGCTCGTGACGGTGGACGACCACGCGGAGGCTCACCTCGTGAACCCGGTGACCGGGCAGCGGATCGACACCCTCCCGTCGGTGGCCACCGTCGAGCAGGTGCAGCGCGTGCACGACGAGGGCAGCGGCGCCGTCGTGGCCGACCTGTTCACGGTGTACGACTACAACTCGTCGCTGTGGGTGTACGATCCCCCGAACGCGGCCACGACGCAGGACGCACGCGAGCTCATCAACTACCTCTACCGCCGGGCGATCATCTCGTCGGACCCGTCGGACGCCGGGGGCGACTGTGTCGTCGTGCTCGTCTACTGGCCCCAGTACCAGCTCTGCTTCGCCAGGCCCGGGGACGCGCACTGGACATGGATACGGCCTCCTACGGAGAACACCGATTACTGCGACGTCGCCTTCGACGGCGACGGCAGGACGCTGTACGCGATGCGCAACGACGGCGCGATCCACGCTTTCGACCTCCACGGCCGGCCAGCGCTCGAGAGGGAGGTCGTGCTCCGTTCTCAGGTCCAGGGTGGGAGGACAGCGACCAACTACCTCGTACACGCGCCATGGCTACGCGGTGGCGCCGGCGGCTGGCTTCAGGTGTGGAGGAGGATGGGGGCCACTGAGCCTGCTGTGACGCCTGCTGCGGCGGCGGCACAAGAATCCGAATCTCCGTGGCAGACAAAATCGATCACGGTTTATCAGGTGGATCTCGACTCGCAGACGCTGGTTGAGATCAAGGACCTCGGCGATCACGCCCTGTTCGTGGGGTGCAACTACTCCTTCGCTCTCGATGCAACGGACTGTCCAGGAATATTGGCCAACCACGTCTACTACACGGACAATGAGGAGCAATATGCGTTTTACGCGCGACAGTGCCCAAGGGACATTGGTATCTACAATGTGGGTGATGGCAGCTTTCATCAAGTCCAACCTCCTTGGCCTTGGTTGAATTGGCCGCTTCCCACCTGGATTATGCCAAGTCTTCGCTACTGCAAGGATAGCACCACACAGTGACTGTCATTTAAATGAATGTGTTTTATTCTACAAGTTTCTTGTATTTAACCTATCTCTTAGAGAAATAACCAAAAGAAGAATTTGTTCTTTAAGGTTGACAAATAGATTTCCACATTCATATGAGATAAAGGGGAGAGGTTGACCAACTTCTGATCAGGGTAGAGAAAGCTTGTCTTACGGTGAAAAAAATGTTTTTTTAGAAAGAACGATGAAAGCTTTGCCGTAAATTCTGTTAGTAATAAATAAAGGAAAAAAAATTTACAAGGATTTACAAAGCCTGATCTACACCCCTTGGAAACACAACTCAACCCATAAAACTAACAAAGACGTACATCAACCTAGGATGCATGAAGAGCGGATGGGAATGACCAGCAACCAAGAAAGACAGGGAAAACACTAACAGCCTTGCTAACCACAAGTTAATGATCATCATCCCTTGGGGTCATTGCCATCCTATACTGCATAACGTCAAGTTTGCACAACATCGTCGCTTGTGTTGGATTTCTCATTTTCTGTTGAAAACATCATCTGTTTCTTTCATTTTAGATATTCTACCAAAAATATATGAAGATTCTATCTACATTTCTCCTATCATTTTTTTTCCGAATCTATGCCTGCATTTCCACCAAAAACCATGTAGGACCTTGTATTGCTTATGAAGTCTATTACTGCAAGATCGAACCATTGCTTTATAATTCCTCATACTTGTTTTGTGAAAGGGCAGTCTTTGCATAGATGAACTGAAGTCTCCAGGTCGGCATCACAAAGTTTGCAATTGGTTTTATCGGTCCAACCACGCTTGATCAGGTTACTTTCCGTGAGAAGTTTCTTGTGCATTAACATTCGAGCGAAGAAACAACACTTTCGTTCAGCTTTTGCTAAAAGTTCCAACAACTGGATCTGGTATACACTTTTGGCAGTGTACTCTCCATCTGTCGTCCATCTCCACCTCAACATCCTCTTCTATTGTGCCATTGAGTGTGATTCTATTAACAACCTCCCACAAATTTAAAAGTTTTGTTACTTCCTTGGACGACGTTGTTGGTGGGTAAATGTGATCAATCCACTTTCAATTTGTCACTGCCTGCAATAAGGTGAGAAAAAAAGTCACTCCCTCGAATAGAAGTCCAAGAATAAGTAGATCCTAAAATAAAATTTGTTCAAGACAAAAGGATTCTAAGTGCATAAAATCGTGCAGAAGTGGTCATTCACACAAGCATCACAAAAGTGGCTTCAAAGGAGAGAAATCTATTCACTGACTATATCTATCGATGGCAATGAGCACCCAAAACCCGACTATCCGATGAGTTATCTATCAAGTATTTTTGTCCGCTTAAGAACAATGAAAAATGGCAGTGCTTCTCATTAGATTACGTGAATATTTTCACATTAAATATATGTATAAGAGGATTTTCTGTTCAATATTATAACTAAAAAGATAAGCAAATCCACATCTACTTAGGAAATCAGAGTGCATACCGGTCATACGTATGAATTAAAAAGATGTATTGGTACCAGACACATTTCTTATGAAAGAATAGTGTGCAAAACATAATTGTATCATTTAACACAGATAAATATTTTATTTCAGTTAATGAAAAATAACAGTACTAAACTAAACCATTTATTTTTGTGTCAACTTATAAGGTAGGTTAGTCATAATCCTATTTACTTGTTAGCATTCTTAGGCACACACCTCAAATCAAACAACTATATTATAAACTTGCCTAACCAGACAAAAAAAACATCATCTTTCTAAAGAAAATCTGCAAGCCTTCAACCAAATATGCCGTCTAATGTAAAAACATAAAACATTTTTGGATAACCAATATTAGACTTACTTGTAGTTGACGGGCATGAGATGAACTTTTCATACACTATAATCAAACTCCCAAAAACAATTTTCTAACTTCAAATTGGCACGTCCTATATGATCAATAAAGAAAAGGGGGAAATTTGGTGGGGAAAAAAAAACTGTCAGATTCCAGAGCTAAGACCCCGCAACGGCCGCGAGGTGAGAAACGACGACAGCGCCATCTGACTCTTCCTCGTCGCCTTTGCCCGCCTCCCAAGCTTCCTTCCGCCTCCTCCCCTCCCGCGCTTTCCCTTCCCCGATTCTTCCACGAGCTTCTTCCAGATCGCGAAACCGCAGTCGGGCGAGGCGAGTCCCCACCCGCGCCGCGGGGATTCCATCGCAATGGCGTACGTGGACCACGCCTTCTCCATCACCGACGACGACGACCTGCTCGGCGGCGCGGTGGGAGGCCCGCGTGGCGCGCCAGTCAAGGAGATCGCCTTCGCCGCCGCGCTCCTCGCGTTCGGCGTCCTCGGTGTCGTCGCCGGATCCTTCATGGCCGCGCACCAGGTCGGCGGCGACCGCGCACACGGTGAGGCAAAACCTGTACTTGATTGGATTTCAATTCATTGTCGTATGATCTGGGTGCTGAATTGGGAACTTGGGATTGGCTAGGCTTAGCACTATTATGAAGGGGTGGAGTAATGATTTTTTTTAAAGTTTTCTCCAGGGCCCTGGATCATAGTTGATCTACCTATCTCTAATATGTTCTTTGGTCCTTTTATTTTACTAGAAAGAAGGTTTCACGTTCCTGCTTTCTGAACACAATCCAAAGGCTTCCTTGCTGATTATAAAAGTTTAAACAATCATGCCGAATGTATATAACTGTAAACCTCTGGTAGGTTTTCCGCTAATAAAGATAAAGAAAATATATGCTGTTTGGATGACCTATCTGAAAGTTTTATTTTTTTTATACTGTTTTGATCATATTTTTAGATCACACCAAACAATTCTTAATACCTGTGTGCTCTGTTTGCTTTCCTAGTTTTAGGAGACTAAGATCTTTGAGTTTGTTTGAGACTTATATAACTCTGACCCAAGGATAACTACTTCAATGAAGTCATAAAAAACCCATTTGTTTGATTACAGTTATAGGCAATGCAATCTGGCCTTATGTGCAAATAGGTAACGAATTTTAGCTATAGTTACTGACATCAAGCCTACCAATGTACCAGAGGCCATATGTTCCTGTGGGAAAAAAAAAAAGCTGTTTAGGGCCCATTAGGATTTAGGAACGTGGGGATTTCACTTGAATCGTATAGGAAATTCATAGGAATCAGTTCATTTTCACATTAAAAACTTAGGTAACAGGAAAAAAACTGCATTCCAAAGGGGTCTTAGTTCAGTCAAGGGAAAAATCCTTTGGCATTGCGATGCATGCTATTTATTTCTAAGAATGGTTTGATAACATACAAAGTTGGATCTTTTTTAGTTTTTCCTTTTCCAAATACAATAGTTTGAGAGTGTGCACTAGTGTTTAACTCTTCTAAAGTTCTGATCCAGTATATAATGCTCAGTAGTCAGTAATCAGTACTAGTACCTCTGTCCTGGAAAGTTTGCCGTTACAGACAGCGCTGTTCTACTAGAAACAGGCTAAACTATTTGGTCTGAACCTCGTTCAGGCGTTCAGCAGAACGAGGAAGTAGCATTTATCTAAAAAGAATTACAATAAATATACAATTATCAATATACGTTTAGCATTCTTGATCTGATCTCTAGCTCCTTTTTTTTTTTTTTTTTTTTTTTTTGGATACAGGCATCTTCTTTGCAGTCATGGGTGTGGTAATGTTCATCCCAGGGTTCTACTACACAAGAGTAGCATATTATGCTTACAAAGGCTACAAGGGTTTCTCCTTTTCCAACATACCTCCTATTTGAAGAAGCAATGGTGCCCACGTGGTTCGATTGGCTCATCCAACTATCCAAGGACGTAATGTGGGCAAACATGTTCTTACCTGTCTCATTCTTTGTTTCTTTTTAACCTTTGTCTAAAGTCGACAGCATGGCAAGTAATCTGTATATATAAACACCACTGAAATGTGTCATTACAACATTATTATGTTACCACGTGAAGTTGTTCATTATGAGATAACGTCGACCTATCAGCCTATCATGCTTTGGTACTGAATGTGGTCCTGTTTGTCAGGTTTCTTAATTACCAGTTGCTGCTGAAGCATTTTGTGACCTTTGTTCATAATAGGCATAAAATGCACGAGTGAAGCAGTGTGTATGAGTATGAATGTAAAAATTTTGAAACAAACAAGTAGAAGACTTGTCTATTGTATTTTGGTAAATACTCCATCCGTACCAAAAAAATGAAGCCTTACAATTTGGAACGGAGGAAGTAATAAGTTAAACCCACATTGGACAATAACGACATGATCGAAAAGGTGATGATCCTGCGGTGAATAAACGCTTGGTAATGGTGGAATGAAAGGAACTATTATTAGTTTCTTTCTCTGAAACAGTTCAGGTATAGACGCTAGCTAAGTGCGTTGGGAAGCCTATACGGATACTCAGTTTTTTTAAGCAACACATAGCTTTCATTAATCATCAACGGAAGTACAATCTGCTTCAGCAACACAGAGCTTTACGGGTACTCAGTTTTGAAGCATACTCTATGACCCCATCACGAGGGAGCGCAAAGATTTGATGATCGAGAATTAATTTTGATCGAACCGTGGCAATTCAGTGGCAAGATTACCCTCTATACAGGCAGCCAAATCTTTGATCCAACCGTGGACAATTGTTGGCATCCGTTTCCCTGTTGCCTATGTTTTGGAGTAGCAAGGTCGCTAAAATCTATATTAATTTTGTATAATTGTCAACAGGTTTCGGCATATGTGGCAGGGATAGCAAAAAGTGATTATTTTTTTCATGTACCTAGTAGGTCAATTCAATGTAATAAATAAACTATACATCGTACAGTGCAGTCAAGGATCATTGATAAATCTCTCATAAATAAAAAAACAAAGGTAAGACACCGGTTTGGTGCAGCAAAAATTTTCTCCTCGCTTTTACCGAACGTGCGAACTAACCATCCCGCGTCTCCAAATTTAGAAGGTGAGATCTGGCCTCCAATCCCGCGATAAAAATTTGGAAGGTGATTTACACCCTAAATCACGTGCAGCAAAGTTGGAAGCCCTTCATCCATAATTTCTACCGTCCTGCTCCTTCACCCGCAAAATTCTACCGCCCAGCCATTCACCGTGCCATCGCCGCGACCCGCCACCTCGACGCCCAGCGACCACGCCGTCTTCTTCGCTGTGCGTCAACGCCGCCGTCCGTCCGCGCCCCGTGCCATGGGAACATTGCCGCCTCCACGGCGCCCGCGCCGTCATCCTCGACATCCGCTCGCGCCGTGGGAACATCGCCGCCTTCACGACGCCCGCGCCGTCGTCCTCGACGTCCGTCCCAAACCTTCGTCCTCAACGCACGTACAGTCACCCCCCAATCACCGGCACCAAGGAATCACCGCAATGTTTGTGCCCCATGGGATCCAGGTTCGAAGAGATCCTTCCGCTTCCTTCTTTCTTCTCATTCAGATCAAATTGTGGTGAGGAAAGAGATGGTGGTTGTCGGATTTGAAAATGGATGCTGCCTTCTCATCCTCTCTTTTGGTGCACGGCTTTATTTTACTCAAGTCAGAACATTTTATTTGTCATTTGAGATAGGTATTTTGGTGCACGGCTTTATTGTAAGCAGGCTAAATCATTTTATTTGTCATTTGAGATCTGATTGCCACACATACTCTTTTCCCCTTGTTATTCTATATCTATCTAACAATAATCTCAGTACAATTGATGCAGTTGGTTTGTTCAAACCATGTAAAGGAATAGGCAATAGAATGGATCTGCTTAAAAGGGCGAAATTTGATAGTAATATTTTCAACTTTGGTGCAATTTGTATTGTCCAGTTTAATTAAAGTAGAGATCAATAGCTTCTGATTATGATAAAACTAAAAGTCTTTTTCTTGCAGAACCCATTGTTGACAATGTTTCATATACGAAAATCAGTATTTGACTTATTAGTTTTCTATACCATTATAATTTTCTTACTGTATTTCACAGGAATATGACTTCCGTGTTATGTTGTTGCTTCTTTCCATGAGCTACATCAGTCATCTACCTCCAGCATTATCCTTTTTATGCAGAAGCAAATATGAAGCTTGTTATGCAGTATCAATTAATTACCTCAATCAAAATCATTAGATGAAGCTTGTTTATATCAGTTACTTACCTCTAGCAGTATCAGTAGCTTGTTATGCAGATGGAACAACCAATGACTGGACTATGGATCAAATTGAGGATTCTACACTTTTTTCACATGAACTTTTTGATGATATACATGATGGTAAGTTAATTTTTTTATCAACAATTTACTCTTTGCGGGTTTGTATCTCTGTGTATTCTCAAGGAATATAGTCGACCGTAAGACATTCTATTGAAAACTATAACCTTGTCCAATTTATTTTAGATAATGATTTCTAGCAAGTGTATTGTCTTAATTTCCATGTAGGATTTACATAAAGGATTCTGCCATTGCAATTATTCTTGTTTCATTTTGGTGTGCACTATGTGTTAAAATCTTTATTTATTGGGCCTCACTTTCCTTGGCTATAGAGACCGGCTACAGAGATGTGTATGCTGACTTTGAAGATGCAGTATCCCACATGCTTCTACAGGGACTGAAATATGATTCTCTTTTATATAAACATTTTGGCAATAACTGAGTACTCCCAAATGGTTTCAAAATATGTGGTTCACGAGCAGCACCAGTGACAGGGCCTCGTTGCAAGAGTTCTTGGCCTGCAAGTCCCCCGCCGAACCACATCTCCAGGTACCTCTCCATCCTCCTCTGTCTTCCAGGGATAATATATTTGAAGAATTGACATTTTAAATAAAAATAGGAAGATCCCTCTTACGCTACTGAGGGCAATAAGCACAGTATGGTCTTGACCTTTTGTACCAAAAGAATATCTCATTGGAATGACGCAGAACAAGATATAACCTATGCCTATTAGTCCATATTCACCTTGCTTGTAATGCTACAGGTTATTTCCCCATGCTTGGGATCTTAGCATTGAGTTTTTATATGACCATTCCTGGAATATCCAAGGTCTGTTTCAACTTTGTGGTGTCACATTAGGGAAGGCAGTCATATAATTGTGTGATTGCATTTGTTTCTACCTGTTACTTCTCTAACTGATATTTTATTGTCCAATGATGATAACCAGTTTATTTACCTATATTCTGGAAAAAATGATACTAGGTAATTAGCTCAAAATACTAATAGCAAGTGAGCTCTGTGTTACTGTGTACTAAAGCACAAAGTTTTGCAACAAAGAGATTCAATAGTTCTGATTTCCCGTTGCAAAAGAAAGATAACACCAAAGAAATAATGTCATGGTATAATTTCTATTGCCTTATGTGCACATGGCTATTTAAAGTTTTCACTAGAGGAGAGATGCATTGTCTGTTATTTTTATGTTGTCCTTACATATTTTTGTTTCGTTCTTTCTGTTTCTTTTTCTCAGGATCTCTCATGAAATAGACGCTAAATATAATTGGAAATTCCTAGCTACAGGTTCGTATCTTATCTCTCTCCCTCTCATTCTCATCGTTTACTTGTAAATACAATTCTCTCTTCCTTTGCCAGTAAGGTGATCTTCAGTGCTTATTAATTGCAATGGAATGACATCACACTAAACCTTTATATTAAGGTCTTCTGTAATCATTCACCTTAAAATAAACTTGCCATTTGTACCGTTTAATGCTGAACTAATCATTCAAAATCTACTTGCCTAAAGGCGGCTGCTACGCTCAGCCGCACAGGCATGAATATCTTGATGTTCGAAAAACTGGTCTCCTTTGGCAGCAAGTCAGCCCTCAGCTTGACACATCATGCTACCAGTGGCCGCAGCAGGAGTAGAATATGGAGCGAGCAGGCGACCCGTGAAGAATTCAGGATTTGTGTTGAGAATCCAGGATTTGTTCTGCTCTATTGGGCATTGGCTTTTGTAGTTGGTGGCATAGGAGTGGGACAAGAAGTGGGAGATAAATGCATAATTCACTCTCCCTTCGGCACATTGGAAGTCTTCATAATCTAAAAATGACACTATGTTCAGTTCATAATCAGCTTCGAGTAAATTTCTTATTAAGGCCAGACTGATTCACCTGAACCTGCAACAGTTCAGCTCTAGATGTTGTCAACTCAGAATTTGTAAAGCATGTTTCCTATTAAATCAGCTCACATCAACATGTGCAAACTGATGCCTCCTTACAATGCTTATATGGCCTTGTGCTTTTCTTATTTGCATTTCATCTATCGTGATTCTGATAGCTGCAGAAACTGACAGCTATTATGTCTGCTATTCTGTTGGTGAGAACTATAGTTTTTCCTAGCAATTTTTATCATTTAGAAGTCAATTTTTATAGGCCTCATAGTTTGAACTATAATATGACCAACACGAAATGCAGTGTATGCAATTGAGATAGCTTATATTTTAATACTGAACATGCTCTTCTATTACTTACAATTTCCGTTAATCGTTAACTCGCGATCTCCTTTTGATACAAAACTCACTTCAGTGGGTGATAAGAGCGTTGAGCTTGTCAGAGGAGCCATTATTGTACCTGACGTCAATAAATTTAACTGTTGCAATTTGGCAGTTGTCCGCAAGGTGATCGACTATACCGGGGTGGTGACACCAATTCATTGGAGAGCTCGGAGGTAACCTGCCCACACGGTAGAGGAATGCCGGGAAGTGCCACCAGTCGACAGTGATTGATGGGGATAAGGCTAAACATGGTCTCTTTGTGAATGAATTGGCGAACACTTTTTGCTGTTACTACTCAATCAGTGCACGCACAAATGACTGAAGACTCATCTGTAGGCTTGAAATGTTGTTTTTTAATGATATTTAACACATGTTGATCTTGACAATATATTTGTTCCCGTTACAACACACGAAAATATCTATATATAGGAGAGCTGGTGAGCCTACAGCGCCCATGCGAAAATATCTATATATAGGAGAGCTGGCGAGCCTACAGCGCCCGTGCTCTTCGTGATCCTGAGAATTTTATAAACTTTGTTTTTTATTAAATATCATTTTAACATTGGTAGTAAATTTTATAGTATTATTATCTTATCATACAATTAATATATTTTTATATAAAAGTTTAGTTTGTCCCGTAGCAATGCACGGGCGATACTGGTAGATAGATAAAACCAACGATTGATGAACAGAACGAAGTCTGTAAACGCAAGGTACAAACTATCAGTTTTATTCATCAAATACAGAGACTAACAAACTCACTTCCTAGTACCTACTGATCAACACGAAATCGTCATCATCGAGAACCTGAGCCTCTTTTTGTCCCACAAAATTCTCCCGTCCAATAGCCTCAACAATCCGGACAAATTCAACCCTCTTTTCAAGAGGAAGTGGAACATATGGCAGTCTGAAGACAGGCCTTGCCACGCCAAGCTGAGCCAGAGCAGTGTTGATAGCAATTGGATTTGGTTGGCAGAACAACCATTTCATCAGGGGCAATAGCTTCTCGTTCATCATAGCATTCTCACTTTTGTACATGAGGCTATGCATGAGCCCAGGAACAAGGTTGCTAGTGACAGAAATGACTCCAGTAGCACCATATTTCCACCTGGAATCATGGCATTCATCATCATTGCCACTCCAAATTGTTATACCTTTGTCAGCATAGTGCTTGATCCTCTCATGCCCAACACATTCCTTGACACCTGCCAAGTTTGGATAGCCTGAAAGTGCCACAATAACTTCAGGGGGGATGTCCTGGGCACTCCTGGATGGCACATTGTAGATGATGGTTGGACCCATTGGGAGGACAGCCTCAAAATGAGAAATCATCCCTTCAGTTGAGGTCTTCCCATAGTAAGGATTGATGTGAAGAGCTGCATGCATGCCAACAGCAAATCCCTGCTCTGTTGCGTGAACAGCTTCTCTGGTTGAGTTACTTCCTGTGTTGCCTATCACTTTAATTCTAGAGCCAAAGCAGTTCACCGTATGCCCAATGAGCATGATATGTTCATCCCAGCTCATGAGGTGACCCTCTCCGGTCGTTCCTCCAACTATTACACCTTCAGCACCACCCTCTATCTGCATGTTTATGAGAGAATCATATGCTTCCAGATCGAATCTTCCATCAGGCAAATAGGGGGTTTTGACTGCTGTAATTAGTCTCAGCCTTGTGATGTCATCTGTTGATGTTCTGCATCTCAGACAGAGGAAGATAAATCAAATCACAGCCTTCAAATACTTGTGCACAAACCGTAAGATTCACTTGACAACTAAGCTATAAAACCATGAACAGAGAAATACCAACTGCAGTGAGCAAAGTATGCACAGGCTCATTCATTAAGCAGATCAGCCTCAAATTGCAGTAGAATTACTATTTAACCAAGCATATATTTATTGATATTCTTTTCTTCCAGACAAAGCAATTCACATGTTACATTCTTGACTAGATTCTTCTAGCTGCAGGTTTGTATCTTACAGACAATTGCTTATTCAACATAATTAGGCAAGTTTCACAGATTAGGTTGATGAAAACAACAGCATGTTATGTTGCTCTATTTGGTGGTAAATGATTCTAAGCCCAAGAAACTTATCTATCTAAAGTTCAAACAAGGCCATGAAATGATTTCACGCTGGCTATATCTTGAACCTACCTTACCTAAGCAACAAGGATCAATTACAACTGTTTTTTATAAGGAATTTGGATGTGGGAAAAGCTGGCTCCAGACTCCAACCGATGGCTGTCTAAAATGATTTTTTTCCCAGCTTGTTGTAATTTTCAATAAAAGTTCAGAATACGAGGGCTAAAATAAGCAAAGAGAAAAAAAAAGGATGATCATTACAATCTAAGGTACACGAGCGATTTATTCTCATCAGATTGATGTATATGACAAATTTCACCAAAACTGACATGTTGTTCAGTGGCATAAGACTAAAAATGCTACCAAAAATACAGATGAGTTATTATCAGCGTTGTTTCAGAAATAAATAAACAAGTTACCGGTTCTTCACTTCAGTACTTCGCATTGGAAGATAATCTTCTAGAGTGATGGCTGCCAAGGCAACCTTCCCTCTGCCAGTCCTGCACAAGTACTAGCATGTATTAGCATGGCAATTCCTTGTAAAGTTGTAAGGGAAGTACAGGAGAAGACATAGACATGAACACGATTAATTCTCCCCCTACAAGAACTAGATTCATGTATCTTTGGACATGAATCCAAAAACATTCGAAAATACACTATCAACTTCATTTTTAAGCCGAACTGTTATTCACTATGCTGCTGGAACTTCGCTCATTTGGTTTTTCATAGTCTCCCCTTTAGTATATCTTTTCAAAGAAAACGAAATGCACTATTGCCATCGATTTGACCACATTTGACTGAACAAAAGCACGACAAATTTGACACGACGAAAATATCCTCCATGGTGAGATGAAATCAGATCGACACTTGCAAGAAACAGAAACATGAAACAAGAAGCAGTCGCATTCAGGAAAATAGTAGATGGGGACGAGACCCGTGATACATACAGGCCTGAAGAGGGTCGCCGTGGCTGTGCAGACACTGAGTGAGAAGAGGGGCTCGCCGTCGCTGCGCAGCCATTTGAGACAGGGGAGATGGTTGGCGCTGGTAGGAGATTCGTCGGCATCCGCGGCGAAATCATGGGGAATGGCCGGAGCACGGAGAGGGCGTGGTGGGCTGGCTGGTGATGGTGAGACTGTACTTCCAGTAGTCGATGCCTCTGCGGCTGTGTAGCGGCGGCTAGGGTTCGTTCGAGACTTTGAGGTGACGTTACTGTCGGGCCTTGGGCTTCGAGCGTCAGTTTGGGCTTCTTTCTTTTGGGCCTGAGGTCATCAGGCAGGTTTTCGTTCTTTCGGCCCAGCAGATTCCTATTTTTTTTCTAAAAAAAGCAGATTCCTATTTCCTCTAAAAAGAATTCCAGCAGATAAACTATTGGTGACTTGCCCGGTGTGTACTTTGGTATGAATTTTCCTACTTTGGGTTTGAATCTTAACTTTTACTACAAGTGAGTATAATATATGAATGGATTATGGATGTACCTAGTTTTTTTTTTAAAATGGATGTCTCAAGTTTGCTTTCTGAAATTCGAAAAAAAATATGCTCTTTGAAATAGTTTGAATGCTCACACCTAAGATGTCGCACTCCATTTCGTACCGCTAACTGTTGTAAGAACCATGTGTGGTCTAACCTAAATCCTTTCACTTTCTGTACTGTTACGGGTACCCTTTTCAGACCCTGATGGGTGGTAACAGGTTATGATACATCCTCCAGATCATTTTTTAATCCTGAGTTCCTGACAGAGTCCGATCAGATGCTAAGATTGGCTGTTGTTTTTTCAATTCTTTGTTTGGGTATCTATCACTGCAAGTTGGACTAGAACACTGGGAGTGAACAAATTAGAGATCAGGAAGGAATGCCGGGAAGTGCCAACAGTCGGCACCGACTGACCCGATTGACAGGGTATAAGGCTGAACACAGCTAAACGCCATCTTTTTTGGCAAACACTTTTTTTTTCTTTTTACTACTCAATCAATGCACGCACACTTAACTTGGTGATGACTCATAATAGTAACGTTTACAAACATCACGCTCGAAGTATGGTTTTGCTATAAGTGTTGTTATTTTAACAGTAGTACAGTACAACACACGTTTATACTTATGTTTGTGTAGCACTATTTTTATTTCATTACAACACAGACATTTATCTAGTAAAACATAATAATGTTTCAATGATTGGAATGCTACGACTAAATCAAACTATCAGTATCAGGTCTGTGCATGTTCACTGGGAAGAATGATTGTGTAATCACCGATAGCCCAATCTAATGACAGAATTGATACGAGATAATGCTTGATGGCGAGCAATCGAAGTACGGTTCAAAGGGTATAAACTATAATAAAACATTCAGTTACATATCCTTTATATATTAATCATCAGAGTCGCATAAAATACCCTGATAAAACAAGAGACCACTGATGCTAGCATGTCACTCAAAGATCGTCCTTGACTCCGATGTTCAGAAGTTTAGCCAGTTTTCCACTTTCGTAAGCGTCAACAGTATCTGCAATTTTTCAAGTAAACGTGAAAAAAAAGGTGTGAGCATTCAAAGGATCTTAGAAAAATTCCGCTTTATCTGATCTGTGTACAAAAAAAAAACGTACCATCAGAGCCCCCCAAGTGTTTTCCATTGACAAAAACTTGAGGAACAGTACGCCTGCCAACTATGTCAAGTAAGGCATCCTGAATCTCCGAACCATCCTCTGCACAACAAAGAAACACAGTTCCATTGTGGCATCATCACAAACTGTCCCAGAATATGCTCAAGGGCTAAAATCAACATAAAGGATTCAAACGTGAAAATGATTGTTTGATTTGATATAATTGACCATATTGCTTTATTATGCAAAAAAGGGTATTTCTGTGAAGAACAAGGGTGCATCCTAAAGGCCTTTACTTCACAATTTCTTTTTCGGTCGGCATCATCAGTTATCAGTTAAACCGTCATCATCTGCCCATTATGTGCACACTCTCCACTAACTCCATGGGCACAGAGAGGAAGGATAAATCATATATTGGCCTGACACTAACCATACTGGTATTGTGGCAGCAGTCAATGTGCAGAAGAATTGTGAAATGGAAGAGAAAGGCTATGTGATCCTCAAGTTTGCTGATGTTTTCGATTATTCACATTGTGAAACAGAGGCATCAAGAAGTATTTGCATTTGCTTATGGTTCACTGTAACTCAAGTTATGATGTAAGAGACACTTGAAACATTTGTGCATGCTTCATCAAGAAGTATTTGTGCTTGTTTATGGTTCTACGTAACTCAAATTATGATGTGAACATTTGAGATTACCTACAAGCCTCTAAGACATCTCCATGCAGAATGTCATTAAGAATACTCCCACATGGATACTTTTCCTTTTCTTTTGGGGTTCAATATATTTAATTATATTTTATAGTATCATTGACTGTGCAACTGAAAAACGAATTATTCAATCTAGCTGTGTAATTGCAAAGACTTGCTAGCTGAAAACACTATGGAAAATGTATTTCATAACTCTACCCTAGTTATTTCAACAAAACTGTGATACTTCCACTAGGCCAAAAAAAACATGACTGAAGTAGGGGGCATAGAGCAAGCACTCTAAAACAGTATGTACTCGTTGATATGAGAATGAGTGTAAAGCAAACCTCGTTGATCAAGCTCCACAACATATGGCTGTTTCTTCAGCTCAAGCTCCTTAAACACGGCCTTTGCTCTTTTGCAGTACCTGTGAAATTTAGTGCTCTCATAAGATAAATAGTTTCTTATACCAGACATGTATAATGCTGATAAGACATAAGAGTATGTACTTTGGTACAGGAGCTACAACCACAAAGCGTCATCTCCATACATTCATTGCTCA
Source organism: Bothriochloa decipiens (assembly GCA_023333625.1). Classification (NCBI taxonomy): domain Eukaryota; kingdom Viridiplantae; phylum Streptophyta; class Magnoliopsida; order Poales; family Poaceae; genus Bothriochloa; species Bothriochloa decipiens. Next base: position 34,704,486 of record CM041644.1, on the reverse strand, counting down.
AATGTTATCATTGTACATTTGCTGCTCAAGTCATCTGAGTATCTGACTATATCACTTATCAGTGCATTTTCTTAATGTTATGTATTCCCCACAAGCTATTTGAAATAGTTAGATTTAGCTTCTTAATGTTATGTATTTTCTTAGTGTTAAACTTGATAAATAGTTAAGTTTAGCTTCATGAAATGCACCGCAAGAGATCTAGTGAGCCAAACAGGTGGACACAAGAGCCACCACTAAGTTCACAAATCTAGAATGTAAACATAACAGGAGGCTCTGAAAGCTCAAGAGAATTGTTAAACAGAACAAGAAACAAATCCTGTTTACATCAAATAATCACTCAATCAAGAAGACTAAAAGTAACTACAATTTCTTTCACAGAATGTGCCTAGAAATGGAAAGCAGACAACAATCCAGTCACCACATAAAGCGCAATAACTCAATTGCTAGAATAGACTGTGCTGGGCTTTTCCTAATTTGGTATAGGATCCAGGTTGTGGATTTCTGTACTACAGAAACCATTCTACAGCTGGATAGGCCAAAAAAAAACGAGGAAACCCTTCAGCTCCTCCAGTGATTTGGGTCAGACTCGCAAGATTTGTCACAGAATATAATAGAACCTATGAGCGAAAGGATGAAATCAATGACAACTAATATATAGAAACCAGATTTTCTATAGCTAAGAGCTAGATTGGGGCGACATCACAGCAATCGTACCCAGAATCCCGGCTTAGAATCTGGATCTCCGCCAGGAAAAAAAGACGAGATACGCATCTAAGGGATTAAGGGCGAGAGAGGTCGTACGGGCAGTATGACTTGGAGAAGATGACCACGTCGTGGGCGGAGACGGTGGACTTCACGAAGGACTTGGGCGAGGATGAGGCGGATCCGAACGCCGCGAGGGCGATGAACGCGGCAGCTGCCACCGCCACCCCGATCCGCCGGCCCAGCAACGCCACCATCGTGATACCCGCCGCCGGTGAGGCCGAGATGCAGGAGTATGGAGAGAACCGAAGAACGCACTGGTCCTGACTTCGGAGCTGTGACTAGTTTTCTTCCTATATAAAAGCGTCCTATGCCCCCACGAAGCTACGCCATCTATGTTTGGATCGCGTAAGCTGACTGATTACGTCTTCATTGGCAGTTGGAAAGCACCGCCGGTACTTTTAGGTACTTTCTATTTTATTTTTATTATAGAACATTAATTTGCGAAAGAAATTTTTCAAAATGAGAATTGTTATAAACTCTAGTCGACCGGAATTTCGTGTTTGTTTCAGGCGATGGATTTGGACCGTTCAATCTTCATCCAAAGCCACAGACATCTACTTCCTCCTCCAGCTTTGTCTGGTGATGAGTGCGCACCCATGCTTGTGGCAGATTCCAGGCAACTAGATTTTAGGAAATGTGTTAAAAAATAGATGCATAGAAAGAAAGAGTATATCGGTAATTGCTTAATGTTTGAATGCATTATTTCTTAGAGTGAAGCTAGATTTGTTCGATGTGAATACCATTAGGTCAGTATGTCACTACATGCCTTCCGTCGTAGAGTAGTCACCCATGTTCCATTTGTCGGGTGTCGGAGAGTGGATCATACTAGCGCTAGGACGTCCTACCGGAAAGAATTTCATCGGACGGCCAAGCGGGCCTGCACAGCCTGACCCACATGCGCATGCCGCATGATGTCCATTTGAATCGCTGGCAAGGACCCTCGATCCGATGCACCCCATCCACTCACCCTCGCAGACTTATCTCGCCTTGTAGAGTACTCCATATTTTTTTAGCAACACGGTGCAAGTTTTTTGGGCTGCTCGGCTAGCGTCATGGCCCACTAACTGCGCCGTCCGACGGATCAGATCCTAACACCGGTATTTTACTCAAAGCCAACACATATGGCTTGCACGAATCATCACAAAACCGATATTATTCATTTCACATCTATCAAATTCACTATTCATCGAATATTAACTTTTTTTGACGTGGTAGTTTTATGTATTGACTTTGTGGTTGGAATTCGCCGGCTCGCCCCTAACGTGGCGCAAAAACACAACCACCGGCCCCTGCCTACGATGGTGTCCACGACTCTTCATACATAGCTCGCCGTCGCCCTAAGATGGTGTCCACGACTCTTCATACGTAGCTCGCCACCGCCCTAAGATGGTGTCCACGACTCTTCATATGTAGCTCGCCACCGCCCTCCTTCTGGCCATGTGTCGTTGTCCTGGAGGTGGTGACGTGTGGGTAGAAGGAGGGTAGTATAGCACTCCATGTGGAGGAAGGGATAGGAAAAGTAATTGTGCCTTAAGGGCATATGCCCCTACGCATTGCGTTGTCAGATTAGAATTGGTATGTGTGTAGCGGAGGAAATCAAATAATCTCTAAGTCGAGTAAACTGCTGGTGATGAGCGTAATTAGATGCAGATTCTAGAGGTGGAACTTAGGTTACATGATATCTATTAGCAAGTTCGTGGATTGTTGCCCGGCTCAATCCAGACAAGACCAATGCCACTAGCAACCACCTGTGGCCCAAAGGCATGGGAGAGACAAGGTAAGGGGATTCGCCCTTCACCTTTGCTGCCTATGCTGCCCCAAAGGAGCTCACCATGGACGATTCTTATGTCTGTGATGATGCTCAGGGGTGGAGGGGGAGGAAATTGGCGTTGGGGCACGATGAATCTGAGGATCGGTGACATCAACCGAGTTAAGTTACTTAGCTAGGTGCTTTTTTCTAAAAAAAGGAAAACCAACTAGAAAATATAGGTATATGCCCTGTACCAGCGCCATGTATTTTGGTACTTCCCAACACCTTTGCTTGAAAACTTCCTATTTTTCCCTTCTCAGCTCAATCAAACTTCTCCAACTATTTTTTTTCAAAATCGAGCATATGCTCGTACTACTTTAAGGAAAAAAGGAGTTTGGTTACACGGCTTGAGATGTCACAGGCGAGATGCCATGGAGCACAACAAGACGACACACAACACAAGGCACCGGCTACAATGGTGGAGTGAAAACGGTGTAATAACTTAGAAAACTAATTGCGCGACTGGGCGACTGGGCGGGAACGAAGCCTAAGCCCGCCGGGGCGCCGACCGCGCTGCATGCCTCCTCAGCTGTGGAAACAGCTCCCTCATGCATTCACGTCGTGAAGAAGAGATGTTGCCGGCGAAGTCCTCTTGGAACCGAATGCTGATGGTGGGGTCCGGGGTTTGGTCGGCCTGACCACTTTTTTAGCAACACCCGACGAGCCTTTCACTCCCACTAAGGATCGCGGTAGGCCGACTTGGCTGCCAGGCGTGAACTGCGACGAAGGTGCCACTCGTCCATGGGGATGGAGGATGTCCATAGGCGTGGGGGATCTGCCACCAGGGGAGGCACAAGAGGTAGGTTCATGCTCTCGATGAAGGCGGCGACCGACGCCTCAGTCGGTCCCAGAGCCGGCTCGTGGACCAGCCCGGCGAGGTGGGGTGGGGGCGCCATGGCGACCGACGGGTCAGACAACCCAGCAGGAGCGATGTCGATGGCCCCCACCTCGCACGGCGCACCGTCATCTTCGTCGATGTTGGCGTCCACACGGGTGGGCTCAACTGGCAAGGTCGGGCCAGAGCCGCCCTCGTCTGGGCCTGAGGGAGACACGTCCTCCACCTCCGACATCGTCTGGCTTGCCTCCACCTCTTTCTCCATGGGATTGAATACCCTACGTGGGAAATTGTCCACCACAGCATCTAGCGACACCCTGCAAGAAAGGCCTCCCACCCGATCCTCAGCACCTCCAGCCACCCTCATGGACATATCGAACCTCAGGGAGAGGTGCACTAGGAGGTCCTCTAGCGCAGTAGCATCAGCAAACGCTAGGAGAACAAGAGGTGCGAAGGTCTCACCAGCCATGGCAGCGCTCCTCTTGATGACGACAATTTCCACCCTCGGACAGATATCGTCAACGAGGGGTGGAGAGGGAGTGGCAGGCGGCAACGACGAGGGCGGTGCGGTCGGCCGCTGGATTTGACCACCAGGTGGCACCCCTGGTGACTGCGATGCAGCGACGTTGCGTCCTGCCCAGGCTTCCCGATTGCGGTGACACACCGGTGATGGTCCAGGCTTGGCGGGCGGCGTACGGGCACTCGTGCATGCCTTGGCCCGATGTCCGGCACATTGGCAGCGTAGGCAACATGACAGGGACCGGCACTAGGTGGCGATGTGGCCATCCTCAAGATAGTTGAAGCAGAGGCCCACCAACCCCGGTAGGACTGGATGTCGACGCGTGGGCGCATCCCTCCCCGTTCGGTCAGCGCACTTCCACCTGCTGGCCGCCACGGGCTGGTTGGCCCCCTGCAGTGGCCATTGTGGGAGCACCTTCTACCAACCACCCGCGTCTAGCGTCCTGGCGCGACGATGGGGGCCAAGCCGCTGGTGGACCGGTCGTCGCTCTGGGGCAGGGGGATCAGCGCAGCCAGTGGTGGAGGCCTTCTTCATGCGGTGATGCCGCTGTCGATGCCTTCTGGGCTGCGCCGTGGAGTGGGCCCCCAGAGCGCGGCGAGCCACCCGCAGGAAGTCGAGTGCTTGGGCATCTGCCGACAGAGGGATCGACAGTGCCCCTCCAACGCTGATGGGCAAGGCCGCGGTGGAGCTGCCCACCGGTACAGTGTGGCCGGCCGATGAAGAACCCGCCGTCCCACGATGCGCCTGGCCCCCACAGGCGGAGCAGGAGGCACCCTGTAACAACCCTAGAAATCCGGTCACCGAAAATACGGGCTTTCAAAAAAATTTCTAAAGATTACCAGTGTATGGTGGATGTCATGTAGGAAACCCGCCAATAGATGCACAAGTAGCACCCAATGTTAGCCTGAGCATTGTATTTAAATTACCAAAGCTTGATTCGCATTTCTCGATTTTATGTGATGACCGATAAAATTGAATAACCTAACATCGCATGTGTAAATTTGTGTCGACTAACTCCGGAAATGGATCCATCATGACCTGGAGACCCTAGTGGACCCACCATGGTGCATACATCATGGTCACTAACCACATTAACATAGGGTTATGGCTCGATTAGTTGTTTGGCAAGAAATAGAAATAGAAAAGGATTTGGAAAATAGAAGGAAAAAGAAAAGAGGAAACCAGCCCAGACAGCCCGCTCGGCCTGCTCTCGCCCGCGGGCCCGGCCTGCCTGAGCGCCCTCGCTCGCGGCCCACGCAGCCGCATGGCCCAACATGCGCTGCCCGCGCACCAGTCCAGCAACGCGGCCCAGCAACTCTCGCCCGCGGCCTGCCCGCACGCCCGGCCTCGCTCGCTCGCGCGTTCGCGCCGAGGCCCATCAAGGCGGCCCAGCAAGGCCGCAGCTCGCCGATCGCATGCGCGCGCTGCCACGCCGCTCGGCCCATCCGCAAAACGCGCGGCCCACCTGCCAGCTCGGCCCATCGGCAAAACGCCCGCCAGCGTCGCCCGCGCGCTCTCGCCGCCACTCTCGCTGACAAGCGGAGCCCACCTGTCAGCTTCCACCTTTTACCATTTCTGTCGCCCCCGCCGTCCCGTCTGCCATTCCAGAAGTGGAACGGCGAAGCTCCGCCGTTCACCCGCGTACGGCCACACTCCGCGCCGTCCGTCTTGCTGCCCAGCCACGCCGTGTTTCTCTGAAACCCTAACCCTAACCCTAACCGTGGCCGCGCACAGCCGCCCGATGGGCATCTTCCATCCTCGCCGTCGGCAGCCGCCCGCCATGAGTATAAGAAGGGAGCTCGGTGAGCTAGGGTTTCCCATCTCTGCGCTGCCTTCGGTAAGCCCCACGTCTTCCCTTGACCACGCCAGAGATAGAAAGTGAGAAAGGGAGAGGAAGAGCGGACGCCAGCGCACGCCCCCGGAGCACCATCGCTGTCCGCCGCCGTCGCTGCTGTCCGCGCGTCGGGAGGAGGACCTCGGAGCACCACTCGACCGGCTTGGTGCCCCGACTCTGCTTCCCTTCACCAAGCTCGCCACCTCGTCACCTGCTTTGCCCGTCCTCAACCGCACAAGGTGAGCCGCCCAAGCTCGCACCCGTGGTCGCCGGCCAGCTCACCGCTCACGTTCTGCCTTTACGCTTAGTCTCAGGCTTCATCGACCCTGCGGATAGCTTCGCCTTGACCTAGAACATTTTTTGGGCAGCTTCTTGGGAGCCAGCGTGGACCACAGAGGGGCCACGCACCTTTGCAGCCCTGGTCTAGCCGGACTCCGGCCGCCGGAGTGCCGCCGTGGTCTCGTAGCCGCGTGCGCCCCCGCTGAGCCCTCGCTAGCTACGCCCTTAGCCTCTAGAGCTCCGAGCTGCTCTGCATAATAGAAAGGAGGTGAAGATGGAGGCCAGCGTCAGGCTACGCCGGCGAATTTGACCGGAGAGCCGCCGTCGTCGCCGCTGGGTCGCCGTTGTCGTCCACCTTGCCAGGAGCCCCACGGCCAAATTAATATGGCCTGTTAGCTTCGCCATGACCTCGCAAACTCTTTGCACGAGTCAAAGCGGCTCCTTAATCTCTGCTATGCCCCGCAGCCACGGCCTCGCCGCCGGTCACCGCCGGAACACGAGCGCCGACGAGCAGAGGCACCCCCAGCCTGCCTGCGCCCCACGACCGTACCCGCCTGGCCACCGCGCTCGCCTAGCCGCTGCACCACCTTGCCTGGCCGCTCGCAGCAGCCGCCCGCCTGCACGTCGCCGGCGAAATGCCGCGCCGGCCGTCGCGCATGCAAGGCAGAGAGAAGGGGGAATCTTCCCTGGTGCACCGCGTCCTCCACGTGAGGCCGCGCTGGACCAACCATGGACGGCCACGCAAGCCACCAGTCTACGGTGCACCATAGACTGAGCCCAGCTAGATAACGCCATAGACCAAAACCCGTTAAGAGCCCAGCCGCCACGCGGCCTGTGTGCCTTGCTGACACGTGTCCGGGCCAGGCCGGCCCAACTCGGCCTAGATCCAGCCCTGCCTAGGCCCGCCGAGGCCCGGTCGAAGCCCGGTCAGCGTTGATCGTTGACCGGTCAACATTGACCGTTGACCTGGCCCCACCTGTCAGTGACCGACCCGTGGGCCCCACCTGTCGACCGCTGACCGAGCTGACGTCAGCATGACGTCATCCAAGCCATCTGACCCCGCGTCCGTGCTGACGTCAGCATGACATCAACACTGCGACAGCTGCACTGTGCCCGCACGCCACGTGGCCCAATCAGGAGGCGCCACGTGTCGCGTCCAGATTAATCTGCCCTTTTTCTTTTTCAAAAAATAGAATAAACTTTAGAAATTCATAACTTCTTCATACGATCTCCGAAAAATATGAACCAAGTGTCCAAATTTTCATAAAAATGAGCTCTACGTCATAGGCTTATGTATGAGTGCATTTAGAGTTATTGAATTTTATTGCTTCTTTGTGTTGACTCTATAGGAGCAGCGCAGCTTGAGGAGGACGACTACGAGTACGAGGAGGAGCTCGGTGACGACTTCGTAGGTGCCACACCCCACCCAACCTCATAGATCCTATTACGCATGGCATAATATCTAGCTTGCTAGTGCTTTAATTATGAATATCACCCGATGATAGGTTGCATGGTAGAACTGCTTGAAGAGCCTTTACCTTGTCGCAACCTTACTCCTGCACACACGCTGATAGGCTAGACGCATGCTTATTCACTTATAATGCTTTACTTCGACTACGCTTATATCTGTGTGATGATGATGCGTGGTGGAGAGTATGGTTATATGGTTAAGGCACGTGGTGCCATTTTACTCGGGGAGAGTGTTGCGTGCGTCTTGGGTGTGTGGTGAGGGTTGAGTCGATCGGATAGGATTCTACGATGAGCCATGTGGGCGAGTCTTGCCGGGGAATGTGTTCTGGGCATTCTCGTGTGAGGTGCTTGTGGCGGGCACATTGTGAGGTATAAGGAGATCCGGGGGTGAGAACTTTCGTGGAGCGAAGCCCCGAGTAGGAGGTGCTGCTGTAGCACAGACTGTTGTAGTCCCTAAGAGAAGATAATCCTGTCTGATCCCCCTAGGACCTGATATCTCTTGAGGACCGGAACCTTGGGACTTACGTGCTCACCACTCGCTCTTGTATGGGCGAGAGACGGGTGTCTGACTAGCTAGGACAGTGCCACTACTACTAGGTTGTTAGCAGATAGTGTCGGGAGGTACGGGCGTGGAGACCCACACCCTCCTTAGACAGCATAGTGACCACGGGGGCCCGGTACTATGTCTCACAGTCTCAGTGTGCCGGTGGTACCTATCCGGGATGTCCCAGTACTGAGTGGTAGGGTGGCATCGCACCGGTTAGAAAGCAGCCGGAATCAGCTTAGGCGGGGCACCGTCGATGATAGTGATCTTATGGTTACGGGAGTATATGCTCTGCAGAGCTTATGAATCTATATATATAGTCCGCGAGCCACTGGTATGGCTTTTTTCTAAGACCCACGCTTCTCGGGAGTAGTGAGAGGAGTCCTTCTATTTCTTCCCCCTGGTGTTACCCTTCCGGCTGTAAGCCGCTGAGACAGGCTCCGAGAGGGAATTGGACCTGTCGACTGAGTGCGAGAGGGTGAGATGTGTGTGATGGTGATGGGATGGGATGGATATGTGGATGAGATGGGTTAAAACTCGATGAATTGTGTTATATAATATTGGTCACTACTTGCATAGGAAACCACAGCCATATATTAGGTCGCTTGATTATATCCTTTGCATCCCACCAAATACTACATAGTGAAAGCAAAGCATAGAGTGGGAGATGTGGCCAGTACAAACCGTACTGAAAATTATTTGGCAGGTGAGCCCGACTACGACTATGATGATGATGAGGAGTAGACGTCTCGTTCCTACGCTCAGGATTCTTTTAGAGATGTATTGTACTTCAGCCTTCCGCAGCCGTTCCAGAGGCTGCTGCTACTCTGATGATTCCGCCAGTGTGGCGGCAAACTATTTATGTAATTCCCCCTAATTGTACTCTTTTATTCGATGTATGGATCCTGTATCGACTATTGCGAGATAATGAAATGGTTTGATGCTTCAAACTATTGTATTATCCGCCATTCTGTGCATTTTCTCTTCGTGGAAAATTGAGGATGTTTCACACCCGGTGCAACGCCGGCGCTCTGGAGGCCGAGCACCGGGGCGACCCCAAGGCCAAGGCGGGCGGAGAAGGGTAACGCCGCCGGTGAAAGCTCGTCATCCTCCTCATCGGAGAAATCCTCGACGGTGACCTCATCCCATCGTTGCGCCTTCGATCTTCTGGAAGAGGAGGGGTAGAAGGGGTGGTCAGCAGGGGAGAGGGCCCTGCCACCGGCACCCGGGGAGGGGGAAGGGTCGAAAGTGGCAGCCGGTGCCGGGGCGGCCACCGGCTGGCTGCTCAGGGCGATGGGGGCGGCGGCCATCGCCGTGGGAAGGGGAGGTGGGAGGGGAGAGTCGGTGGAGGAGGCCCGTGGCGCACCCACGGTGGAGGGCTGGGAGGGAGCCCAAGGCGCAGCCACGATCGCGGCCGGCGCAGCAGGCAGCGGTGGCGGCGTCGCGCTCCCCCGCGCAGGCAACCAAGGACGGGGAGGGGGGAGAAAACGACCAGCTAAGGTGGGGTATGGTGGATCCGGCTGGGGAAGCGGCGGATCTAGGCTGGGCGGACGCCGGTGCTGGTCCGGCAGCCGGCGCCACCGCCTGCGGCGGAAGGAAGGGGGCCAGGAGGTGGGTTGGGGACGATGTTAAAAATGTCGTATATTACGACTTCACAGGCTAGGTGGCTGGCCACATGCGGCGCAGGTGCTTCTCCAACCATACCCGTGAATTCTGAAACATAGACTATATCATGTGTGCAGATTTTTGTTGGCAATTTATTTTACAATACATTTATTGGTGGTGGTGAAGTCGCATCTTGAAGATAGTAAAGCTCGACAGAACGTAAATAGTTTGCGAAGGCTGTCGATTTGAATGATACTATATGAAAATTTTATTAGCGTGTATACGTATAAAAGTCTGTTAATCAATTGCAAAGTGCTGCGTCTGTACTCGCTAGCAACAGCATCACTCGCTAATACGTAGCTGATAGCAGCAGCAACACGAGCCATCAAGGCTGGAACATCCTTTGCTAATAAGCTCTAGCTCATCTGTTTCCCCATGCGACAGGATTGGGTTCCATGACAAGCGATGCATAGATGAGCTCGTTCCAGGCGTCCGGCACGCCGGGGAGACACCAATGGCTGCAGTCCTGCTTCCTCTTGGACACCTTCCTGTCCCCGGCCTTGCCGTACACCGACGGGTGACCGTCCCTCCGGAAGTTGGTCCCCTTCGTGACGTTCAGCAGCCGGACCGGGAACCGCATCCGGCCGATGGCCTCCTGCACAATCCTCATCTTCAGAGGGTAGCTGTCGATGATGGCGCCTTTAAATGTCGGCTCCGTCTCGCCGTTGCACGAGCCGCCGGAGTCCCAGTCGCCACCCCTGCACCAAAAAAACACCTCGAACTCCTGACCTCCTGTCATGCCAGCTTCACATTACTGCAGTTGGTTGCGGGATCTATTGTCACCTGAAATGCGCAGTGGAGTATCCTCGGTAGAAGACGACGCTTCTGGCCGGGTCCATGTTCCTGTCGATCCAGCGAGCCCATGTCTTGATGGCTCTTCTGTAAGCTTCAGTCGAGTCGAACCGAGGGTACAAATGGTCGCCTTCCTTATAGTAGTTCTGTCTGTTCAACGGCATTCAAAATTCGAGACTGATCAGTAAAAACTATGAGTAGAGGATTGAGGCTGGTTATCTGAGCTGCAAGAAAACAGCACAATAATCTACCAGCGAAAGCCGTGCGTACCCTCTGGCCGTCTTGCCGTGCGTCCACCAGTGGCCGGTGTTGAAGACGAGCACGTCGGCCTTCCTCCACCGGTTCGCCGTCTTGTCGATGCGGTCGATCTGGAGGATCGGGCTGGAGTTGCCCTGCCTGTTGAAGCGCACCCCTTCGCGGACCAGGAAATGCGACCGCACGAACTCCACGGTGCAGCCGTAGTCCTACGTTATTCGTCACACACACACTGAACGAGTTCATCATCTTCCACCTTGTTCCATTCCAGGCAGTTTGAAGGCTGCCACTACACTCGATTGATTTCATTACCGCGAACTTGAAGACGAAGTAGCCTCGGCCCTTGGTGATCCTGTACCCGTGCATCTCGAACATCCTGGCCTTGTCCGGCAGGGCCTGGCGCAGGACGCAGAGCATGGACTCGAACTGGTTCCGGTTCATCGAGTCGCCCACCAGCAGCAGCCGCTTCCCGCGCAGCCTCTCCAGGAAGTCCGTCGCGTTGAACCTACGGACCTAGTGCACGAATCAGCAAGCTTTTGTGGCTTTGGATCTGGGATTGGGATGCAAACGTACATGCGGGTCGGTTGGGTTGGCACCTGGGGAGGCTGCAGTGGTGCTGCGCCCAGCGCCACCGCATGTAGCCGGAGTCTGGCCGGCCGTTCGCCGCGCACGCGTACGCCTCGTCCACGTAGGGGCACGTTGCCGGCGGGTAAAGCGGCCGCTCCTCCTCGTCCTGCACCCACTCTCCGTCGTACACGTCGCACCTTCTGGGTTCAGTTTCACCCGTCTTCTCGTCTGCCGCCGCCGTGGACGCGGGCGGTGGCGGAGAGGGAGAATGCGGCGGCGGCGGCGGCGGTGGATGCATCAGCGCCTGTATCGGTGGCGGCGGTGGCGAATGCGGCGCCTGTATCATCAGTGGCGATGGGTGCGCGGACGGTTCAGGGGGAGATGGCGGTGGTGGTGGGGGAGGTGAAGGTGACATCAGTATCACTGGCGGCGAGGGCGCGGATGGTGGCGGTGGCGGTGACAGAGCAAGTGGCGGCGAAGCCGTCGGAGATGACCGTGTCGTTGGGGACGACGGGAGCCAGGTGAGGCGGTTCAGGGAGAGCGACCGCGGGGAGGCGTTGGAGCGGAGGAGGAAGGAGAGCGTGAGCGGGAGGATGAACGGGACGGAGGCGAAGGCGGCGGCGAGCGGGACGACGAGGCACCAGGGGAACCGCGGCGCGGACGGCATCGGCATCGGGGAAGCGGGCAACTGGTGCGGTGGGAGCTGTCCCTGCCCCGCGGCGGGTGATGCGAACGGCACCGTGGGCGTGGATCCGGCGAGGGCGAAGCGAGAGCCGAGAAGACTGGCGGGAGTCGCGCCTGGCAGTTGACTCACGACTCTGGGCTTCCGGTGACATGTGACATGTTAAGTGGGCCCCGGAGGTCATGGCCCGTTACAGAATACAGAGAATCCTGCATGCGGCATGCCTGCTACTGTGTCGGTGTCGACGAGCCGAGCTGTGTCCTGTGAAATCGTTTGGGCCGTTTAGTTTTTTGTGGACAACTGGGCCGTTTAGTTTTGAGTCGGTCTAAAACAAGGGAACCTTTTGAACCCGATTTTGAGAATTTCTTTTGTTTTGAGTCGGTCCAAACGATTATCGACTCCCAAATCCAAATTAGAGAACATTCACGTGACTTTCTTGTGTTTGGAAAAAAAATGTTTTCATGCATATTGAATATACAACTGAATTGAGTGTTACTGTGTTATGGTGATTACTTTGGCATAATTTATAAACAAAATCAGTATAACTTAAAATTTGAGTGTTTTATTCAAATCCAAAGAACACTGACAAATGAGGAGGCCGACAAGAGCTATACCTAGAAGCTAAAAACAAAGGTTAACGTTAGTTCTTTGGAGATGCTCGTGGGAATAAATGTATGTGTGTCGTATCATCGAGGTGAATGTACAGTCATGTGTCAAAAAGAAAAGGGTACGTGCAATGATGTTCCTGCTTGCCAAAAAGAAAGTAAGAAACATATAAGCAAGTACTAGATCTCCGGCTCATGTTAGATACTTGTTTTATTTTTTTTCCTTGTATGCTAATTATTCTAATTTTATATATTTCTTATTTCATCTACTTAAAATGATTTATTTGAACTAAAAACTTAGGAGCTGTGATTCATTTGAACCCTCTTTTTCTAAAAAGAAAGATGCATTTGAACCCTTAACCAGAGTACCGTAACAAAGTGCGGGAGCATTGTACTCCTACTCTACTACGAGTCCTTTGAAATGAAAAAAAATACTGCATGTGAATTTCAAATGTAAAATACAGATCTATGAAAATGATTACGGGTTCAAAAGACCGCGTATTAGGGCGTCCGCAACAAGCAAAATGTAAATAGCCAGCTGATTAGAATAAAAAAGAGAATAAAAGTTGTGAACCCCACAGCATAAGCACGGGTGGGGCTTGGCTGCATAGATAGTAAATTCATATAAACATGTGCGAGCTAGGCGAGAAGCTCGTCGCTAGCTATTCAAGTGCTGCCATTCTTTTCCTGCCACGTACTGAAATCGCTAGCTAGTTTTACCCCGTTGGGGACGCCCTTGAGGATACGTGGTACATGACCATCTTCTTTGTGATCCCGAGGTGAACAGGAACAGAAAAAAAAATCATATTCTGACGCCTATGAACTCGGAAGCGGGGAAGCCGACGCCGTTTCCGGAATCCTGACATCCGGTCGTCGTCGCAACTTCTTCGTGGCTAGTGGCATACCCGTGCTACGAAAATTTGTATTAGGGTTTGGTTTAGATGTTAGAACTGGGGACGGCCGAATCACTGTTACGACATTTTGTGACACATAGCATTTCGTTTGTATTTGATAAAATTATCTAAATATGGATTAATTAGGTTTAAAATGTTCGTCTTGTAAAGTACAACATAACTTAGTAATTAGTTTTTTATTTCATCTACATTTAATATTCCATGTACGTGCCTGTCGGGTACTTGGATAAAGGGTACCCTAAACTCTCGATCTACAAAAGAAACAATCTAAGGTCAATTGACACAAATCCCTCAAAAGAGTCGCCGCCGTTCTTAAGCAAAAGACAAAAGCCAAACACCGGGCCGTCGAATGGTGCTGGGCCGGCCCATGAACAGGACGAACTGGTCCGTATTCATATCACTCGACGGGGGCCCTCGAGTGACGGAAGTCCATCCGAGCGGATGACCCCCCTCGAGCGACGGAAGTCCGCTCGGGCAGACGACCCCTCGTCGAGTGTCATGTCCCCTCTGCCCACCTACTCTCTGTACGGGAATCAGAGCATTCAATGCAGTTTACCAACTCCTGCCAACCCCATGGCTACAGCGGTGGTCATGATGGACGAGTACAGGGGTCAGACCTACCTTTTACCGCCCATCCCCGGAGAAGCGTCGTTTCGTACAGACCACTATTTCACCGTACGAGACACTGTGCCCCGTCGGGCGCCCCATCGAAACACAAAAGTCAACATCCGTACTATATTTCTCGGAATTCGTCCTTATCCACTCGGCCTCGGCTCGCTTGGCCACCCCTCGACTCGGGCTCCCGGCGGTCTCGGTCAGCGATCCGACCACTCCCGCACGCCATCTGCAGCAAGCCATACGTCCACCACAGAATCACACTTCTTTTACCACATCCCTGAGGCGTGCCAGCGCCATCATCAGGACCAGACAATCACCGACATCGCCGTGACCACTCAAGAGGGAGAATCTCATCATGAAGCTCGTCGCTATAGGGCTCGGCATCGCCCCATCACATACCTCTACAATGGCTACGACATGATCGGCATCACTCCTCGACGTCATTCCTTATGATCGCCCTACCAAGGGCAGCGCCATTAGGGTTTCCTATACGCCCATGCCCCTCCTTGGCCTATAAAAGGGGGGCGCTGGGCTAGCGGTAAAAAGTAGGGACAGGAGGAGAGAACTCATTCGAACTCTCTCAGTCAGACCGCGCACATAGCAAGGCATAGGGCTAGCGGTCCTAGACTCAGGCCTTGTTCCCCACCTCTTCTTGTACACACTCGCTTGTATCTCCCCTGTACAAGCACTTCGGTGCAAGATGATACAAGACATCCTCCCCCGCTGGACGTAGGGCCTTCTCTTGCCCGAACCAGGATAAATTATGTGTTCTTCTTACATCACCATCCAGATTAGGGAGCACGCAGCACGTAATTACTCGTCGATGTTAGGCCCCCGGAGTCGTGACACCGACAGTTGCCACGCCAGGTAGGGGTTCTGTGTGTCACCAGCGTTTTCTGCCATTTTTTGGATGGCAGACTCCGTACCATCGCTTCCGTTCGCTACGATGATCTGGTTCGGGAGCTTGGAGTTCATGTCACTAGGCCGTGGCTAAGACATGGTCCTGCTCTCGATCGGAAATTCGAGCGAAGGCAGTCCCGGGCCCCTACAATGTGCCTCTCACCGGTCTTATCACCACGCTTCCGCGCCTAGGAAGAGGCATGGCCGACACAACCACCATCACCGCTTCGAGTCGACATCTACCTCGGCTTCCTCGCTCTCGGCTGAGGATGCAGGGTCTCTGGTTGGGAACCTGGCAGACCTACGCCTGGGATCGGAGGAGGAGTTGGGAGGTCTTGGCGGCAACCCCGACTTCATCTTCGCGATGCGCTCGTCGAAGGGACCAGCTGCGGTCTCCCCGGTAGGCGCGGCTCCGGCACCACCCGACCTGCTACCTCATGGGCTGGACAACACCGCCAGATCACATTCCACCGTCGTGGGCGCCAGCATGAGCACACACACAACCCTTCAGGGGCCTCTCCTGCGCGCCACCATGGGCCTGGCGATGGTCATGCCAGCCTCCGAGTACTCCGGCTTCTCTCGAGCGCCTGGCCCAGGGCGCCGCTCCGTCGGCGTGATGCGACACCAGCTGGAGGAGGAGCGGCATGAGCAGTTCCCCATCTTCTGCTCTGGTAGCCCCGACTCCGTCTCCGATGACTATGACCCCACGCGCGAGTGCTTCCATATCGACGGAGCCGTCGCGTCGAGCAGCGACACCGTCGACCCCGCGACCACGGCCGCAGCTGTGGCCGCAGCGAGAGGTGCCCTCGTCGCGGTGGATCAGGAGGAGCAGCCACCAGCTATGCCAAAAGACGCGCGATTGCCTTAGGATGCCCAACTCGCGCAAGTCTGGGAGATGCGAGCCAAGCTCGACGAGGACCGGGAGCGTTTGTGCTAGCTTGAGCGGACCCTCGAGCAGGAGCGCGGACATCCGCCCGGTGGAAAGGCTCGAGCCAGAGCCCGAGAAGTCCACTGGCAGATCGTCAGGGGGGAAGGTGCGGCCGAGTGCCCCATCTTCAACCGTGCCAGCCAGAACATCATCGCGGCAACCATGCTTCTCCGCAACATGCCGGACCCCTCGAACCCCGAAGCTCGTCGCATCCAACAGGAGGTTCAATGCCTCCTCGAGGTAGCTGCCGCACAGCAGGACGAAAGCTCAGCCTCGAGACATCGAGGGGCGTTCTCGGAGCGACCCCCTGAACCCTCCTGACATGAGAGGGAGGGCTCAGTCCATCAAGCGGATGCCCCCTGACCAAAGAGGGCGATTCCCGTCTGTGAGCACATCCACGACAACTGCGAGCCTCGAGATGCTCGCCATGACATCAATGAGAACCGCAGATGCAAGAGTGGTGATGCTGAGGCACGAGGCTACAATGCACATAGGGGCGGGCGCTACGACAGCGACAAAGATCGGCACCTGTCCCCCGAGCCTTCAGTAGGATGATTCGGAGGATGCCACTGCTGATCCCGTTCTGACCTCCTACAACCCTCACCAAGTACAACGGTGAGACCAAGCCTGAGCTATCGCTGGCCAACTTTCAGTTGGCATGCCAGCTTGGAGGAGCACACGACGACCACGCCATCATCCGCTAGCTCCCTTTATTCTTGTCAGACACCGCTCGTAGGTGGCTCGAGGAGCTTCCCCTTGGTCAGATCTGCAACTGGCCCGACCTCGTCAAGGTATTCGAGGGGAACTTCAAGGGAACCTACGTACGTCCCGGTAACTCCTGGGACCTCCGCAACTGCAAGCAGAGGCCTGGGAAGTTCCTTGACGACTTCGCCCGACACTTCTCCAAGCAGCACACCGAGCTCCCCCACATCTTCAACCACGATGTCATCCTCGCATTCATCTCAGGCACCACCTACAAGGAGTTGGTCTAGGAGCTAGGACGCAATCCCCCAAGACCGCCGACGAGCTGATGGACATCATCGCCAACTATGCAACCGGCGAGGAGGTGGTGGGTGCTTTCTTTGGCGACAGCCAAGACAAGGGGAAGGCGCAAGCGGTCGAGACCGAGAGCTCAACCAAAGGTGCCAAGAAGAACAAGAAGAAGAAGAAGAAAAACCAGCAGGGCAAGCGCGAGGCTACCGATGAAGACCTTATCACCGCGACTGAGTGCAAGAATCCTCGAGCCCCCTCCCGAGGGGCATCTTCGACAAGATGCTGAAGGAGCCCTGCCCTTACCACAAAGGAGGGGCGAATCATAACCTTGAGGACTGTCGGATGCTCAAGAAGTACTTCGAGAGCTTGGGCTTTGGCTAGGGTGACAAGAAGGATGATCCCAGGGATCAAGGCGGCAACAAGGATGATGGCTTCTCCGAGGTCCACGACTGCTACATGATCTACGGGGGCCCTCGACCAGGCTCACGCTGCACCAGTGCAAGAGGGAGCGTCGGGAAGTTTTCTCCGTGCGGGTTGCGACCCCCCAATACCTCGACTGGTCCAGTACGGCCATCATGTTGGACCGTGATGACCATCCAGACTATGTCCCCAAGCCAGGGGTGTACCTGCTCGTCATCGACCCCATCATCGTCAACACCCGCCTCACCAAGGTGCTCATGGATGAAGGCAACAGCCTCAACATCATCTACGCAGTGACCCTCGACCTCCTAGGGGTCCCAAGAGAAAAGCTCAGCCCGAGTGCCGGGGGCTTCCGAGGCATCATGCCGGGGAAGAAGGCCCTCCCCATCGGCCGCATCGACCTCCCCGTCTACTTCGGCACCTCCTTGAACTTCTGGAAGGAGATCCTCACCTTCGAGGTGGTTGGTTTCCACGGCACGTACCACGCGATCATCGGCCAGCCTGGCTACGCCAAGTTCATGGCCATCCGTAACTACACCTACCTCAAGCTCAAGATGCTGGGACCCAAATGCGTCATCACCATCAGCCCCTCCCACGAGCATGCCTATGAGTGCGACGTTGAGTGCGTCGAGCATGGGGAGGCCGTCGAGGCGTCCACTATGATGGCGGCAACCCTCAACGGGTTGGCCGCCGAGGTCCTCGACCCCAAGTGCCATGCTGGCAACTTCAAGCCCGTCAAAGACACAAAAAAGATCCTCCTCGACCCAAGCAGCTCTGACGAGAGGGCGCTGATGATCAGCGCCACCCTCAGTGACAAATAGGAAGTAGTGCTCGTCGACTTTCTCCACACGAATGCCGACATGTTTGCGTGGAGTCCTTTAGATATGCCGGGCATACCGAGGGAAGTCATCGAGCACGCCTTGGAGATCCAGGCGGGTCCAAGCCAGTGAAGCAACACTTGCACCGCTTCAACGAGGAGAAGCGCAAGATCATCGGGGAGGAAGTCAACAAGCTTTTGGCGGTCGGGTTCATCAAGGAGGTTCATCATCCTGAGTGGTTAGCTAATCCTGTACTAGTTAAGAAAAAGAATGGGAAATATAGGATGTGTGTAGACTATACCAGGTTGAATAAAGCACGTCCTAAAGTTCCTTTTTCTTTACCACGTATTGATTAAATCATTGATTCTACTAGGGGATGTGAAACTCTTTCTTTTCTCGATGCTTATTCTGGCTACCACCAAATCAAGATGAAGGAGTCTGACCAGCTCGCAACTTTCTTTATCACCCCTTTTGGCATGTACTGCTACGTCACCATGCCCTTCAGCCTTCGAGACACCTGGGCGACGTACCAATGATGCATGCTTCATGTTTTTGACAAACACATAGGGTCAACGGTCGAGGCATACTCGATGACATCATGGTCAAGTCCAAGAAAGCCGACAGCCTCGTCGATGACCTCAAGGTCATGTTCGAGTGCCTCAGGGCAAAGAACATCAAGCTCCACCCAGAGAAGTGTGTCTTCAGCGTCCCTTGAGGCATGCTCTTAGGGTCGTAGTATCTCGGCGTGGCACTGAGGCTAACCCTGAGAAGGTCTCAACAATCACCAGGATGGCCCCAATCAGAGACCTCAAGGGCATTCAAAAGGTCACGGGCTGCCTCGCAGCCCTCAATTGCTTCATCTCGCGTCTCAGGGTGGAAGCACTGCCTTTGTACCACCTCTTAAAGAAATCAGAGCATTTTGCCTGGACCCTCAGCCATGCAGACCTTGCCTCTGGTCCTCGTGCCCCCCAAACCAGCTGAGCCCCTCTTGCTTTTTGTCACCGCGACCACCCAGGTGGTCAGTGCGACCATAGTGGTCGAGAGGGCAGAAGAAGGGCACGCATTTCCTGTCTAGTAGCCCGTGTACTTCATCAGCGAGCTACTCTTGGAGACCAAAATTCGCTACTCGCAGATTCAAAAGCTGCTCTATGCCATCATCCTCATGCGACACAAGATCCAACACTGCTTCCTCGGCCACCCTATGACTGAGGCCTCGTCTTTCCCCTCGGGGAGATAGTAAAGAACCGGGAAGCCTCGGGGAGAATCACCAAGTGGGCGGTTGAGCTCATGGGCGAGGCCCTCACTTACGTGTCGTAGAAGGCCATCAAGTCCTAGGTGTTAGCAGACTTCATCGCCAAATGGACCGACACTCAACTTCACCAAACAGATTCAAGCGGAGATATGGACGATGTACTTCGACGGGTCATTGATGAAGACTAGAGCAGGAGTGGGCCTGCTCTTCATTTCGCCTCACGGGTCCACGTGCACTACGTCATTTGGCTGCACTTTCCCACCTCCAACAATGTTGCTGAGTATGAAGCCCTCGTCAATGGCTTATGCATCGCCATCGAGCTCGGGGTTCGACGCCTCAACGTCCGGGGTGACTCACAACTCATCATCGACCAAGTCATGAAGGCCTTGAGTTGCCATGACCCCAAGATGGAGGCCTACTGCAAGGAGGTTCGCAGGCTGGAAGACAAGTTCTACGGCCTTGAGCTCAACCACATTGCCCGAAGATACAATGAGGCCGTGGACGAGCTAGCCAATATCGCATCGGCTCGAGGTACCATCCCACCTAATGTTTTCTCGAAAGACCTGTATGAGCCCTCAGTTGATCTAGGCATAGGGGAAGGAGCTGCAACACAGGCGGTCGACCCCCTCCTCCCACCTAGGTCTCCTCAACCGGGGCCAAGGTCATGGAGATCAAGGGGTCGCCTCCTCCGCCAACCCCCAAGTCGGACTGGTGCACCCCCTTCCTCGAATGCCTAATTCGAGGGGAGCTCCTAGAGGATCGGACCGAGGCCAGGTGCATCGCTCGACGGGTCATGACCTACGTCCTCTATGGCGACGACAAGGAGCTTTATTGATGGAGCCCACCGGGGTCTTTCAGCACTGCATCACCATCGAGGAGGGAAGGAAGCTGCTCAAGGACATACACTCGGGGGCTTGCGGCCACCACGCTGCTCCAAGGACCCTTGTCGAAAATGCCTTCAAGCAAGGCTTTTTCTGACCGACCATAGTCTCCGACGCCATCAGCCTAGTCCCCTCATGCGAGGGGTGCCAATTGTACACCAAGAAAACGCACCTCCCTGCTCATGCTCTACAAATGATCGCCGTCATGTGGCCCTTTTTCGTGTGGGGGCTCGATCTCGTCGGGCCCCTAAAGAAGACAACCGGGGCTACACTCACCTGCTCGTAGCCGTTGACAAGTTCACCAAGTGGATCGAGGCTCAGCCCATCACCAACATGCAGTTCGAACAGGCGGTTCTATTCTTCACCAAAATCATCCACCACTTCAGGGTCCCCAACGTCATCATCACCGACAATGGCACGCAATTCACCGGCAAGAAGTTCCTGGACTTCTACTGTAACACCTTTGGTGTTATATTAACTAAAACCTGCCATGTCATTATACGCACTGAAAAGCATTCATGATTAGGTCAATCTTGATGTGCATTAACTAAAACAAGTTTACATTTCATAGGTTGATTGTGTTTCTGGAATGTGTTGTCACATGAAATAATAAAACCCTACTTTCGAATGTCATCTCAAATAATTAGTTTATATTCTATGTACTTGAGGTGTAAACTGTGTTTACACTAGTGCCAAGCATAGTGTATAAATCTAAGTCCAACCCTAAAAATTATTTTCATATTTGAAGTTGAATTTGGGTTTCAAAGCTTATTCCCAAGCCTTGCAATTCAAATTTGAATTCAGATTGGAAAGCTATAAAATATTTTTCAAAAGTCAACTTGGTCAAACAAGGGTGTCATTGGGTCATTGACCTAAAAATGTCCTTGGATGATGTATATGATCATTAATAACCAACCAATTAAATTAGAAACTAAATCGAGTTTGAATTCGGTTTCAAAAAACCCTTTATTTCAAAACCTAGTTTTATCCCAATTTCTATAATTCAAAATCTATAAGGAATTTGGGGACACTCTAAAAATATAGTTTGTAGATCTTGACAAGAGCTACAAATTTGGTATATAAAGTTTTTCAAGTTTCCACAAATAATTTCAAATAAATTTGAAAATACAGTTTTCCAGCATTTGTCCCCTTTTGATTTTAAAACCATAATTCAAAAATTATGCATAATCTGTGAAAACTTTGTATATGAAAAAGGTTTGGTTTGAAGATTTAAACATTTCATAATTTTGAATATTTTCAAGTTTTATTGAAAAATAAAAAGTAATTTCAAATATTTGTTTCTAGGTTTTTATTAACTTTTTGAATTTGAATTCATATTTCAAAATCCATATAGAATTGGAGGATGCTAGTTAAATAAAAAGTGTAGCTCTTGAAAAGTTATGCAAATGATATTTTTGGAGATTTTCAAGTTCTTATATAAATTTTAGAGTAATTTGTAATTTTAAATGAATGGCATTTCTGTAATTATTGTGAACAGCACCTAACCTTGTCGTCGGCCGCCATTGCCGGCTTCTCAAGCCGCGCCGCCGTCCACCGCCGTGCAGGCCGCACATGCCACGGCCACCAGCTCGCCCGGGCGCTCGAAGCATCTCCGTCGCGTGTCCGCAGCTCGCACCCCTCCCCTGCCATATTATAGGCGCGGCCGATCGCCGTCGTCTTCTTTTCTTCTTTCTACTCACCGCCGATGACCTCACTCCGCCGCCCAAATTTGCCACCACCGAGCACACCCCATCTTCATTTTCTCCTCCATAAGCTCCGCCTCGTTCTTGCGCTCAGTTTGAGCTAGCCCGTGCTCGCTCTCCCCGCCCGAGTCACCCGCGCGTCGTCGTCTTCCTCGCGGCCGGTCGCCGAGTCGCCGCGAGCTCTCTCGCCGTCGACCGCCGCCAAAGGTGAAAATATATTACCTTTAACCCCTCTATCCTATCATCTGTCTTCTCCTGCTCCTCATGCGCACCGTGGTTTGCTCTCTGGTGCACATGACACACCGGAACGCCGTCGTTTTCATCGGAGCGCCGCCGCCGCCATCAGCGCCGCCGACTGCAACTCGCTTCTGACCGTTTTCCATCCAACTACCGTGCGCACTAGAACCACAGTGAGCTCTTGTGTCTACCCATGCCCTCAATTTCACTCATCTCACGTCACGGAGTTCGGCCGCCGTGACTCGCCGCCGGCGTGACCTTGCCGCTCTGCCGCGTGCGTAGCCGTTGCGGCTGGGGCCAAATTGAGCCTCATCTTGTTGCCCGTTAGGATCACGTGGATGTATAGATCGTAACCGTGCACTCGCTGTCGCCAGAGAAGCTCCGGTGAGCTCTCCCGCCGGACCGCCGCGCCGCCGGGCCGCCATGGCCGCCGGCGTGGGTGCCGCCACCACCCCGCCGTGTCATTTACCACCCTGATCGACTCCCCGTGCCAAACTGAGCCCGATGGTTCAAGTCCGGTCGCCGGAGACCTCGCCGTCGGCGAGTAATCACCGGTCAACCGCCGGCGGACCGTCGGTCAGCGCGGGAGCACTGTGCTCCTTTTTCTTTTTCTATTTTCAGAAAATGATTTAAATAATATTTTCTTTAAAAAATCATAGTAATTCATGTATAGCTCTAAAAATTCTGAAAATTTTTATGTTAGTTCTTTATGATGTCATCTACCTAGGAAAAATATGAAATACCAAATTTGAGTACTTTTTGCATAAGTTAAAATTAGCCCTTTTAATTAAAAAATAGACCTTCAATGATTTTTGATAAATAAAATAATTAGCTTTTATTTCTGAAATTTGTTTTGCCATCTAATTAGACCAAGAGCTTTTCAAAATAAAATTTTGAGCTTAATTTGACAACTTTAATTTTTATACCTTTAGTCTATGCTTTTAAATAATTAATTAATCCCGTTTAATTAAGTTAATGATTATAGGATTTGTTTGACTTTGGGATTGATTGATGACCTTGGGTCATTAACCCTAATGACCTTAGGCACTTTAATTAATTATTTGCGTTTATCTAGATCATGTCATTAGGGCTTAATTAACGTTATTTCATGTGTTTAATAACTTTCTTAAATAATGTAGTTAACCCTAATGAACTTAGTAAGTATGTTTTGGTTGGCTTGCAACTTTATCGTGAGGAAAGTTGTACTCAAGCCATTAATCTAATCATGTATCCATCGAGCATCATGTTTACTATTCAATCATGTTGAAGCATATCATTGTATCATATAGTTCCCGATAACGGAGAGTTTAACGTTGTCGCCCAGATCCAAAGGAAGAGCAAACTCAGGGGATTGAAGTTGATCCAGAGCTCGAGACAATCTACCCCGAACATCAAGGTAAGCCCCGGATGCATTCAAACCCTATTCTATTTTTATAAAAGTTTTACCGCTCCAGTTATGATATGTTGCATTAAGTAATAGGAGTTGAGTGAAAACCCACCAACTGCATTACCTGTCTTACTCCCATAATTCCTTGTTTCCTGTTCTAAAAGATGCGTAGTAATGCTTAGCCCTGCTTAATTAACTAAATGTTCAGAGGTAAAAGAATGAAAAAGATGAGTTTGGTTTTATCTGTTGAAATCATGATGATAATTAATAAATCGAGTCCGGACGGCTAACTTGCATTGGGAATGGAGTCCCTCTGTAGTGTTTTCGTCTGTTGATGCCCTAGGTCCTGTGTCGATGGTGAACTGGTGACATCGAGAAATTAGAAAATCCACATGCATGAAGTGATATACTGATGGTTGAAGCCGGGTATATCATGGAGTGACTTATAGTGGGCCAGAGACCCCACATATGTCATAGTGTGTTATACTCTGGGTTTAAGTTCCCATGTATATCGGTACACTGGGTCGAAGTGCTCAGGTGTATCATGTGGTGATATATGGCTGCGGTTGTTATCCCGGTATATCGGTTCACCTGCTATGCTTAGGAGTTAGAGTCTCCTACATATCAGTAACCTAGGTCCCAGCTGGGTATGAAAATGGATTCGAACCGCCATGCTTCTCGGAGAAGAAGACTCGATCGGTGTTCATCGTCGTAGTAACAACTTGAATAATGAGTAAGGTTTAAGAAGAAAGTTGGTTGGTAATTTTGATCTTAATCAAGAAAACTTTTCTTTCTTTCAAGCTTTTTTGCAAAGTTTCTTATCTCCTGCAAGCCTTACCTTGTCCCTCTAGCCTGCATTTCCTGAGTCTTCACCCCTCTTTGTCGTCGGGTTAGTCTTGTTGAGTACTTTTGTACTCAGGGTTTGTTGAACCCTTGTTGCAGGTGAGCCTCATGGGCAGGAATGCTTCGCATCCTGCTGCATGACCGTCGTCGAGGAGAGTGATGACGAATAGGATATCTCGCTCTTAGGCAGAGCATATCATCAAGGTTGATGTAATAAGTTATATTGTATTCCACTGCTACTATGGTTTGTAATAATTCAACCTATGTTTCGATAAGTTGAAACTAAACGGTTTGTAAATTTATGTTATTGTAATCCTTCTGCTCTTTTACTCTGATGTATATTATTTGTATAAAACTGTTGTAATACTGTAATGTCTCTTTGTAATGATTGATCCTACTCAGAGAATCGTGGATGATTCGGGATTTACCCGACATACCTTTTAAGTTTTATGGAACACATTCATGGTTATTTGGAGTCTGTTTAGACAATAATCATGCGTGTGGGCCACCAGGAGGAAGGACCTCAGGCTCGAATAGCTTCGCCAGCCGACCGTCGGGCTCCTCAAAAGCCTCGATCAAGGCCCTGTGCCTCTCCTTGTTCTCGGCATCCGTCTTATTGGGGTCAGAGATGAAGCCGTGGGAGACATCCCCCATGTCATAGGTAAAGCCGGAGTAGATAACCGCCATCGTCCGCTTGACGCCGACATGGAGCGCATCCTGGACTTGCACCCTCATGACACGACTGAGCTCATACAACTGGTTGATGAGGGAGGTCCCTCGCACTTGATCCTCGACCTCCGCTTCAGGATCAACATCGAAGTCATCACAGAACGAGGTGATCATGGTGCGGAGTGCATTGGTCACCCTAGCCTCGGCCCAGTAGGCATCTTGGAGCATCTTGGCGCTATTTCATGCCTTGATCATTTCCTCGTTGAGGGCTAAAATATAAGACAAGGGTCAGCCATGACAAGCAGGATGGCAAAAGCAAAAATTCAAAAGCTAAAGAAGAAGACTCACCAGTGACATGGGTATCAAGGGCCGTGTACCCATCCTTTAGCTGGGCGTACTCCTTCTTGGCCACCTCCAGAGAGCGAACCGCCTTTGTCTTCTCCACCTCAGGTCCTCGATCGCCTTGCCAGCCAACGCGATGGCCTCCTCCTTCTTCTGGAGGGTTTCCTTCAGTGTGGCAGCCTTGGCGGACAAGGCCTGGGCACGGCGCTGCACCTGCCCGATCTTGAGGTTGAGGGAGTCGCGCTGACGGGAAGCTTTGGCATAGGTCGCCTCGAGCTCCTTGATGCGTGACGCGGACACCTCAAGCTCCCCCTCAAGCGTCTTAACATGGCCTCCCGCTCAGGAGAGACCCTCGAGGGCCTTTCGTGCCTCCTCCTAGGCCTTGGTGGCGTCATCCTTGGCCTTGGCCTCTGCTTCCTTGGTCTGGGTCGCCTCCCCTTGAGCTGCAACAGCATCTTCCTTGGCCTTTGCCACCTCCTCCTGGGCCTTGGCCGCGTCTTCCTTCACCTTCTTTGGCTCGGCTGTGCAGCCTCGACTGCCGCTTGCAGCACGAGAACCTGCTCCCATCCACCCTTGGTTAAGTGGATGAATTGGGATTTGACTTGGGAGCGCCCTCTCAGGTCCTGGGAACAAAAAGGCACAAAAAGGATGTCAAATAAGAAAGCAAATTGACCCCCGCACCGCGATGGGAAATCACATACCTGGAAGCATCTTGCCAAGTCCTCAGAGGAGACATCGACCGCCAACCATAGGGCGTGCTGCATCCAGACCCGGAACTCCTTGACGTGCTCCCATCTCTCGACCTCCGCCGGATCGTTCATCTCGAACATGGGTGCGTCAGGATTCATCGGGTACCAGAGTTGAAGAGCCTCCCGGCCCCAGTGAGGAAGGTCCTTCTCGATCCGCTCCCGCACGGACGCTGTAACAACCCAAAAATCCGAGCTACAAAATTTTTTCAGAAAACCTATGAGTGATGAGTGCGACATGTCATCATCTACCCCTAACCATGCGTACAACCTTAAAATGTCATGCATAGCATCCTATGCAATCATAGCATAATCAATGTTTCAAAGTAATTTTTGACCAATGTTTCACATGTAGTTATCCAATATTGCAATAGCTTTACCTTCAATGTTTCAATAGTTAACATGTCATGTTGCATTCAAATGTGATTTGGTTCTTATTTGAATTTATGTGATGTTTAATAAAAATGGACCTACAATATTTATTTATGTAATAAATAAATATATTCTATGGGAAATATACCCAACATGACCTATGACCTCTAAGTATACCATGAAGTATTTTACAACATACTATACAAGTATATACACATGTATCTGAAAAATAGAAAAAGGAAAGAAGGTAAAAATATAAATGGAGAAGTCATCCGGCCCGTACCTGCAAACCAGCCCGGCCTGCTTCGCCTCTCCCTCTCTTTCTTCCTGCGCCACACCGGCCCATCAGGCCCAGCAAGCCGTCCACGCCCGCTTCCGTGTGCCGAAGAAGCCGGCCACCATCGCTGACACATGGGACCCACCTGTCATACCTTTCCGAGGTCCCCCACACCGGCCGTTCGAGGCCGACGTCACCGGTGTCAGGCGCTGTTCCCCGCGTCGCCGCCAAGCAAGCCACCCCGGCCGCTCGATCCTGTCTCACCCCTCATTTATGCCCGCGGAGCTGCCACCTGGACCGACCGCTGCCCGACAGCCCTTCACAAATCGCCCACGGCCATGAGGAACTTTTCCTCTTGCACGCGCGTGCACATGCGCTGCCACCGTGGTGAAGCTACGCCGCTGTAATGCTTAGCCACACCCGGCACCCTCTAGCCCCGTCTTGCTGACCCCTGGACCCAACCAAGCTCCCCACTGGGTGACCTGGAGCCCTCCTTGGCCGCCTGATTGAGCTCCCTCACCCGATCGCCGTCCGTCGGCCACCTACCACCTCTCCTCCTCTATATAAGCGGTGCCCCAGTGCCCTAGGGTTTCCCAGCCGCCGCCACCACCCTGGTGGTTTCCAATTTTGCCACCAGCCTGCTCAATTTGGAGGAGAAGGGGAGGAAGGAGAAGAAGGGGCGGGAAAGAGGAAGAAAAGGAGGTGGAGCTCCGCCGCTGCCAGAGAAGAAGGAGGAGCGCCGCTGCAGAGCTACTGCTACTGCGGAGCCGACGGGGATGAGGGTCCGGAGCTGAACCGCGAGCGGAAGCCAGAGTTGGACTTGTACCGCACCTCTATCCTTGTCAACGCCGGTGAGCGCCGCCATGCACCCCTCTTCCAACCTTGACCCTTGCTACGGCCATGGCGCTCCGCCTTGGAGCACGTAGGCCAAGGCCTCATCCGACCTACTTGGACACACGCACACGCACACACAGACCGGCCAAAGCCCAAGGACCACGGCATCGGGAAGATGCCAGACTGGAACGCCGCTATGCCCGTCGCCGCGCTGCACGCCGCCGCGGTGAGGCCACCTTGCTGCCTCATCTCTGGGCCCCGAGTTGCTTCGACATCAGATCCATGACCGCCTTGGTGAGGTGCACCTATTGCGCTCGCTAGCCGCTTGGAAGCCACATCGGAAAGCCATGAACATGAGGCCATGCCAGCGCACCATCGCTCTAGAGCACCGTCGCCTCGATGCCATTTCCTGCCGACTCTGACAGCCCCGATCAATAAGAAGGCAATGAGCACCTCCACCGTGATGAGCTGCATTAGCTGAAGGAGAAGATGGAGGCCGAGAAGCCTCCCAAGGTGCCGTGCCGCACACCGCAGTCACGCCGGAGATCTGCCGTGGGTGTTGCTGCCTGCGCGGACTTCGCCGTGAGTTGAGGTCGCCGCCGGTGCTGTGGGAGTGTATTGGGTGACCCCAATCATGCTTCCGTGCCTCGTTTGACCTTGGATTTGGACACCATGATGTCGCAATCAAGCATCATCGCCGTCGACCCGCCGATCACCGTGGACAACCTCGTCGGACGCCAAGGTGGAGCCTTGAATACCATCGTTGAGCTCGCCGCGATGTCCCAAAGTTGTTGAGCAAGAATATGGAGCCGAAGGATAGTCGGAGTCACCTAAATTTGGAGGAACACCACTGCCAGCGAGCCTCGCCGTCGGGAGAAGGAAACAGAGGAAGGGGATGGATTGGTAGAGAGGATGATGGACGTGGTCTACGTGAACCAGGGCCACTGCTCGTGGGACCAAGAGGACGGTGCACCGCGGACCGACTTCTGGACCGCATGGACCCGAGGATACACCCGTGCCCCCGGCTCACATGAACCAGAGACGCTGACAGTGGGTCCAGTAGACACCGGAGGACCGTGGACCAGAGCTGTGAGCTGAGCCCGTATGAGATCTGGATTGATGACGTGGCAGCACCAAGGCGTGCCATGTGGTGGGCCCGGCACGGCCCATATCCGGCTCAGTCGGCCCAATAACGGCCCGTTAACGGCCATATGGGGCCCACCTGTCAGTTGACCATTGACCGTTGACCGTTGACTGATGATGTCAGCAGTGACGTCACCCCGCACCCACATGTCAGACGACCATTGACCCAGTCAATGCTGACGTCAGCATGACGTCACCTGCCACGTCAGCATCTGATCTATCTCTGTTTAAAACCACACGTGACACGTGGACCAATCACAGGCTGCCATATTCAGCACCAGATAAACCCAGTCCTTTTCTTTTTTAGAAAATAGTTAAATCTTTAAAAAATCATAACTAATTCATATGAGCTTAAAAAATTATGATCCATATATCCAAATTTCCTATAAATCGAGCTCTACCTATTTTTGCTATGTTTGAGTGCATTTGGATATTTTATTTGGTATTTATTCTTTGTGCTAATCTATAGGGGTTGCCTGTGTGACCATTAATTCTCGGTTACAGGCTCGAGCGAGGACAGGTCTGACGACAGTGACTACCAGGAGAAGTTCGGCAGCTACGTCAATGAAGGTGACACATCTCACCCAACCTCGTAGATCCCATTACGCATGGCAAATGTAGTATGGCTAGTGCTTTAATTTCTATTGCTATATAATGGATCTCCTGTGCTAGGAGTGCAAAGTAGATTACTACTTGATGAGCCTTATCTTGTTGTAACCTATCACCTGCTTAACCACTGTTATGTTAGCCACTTGATTATCTGCTATATTTATATATATACTTCACTCGCTTACATTTTGATGCGACGTGATGAACCCTGAGAGGGCCTGGAGGGTGCCAGGCTTGATGTGTGTTGATGGATCAGATGGGCATGTGAGCTGATGATGCTGTATCTGGGTTTGGGGTGGAGCTTACGGCAGGGAGTAGGGTGAGGGTTGAGTCGATCGAGCCAGGATCTACAACAAGCTTTTGGAGCGAGTCTTGCTGGGGAATGTATCTGGACATTCCCATGAGTAGCAGTCTGTGGCGGACTAACTTGGATGCGATGGTGGTCTTTGGGTGTGAGCCTCTGAGGGTTGGAGCCCGAGACGAAGGTGTCATGGTAGCACGTTAAAGATCAACCCTGGAGAAGACATCTTGGCTTGGTCACACTTAGGAACTGCTGTGCTGGTATCCGGACCTTAGGAACCTCTTGCTTTCCACTAGCTTCCCATGGGGGGGACAGCCGAACCGCTGGATAGATCGATGCCATTACTATCAGGCGAGCGTGTGGCAGGGAGGTAGGAGCATGATGATGTCTCACATCCTTTTGAGATGATCATGATGCTCTGTGGGAATGGGATCATGAGATAGACTCTGCACAGTATCAACCACTCTAAGGGTGTTCCAGGGCTGAGAGGTAGGATGGCATCGTTCTATGGCAGTAGGCGCCTGAAATCTTCCTAGGTGGTGATCAACACCAATGATGGTTATCTAGTGGAATAGTAAAACCTCTGCAAAGTGTATGGTTGATCGATCGATACATATGTCAATTCGTTGGCTATGGACCTTTCCTTAGGAGGATGCACCGGACTAGTGAGTGGAGTGTTCTACCTTCCCCTTGAGTGTGATTTTCGGCCGTGAGCCAGGTTGAGGGCTGCGGGCCGCTGAGGCAAGCCGAGAGGGAGTTGGCTTGTCGACTTGAGTCTGTGATGGTGTTGGAGGAATTGGGATGGTGTTTCAGTGATGGATGATGATGGATGGTGTGGGTTTGGGAATGTGTATAAAACTTGACTATATTATTTATATACTTGATTACTTGCTTAGAAAAACCCCAGCCTTTATAGGTTCCTTTTGATATATCTATGATTTGCATCCAATTACCACAAAGCAATGCATAGGGTGGGAGTGGCCAGTACAAATCATACTGAAAATTTGGTTTCAGGTTCAAGGAGTGAGTACTCATCTGGGGAGTACAACGATTGAGGGTTTCGTGTCTACGCTCAAGTTGGATTTCGGATATGATAGCTTTCGCACCTTTAAGCTTTTAATTTTATGCTGCATGAACTCTGATTTCGCCAAGTGGCAATGTAATAAGTTATTGTAAACCTCTCTATTGCACTCTTTTGTTCGATGTATGGATGATGATAATCAACTGTTATCGGGTAATGTGATTTAAATGATCATATTACACTCCGACTCTGTGGATTTCTCTTTATGGAAATCGAGGTCGTTTCAGACGCCATGATGTCATCCCCCATCTCGACCGAACCACTGTGACGAATCACTTGGTCGGCCAGAGTGGGGAATGGCAGCTCAGCCTCTTCCCCGACCCCCGATGACCCAGCCTCCCCTGCCTTCTGCTTCCCTATGGCAAAGAGGCCGGGGGTTATACAAGCCAGGGCCGTACAAGGATCCCTAGGCAGCCGACGCTCCGGCCGGCAGTGGGCGAGGCATCAGTGCCACCGCAACTACCCCATCCTCCCATGCTTCTGCCGGGACCGCCTACACGATCGGCTGCCCGACCTTCCTCCAGTCCAGAACGTCCTCAGCCGCCAGTTCAACCGGACGGCTCGAGGCCGGCAATTCTGGCCGCTTGTTCTCTTGACCCGCATTTACCGGGCTTCCTCCGGTTGGTCTGAGGCCGGCGTCCCCGGTCGCCTGTCATCTTCTTGCCCCACGTTCAATGGGGCATCTTCTTTCTCCACCTCCTGCTGGTGCTCTGGCTGGCTCGAGGCCAGCCGCTCATCCTCCTGCTGCTTCTACAGCCTCTCCCACTTCTGTTGTTCCTCCGCCTCATGCAACCCTGCGGCCACGGCAACCACGGCTGCTGCTGAGGAAACTCCACCATCTCCTCCCCATCATGGACGGTGGACTCGGCCCCCTTATCCTCAGTGCTGATCAGGGCCCCCTCCGTCGACCCCGGCGCAAGGTCACCGATGGTCCCCTTGAGTCCCGCGTTGCTGGGGGGTACCTCGACCCGCTCTTGGTTTCGAGCGGCGTCATCACCCGTCGTGTCTCCCAGGGTACTCAAGCCTACGATGGAAGTGGCACCCATCAGTTTGCCCTGGGCCATGGCAGCCCGTGCTTTAGCAACCCAGGCGGTCACCGCCACCGACCGGGACACTGAAGTAGCACCTGGCGTTGATGCCGTCATCTTCGCCGCGACGTCGATCTTCAGCTACTTGATAGGGAGGGAGTCGCCGTCTCAGGTGTGCTTGACCCTGAAACATGGACGAGTGGGATACAATGAGGATACCATAAAACGTCAAAGAAGGGAAAGGAAGCCACAAGGCGCCGAAAACTTACCCCACCGGGATGAGGGGCAACCTCCTGGCCGCCTTCGAACTACTCGGGGGCTTCTAAGCCTCCCTCCTCGACGGACCCTCGTCAGATCCAGAGCCGCTTGGGGCCACGGCTGGTGACATTCCTGGTGCCCTTTGCTTCTCCGAGGATGACCGACCCCGGGTCCGCGCGTCATGAGTTGAAGTTCTGGTACAGGGCGGCGACGTGCTCGACTTGCCCCGTGACAAAGATGGCGGAGTTCCCCCACGCGTACATCACGACGTCGACCTCCCTTGGCTCGAGGGTTTGGTCGTCCTCTTCTCCCTTGGCTGCTCCGGGGCCCTTGCTTCTCAGCCCTCGACGGGCGCCGAGGCCACCCTCGAGACCTGAGGAGATGACCCCGCCCCGACAGTTCGCTGCGTAAAGGAGGCGTTAGCTCGGGCCATATGGGGCACCAAGGCATCGAGACGCGCCTGCATCCCTTCTTCATCAGTGCCCTCGTCCTCCTCCTCCTCTTCCGAGGGAGACTCCTCCTCGGGAAGCCCCTCGCGCCTCTGCTTCGCCCGGCGTTGATCGCGCTCTAGGCGCTCGAGGCTATGTTTCTTCTTCTTCTTCTTCTCCTCATCCTTGCTCTTCTTCTACTCCTGGGCAGTGAAGCATCTCATCTAGCGACTGGGATCGTCTTCCTTGACCCGGGGCGTCAACACCCTAAAGTCTATCACCCCCTGCACACGAACCCAGGACAAAGGATGCGAGGATGAGGTAAAAAAGAGAGGAACTTGAAGGCAACAGAACCAAAACAGCTAGATGTGGCCATCATCCGGCTGCATCGGGATGCTATTCACGTCCTCTGGAGCGAAGCCGCCAGTGATCGCTCCCCTCCCCCGCCTCGCAACCTCCTCGGGAGGAAGCGCCTCGGTTGACATATGGCACCCCTCGAGCGGCGCCCTAGGCACCATCTGGTCCAAGCGCAGTGGGCGCCGCATTAGCAGGAGGACCCTCTGGCTACGGAATGCCGAGACGACTATCCCGGTGTTTAACCCCTGCTCATGCAGAGTCCTCAGCACATTGAGGAGGGGGTTCAGCCTCGCCTGGAGATCCCTCGCCACGCTGTGTGGCAAGTGCTCCGGGTGCATCGTGATGGTGCGTTCGGTGTAATACGGCAGCCAGCCCTCATCGTTCCGGAGGTAGAACCACCAGGTGTGCCATCCGCCGTGGTTGGATATCAACCCCGTCGGGATGTACAGCTCCGTCTGCTTCAACGCCAAGTTGTAGCAGCCGGCACGAACGATGCTCCTCCTCCCCTACGAGGCAAGTAAATCTCTTGCATTTATTGCACCTACCTAACCACTCCCTCGACTCTCGAGAACAGGAACACGCGTCGACCGCACGGGCTCTAGCCGTTGCAATTTTCACCTAAAATACGCACCTGACGGATGGGAGGAATCATCCACGGATGGAGCCTTCCACGAGAAGGAAAAGCGGGCCTAGGCCCCATGAAAAATCTCGAGGGAACAGAGGCTGGCCCTCGGTCAGGGTTCGACAGCTGCCCTTGAGTACCTGAGTCAGGGATGACTGAGGGGAGCCGACACGAGTCCCTCGCTCGAGAACAAACTCTCGAGGCCCCCTCAGACATTTTCAAGGAAAAACGAAAGGACAATTATGGAATCCCCTCGGAGGGAGGCAGCGAGCCACCGAACCCTATCGAACGGGGTCGGGATCCGTATGACCATTTGTTTGCTTCAATAAGAGTGCCCCCGTGGCCACAAGTCGACCCCTATCGAATGGGGCACGAGATCTTGCTTGAATTTCTCGATAACAGTTCACCCGAGGACGTCGGAGCTCGCCCAAATGAGGGTAGCACGACGCTTCTCACCCCTCCTCCCGACGAAAAGGAGCGCGAGGGTCGAAAGAAAAAGATGGGCTTGTTCCTGATAGACCTCAACGAAAGAGGCTCGGGGGCTCGCTCGTAACCGGGTGGCCTCGATGAAAGAGGAACCAACCAACCCGGGGCTCGACTACGCTTCGCACCCCTCGATGAAAGAGGGTCGAACACGCTCGGGGTCTTGATCGCACAAGTACCCCTCGACCACACGTCTAGTAGGTCCTTAGAGGATGAAGCGTCAGTGCTACGACCCCAGTTCATAAGTACTCAGCCCTCGAATAGGAACTGCCTAACCCGACCGCCACGAGAAGGCCTCCACGAAAGAAGCTCATACCCATCTGGGGGCTCGACCACTTGAGCACCCCTCGACGAGAAAGGCATAAAGCCCTCAGGGGAGTATACTACTCCTCGAAGGCCTCGGGGGCTACCCCCGAAGGGTACGCTCGCGCGCACCCTTCAGAGAACGACAGACGCTACGACTCCAGTTCATGACCCTCTGCGTGAGTGCCAGCACTCGCGCAGAGACTCGGGGGCTACTGTCGGGTATCTAGATTAGGGGGTACCCTAAACTCTCGATCTCCGGGAGAAACAATCCAAAGTCAATTGGCACAAATCCCTCAAAAGACCCACCGCCGTTCCTAAGCAAAAGACAAAAGCCAAACACCGGGCCGTCGAATGGTACTGGGCCGGCCCATGAATGGGACGAACTGGCCCGTATTCATATCACTCGACGGGGGCCCTCGAGTGACGGAAGTCCGCCCGAGCGAACGACCCCCTCGAGCAACAGAAGTCCGCCCGGGCGGACGACCCCTCGTCGAGTGCCGTGTCCCCTCGGCCCACCTACTCTCTGTACGGGAATCAGAGCATTCAATGCAGTCTACCAACTCCTGTCAACCCCCATGGCTACAACGGTGGTCATGATGGACGAGTACAGGGGTCAGACCTACCTTTTACCGCTCATCCCCAAAGAAGCGTCGTTTCGTACAGACCACTGCTTCACCGTACGAGACACTGTGCCCCGTCGGGCGCCCCCTCGAAACGTAGAAGTCAACATCCGTACCATATTTTTCGGAATTCGTCCTTCTCCACTCGGCCTCGGCTTGCTTGACCACCCCTCAACTCGGGCTCCCGGCGGTCTCGGTCAGCGATCCGACCACTCCCGCACGCCATCTGCAGCAAGCCGTACGTCCACCGCAGAAGCACAACGTCTTTCCCTAAGGCGTGCCAGCGCCATCATCAGGACAGGTCAATCACCGACATCGCCGTGACCGCTCCTAGACTCAGGCCTTGTTCCCCACCTCTTCTCGTACACACTCGCTTGTATGTCCACTGTACAAGCACTTTGGTGCAAGATAATATAAGACATCCTCCTCCGCTGGACGTAGGGCCTTCTATTGCCCGAACCAGGATAAATCTTGTGTTCTTCTTGTATCACCGTCCGGATTAGGGAGCACGCAGCACGTAATTACTCGTCGGTGTTAGGCCTCTGAAGTCGTGACAACGACAGTGTCGGCATTTTGATGTGATGAGAAATTTTTCTTTGTACATAATGAATTTGGATCTAAATTTGAAAAGCTAAACGTGGCCCGGTACTTTGTTCCCACGCATCAGATCGAGGCGCCATTGCTCGTCGCCCGTCACTTTCCGTGCTGACGAGCACGAGCTCATGGCCTCATGAAAGTGACTGACGCGTTGACGCTCAAGTTCCGCCGCCTGTCGTCGTCATCTCCCAGCACGAGTACCGCCACCGTGCGCCGGCCAAGCCACTCCCGCGCACCTGGACCAACCCGTGCTGTCTCCGCGACGCAAGCACACCGGCGACCGCCGACCGGCACACCCACTGAGGCTGCGCGAAAAAAACAGCAGAGAGCAGGAGCAGCATCAGACGTTCCGTCCGTTCAGACGTCGGTCCGGTTCACCAGGCCGGCGCACCTGCACCGGCGCACCGGCACCAGCGGGCGCGCAGCCGCACAGGTGAGCAGCTGAACGGCTAGCAGCTAGCTGGTCAGCTCAGCTGGACCCTTCCGGGCTCCGGGAACCCGCCCACGTCCGTCCTGGCACCGAGACGGGAGCACAGGCGCGTCCACCCTGTCACGCCCGGGTACGCCGGGCCCCGGCTCCACCCCGTCCCCGCCAGGGTGGCGCTGGCGCCGCGCACGGCGCGTACGACTGGGCGGCACCGGGTGTTGGACTTTGTCCGCTCTCCGATCCGGTACGCACCTCTCGTCGCCCTGTCGCTCTCGATCCATTTCCCCCTGCTTTCGCCTCCTAGACAGACAGACTTGTTTTTGAGCTGCCGGCTGCCGGTTGCCGGTGGGCGTCGATCTGGGCGGTGACCGACCTCTATGAAAGGCTACGTGGACTATCCTAATCCTCGTCACCTTTCGGCGCAATCACATTTTCTTTTCCTGTCGGACTATTTAGTAGATGGACCGATGGCTTCGGGCCGCCAGACAGCTCAACAGAAGTGCCAAAGAGGGAGGGGGGCTTACAGCTTACTGGACCAGCTTTCTGCGCGCGTGTGGTATGAAAGCCTCTTGACCTTGGTTTGCTTGCTTGGTACTTTTGGTAAGTACATCTGTGTGGACAAGGCCGGCCAGCTAGCATGCGATCGAGTAAATTAAAAACTTTCTCTAATACTGTGATTGTAGTTCTTCCTGGAATGAAACGGCTAATGGGGATCGTCATACGAGGGTGATTTAGGAGCTGATGAAGATTCTCTTAGCAAGGTGGTGGGGTTGTACAAAACACAATTTATAATGATGATTAATATTCAAATCCTCCTAATGAATGCATAGATTTTGTACTTGTGTGACAGTCACATCATTTCCATTGCAAGCTGCTACCAATATTGGCATAATACATAGGCCCGTTCGACTGATACGCTGCCGGCTGGTTCCGGCCGATCCTCCTCTCTGTCTTCACTGTGCAATCAGCGAGCACCGGCCGCCAGAGTGACCAGCCGAACTAGCCCATAGGCTATATTTGAACGGCGACCGACAACGTGATAAGCCGTAGTTTATTTCTCGCTTATTTACTTACGCGCGACCGACTAATGCACGAAAATGGTTGGGCGTTCACGTGTAAGCGCATCAAATGTGGAAACAAACATGACTAACATCCTTGTAAATTTGTAATTTTCCTAATAACCATTACTCTAACTCTAACGGTCAAAATAATGCAAATTCACTTCATCAGGCTGTAGAATAGCCTCTCTTGTATTTAAAAACTTCTTTCTTCGTATACAAAGATACGCAATGCTCTTAATTGCGTATTAGAGAAAATATTTTTCCTCTGCAACTCTGCTTTAACATAGACGAACTCGTATGCTAATCTTTATGATACTCTTATCTGAGTTGGCATTAAAACACATAAGCCGAACCATTCTTGTGCCAAGGTTCAAATGTATGGCATGAATTTCAAAACGGCGTGTGAATTTTCATTTCCTTGAATGCGACATTTACCTATCATTTCTTGGTTTGTTTATCATATCAAGCAGGCTGCTGGAACCTTCAAAGTTTGACGAACATTTTGCCCCTCTTATCATTTTCAACAACCTTTCAGTCTATCGCTTTATCGAGCTCCCCTTTTTCTTTCTTTTTCTCCCTAATTATGCAGGTCTAGCTGTACCCTGTCGTCCTCTACGGCGTTAGCATCAGGCTAGACGGCTGGTATATCCGCCTGTAGACGCCCAGCTCGGCAGCTCGTCAGAACGAGGAGCCACGACAGAATAACGGTGCAGCGAGGAAATTCCATCCAAAATATAAATAGCGCAAACTCCCAAACAAACTCCTGCTCCCCCACCCCCTCCCCCTCCCCCTCCCCCTCCAACCCTGTCCTGTCTTCCTCCCCCGCCTCGTCGTCCTCCCCCGCCATAGTGGCGAGCACGCCACCCGCCACGCCTCTGCCTCGCCTCCAATCATTCGCCTCCCCACCCCAACCTCTCCGCTCCGTCCCGTTTAGCCGGGGTGATTAACGGATTATTAGTTAATCCGGAGGTTTCACCTCGTTCGCTCGCGGCCTCGCAAAAGGCTAACGCGCGCTAACAGCAGCAGCGACAGCAACCCCGCTGGCTGGCTGGCTAGCTAAGTCCTCCCCACGATTCGACTCCGCCACCGGCCCAGGTGCGTGGCGACCGAATCCTCCATTTCAGCGATTTTTTTAAGGGAATGATGATGTGGGGAGGGAAGGGGCCGGGGATTTGTTTAATTAATGGTGCCCGCGGCGGGGGTGGTTAAGTTGGTCCTCTGATCGGGGCTTCTGGTTTCTGGCGAT
Organism: Bothriochloa decipiens; assembly: GCA_023333625.1. Classification (NCBI taxonomy): domain Eukaryota; kingdom Viridiplantae; phylum Streptophyta; class Magnoliopsida; order Poales; family Poaceae; genus Bothriochloa; species Bothriochloa decipiens. The sequence goes on along the minus strand of CM041644.1, from coordinate 34,666,162 downwards.
CTGAGGTCTGACCATGGCCGCGCCGGGGTCTCCAGCGATCAAGGTACGCGGGGGGTCCTCTGCTCTGGCTGCCCGGCTTGGATCTGGGATGTGGGAATTCTGTGAATTTTTGGGATTTGGTAGTGGGTCGTGGATGAATGGTTGGGTTTAGCATGGTGTAGTGGTGGGGGAATTTTGCTTGGTTGATTTCTGGATGGCAGATTGGGATCTGGCCGCTTGGCATTTGGAATGGGAATGGGCATTTTGTGCGATTTAGATCAGGCGTTGGATCACTGTAATGGTTTAAGCTGGTGTCTGGAGACTAGTCTTATGTGAGCAGTGATTTTGTTTTTCTTTTTGGGCGTGAGGTGGATCTGGTTGGCCGGAATTTGGCGCGGTTTATGCCTGTTCATCTGCCACTTGATGGCTCTGCTGATCCTGATGCTGATACGTGCTCCCGAAGTCATTAAATTTGGCTGCCCAGTTGGATTGTTTTTGAAGCCAAGGTTCGGTTAGTTTTGTGTGCGTTGGAGCATGAGTCATGCTAGTTCCCACACATTTATTTTGTTTTGGATTGAGTGAGCTGGATATGGATGTTTTGTTGGACTTAGGATGTCATGTCTTCTCAATTGGACTTTGGCCGAGAGTTGCGCAAAAAAACATCTCGGGTTAGCTTTCGGCCTTCTGTTTAATGGGCTCATCAAATTCGGCAGCTGTTGATCGGAATGGAAGGTGGGACCTCACTGAGCAGTTCCATAACATCCTGGAAACGTGTCATGCTCCTGTCTATTCTGTGTGTATAGGAGTTTGAGTACGCAAATGATGTGATGTTCTGTTTGGATTTAGTTAATTAGCTGGTCTTGTGAATCTTATGCCCAGTACTTTCTGCACCATAGTTGGATACAAGCAATTTCTGTCACATTGTTGAATCCGGATGATACTTTGATCACGACGTTAGCTTGCTCTATCGTGCCACTCATTTTGTGGATGTTTCTCGGCTGCTGTTCGAGTTCCTATCATTATACAGGAGTCTTGGAATTGCTAGACATTCTAATGACATAGAAGGAAAGTCCTCAGCCCTTATGAAGGGCAAACTCACAAGCGGCATTGTGTTTCTTTCAGTGGGCATTTTGAATAAGAAACTTTTGCATGCAGTGTTGTCCAAAAATTCGCATGTGATTCATCTCATTTTGGATTTTCACTATCCACATCTAAATATTTTTAAAGGATCTGTATTTATCTGCTTGTTTAAGAATGCCTTTATACAGGCCTGCTTTGAGGATTCATCTTTTCTTTTCCTCCCTGTTTCAGCACACCTATTCTTCTCTCCTGAAGCAAAAACAACCAAAGACTAGTCCGACAAAATCTAGGGGTCCTATGGCTGTTTCAATGAGGGAGGTGGATCCTGTTTTTCAAGGTGCAGGTCAAAAAGAGTATCCTTCAGTTTCTAGTTTGCTACTGGTCACAGTATCTTATACTTATCACTGCCCATCGTTTCATTCCAAGAATGCCATGTGCCATCATTTTTCTCATTACAGTTGTATTATTATTTTGAATTAGCCCCTGCTGTCATAGTATCCAGTAGAAAATTCTTAAAAAACTTGTAGGTTGACCACTAACTATATTTCATGAACCGTGAGCCCACAGTAAACCTTTGTGATAATAAGTGGGGACATTAGGTTAGCATGGTGCTGTGGTACTAACATTCAATTCTGTTTGCCTATGATTCTTATTAATTCATCTCTTTGTTATTATCCTTAACAATGATTAGTGGATTGGAAATATGGCGGATCGAAAAGTTACAGGCTGTTCCTGTTCCCAAGGAATCACATGGGAAATTTTTCACAGGAGATTCCTATATCGTACTGAAGGTACTCAGGTTTGCTCATATATAGTAAATGTGTCAATTCCTATATTTAGTTCTATGAGGAAAAATGTTATGAGCTGCCTGATGTCAGGAATGCAACTCTTTCCATTGCTTACATCTTTACTCCAAAGATCACTACATCTTTACTTCCCCAGTTCAGATGCTTGTGAAATCATGCATCCTTCATACTAGAAGGGATGAGTTGTTTCTGATGTTATTGATCATTTCAGTATATTCTTTATGCTACAATAAAATGTTTATATTGTGCAGATACTCAGATTACAATTATATGCTCATATTCATATCTATCAGGAGTCAAATATTGATTGTTATTAATAGTTATTTTGTTCTTTGAACAGACAACTGCGCTTAAGAATGGTTCTTTTCGGCATGATATCCATTATTGGCTCGGCAAAGATACCAGTCAGGTTTGCTTTCACATTTTAAGTCCATTTCATTTGCTTGCAATGTAGCTAATGAACAAGAAGATTTACAATTTACATTGTTATTAATGAATAGGATGAAGCTGGTACAGCTGCAATCAAGACTGTGGAACTCGATGCTGCTCTTGGTGGAAGAGCTGTCCAATACCGTGAAATACAGGGAAATGAGACAGAGAAATTTCTTTCGTACTTTAAGCCGTGTATTATACCAGAGGAAGGTGGTGTTGCGTCTGGCTTCAGGCACACTGAAGTAAACGAGCGGGAGCATCAAACACGATTATTCGTCTGCAGAGGAAAGCATACTGTTCATGTTAAAGAGGTGAATTTTGTTGTCAATTGGTCCTTGTACAGCCATAGCTTCCTAGTACAGATACCACATTCCAATTTTTTTCCCCACTCCAACAGGTTCCTTTTGCACGAGCATCACTCAACCATGATGACATATTTATTTTAGATACAAAATCTAAGATATTCCAATTCAATGGATCAAATTCAAGTATTCAGGAGAGGGCTAAAGCACTTGAGGTTGTGCAACATCTTAAAGATATCAACCATGATGGGAAATGTGAAGTAGCGGCGGTTGGTAAGTTAATTTTGGCCAAAAGGGTTTATACAAGCTTAAATGGACAAGGTCCGATATTCTTTCAGAATTATAATTGAGTCTTTCAAACAGAGGATGGAAAGTTGATGGCAGACGCTGATGCTGGTGAATTCTGGGGTCTCTTTGGTGGATTTGCTCCTTTACCAAGAAAAACATTTTCTGAACTCAACGGGAAAGATTCTACTTCCACTTCAAAATTGCTTTGGTAATATATCACAAGGGAGAAAACATAGCAAATTTAATTCTTTTTGAATGAACTATATCTTTATGGTTATGCTATAGCATGCCTATTTTCTCTTTTGCTAAAATGTTTTTGTTTTCTATTTTTTATTACCAGTGTCAATAAGGGCCAATCAGGTCCTGTTGATTACGAAATTCTAAAAAGAGAGCTATTAGATTCAACAAAATGTTACCTACTAGACTGTGGTTCTGAAATTTATGTCTGGATGGGTAGAGAAACAACTCTTGAAGAAAGGAAACGAGGAGGCTCGGCTGCTGAGGTAACATTGTCTTGCTTCTGCAGTCTTGATTTTGTGGCTATGATAATGCTCCACTTTATGTGATCCAGCCACCACAAAGTTCACAAGTTAGGCAGATATAGGGGGAAAACAGAGGTCAACCACGGATGTAATAGGGCTGAGGTCCATCACCAATTTGGCAACCACAGATGTATATTTGCTAAGAAATTTTGCAGCCAATGTTGTTAGGCATGGAAAGCTTAGGCATCAAACTAGAAATTGCCTATAAAAGAGTTTGGGCTCACCTGCATCAATAATAAAGAGTTCCTGTGGCAAATATTGACTATGGTATAGTAGTGCCATCTTTGACGTAAGTTAAAGTTTATGTGCAAGAGAAGGCCTTTTGACCAATTTAACTTTACTTGGTGGGTAGTTCAGCAAATCAGCATGATCCACAATATGGTTTTCATAAAGTTTAAGATATGCCTGGAGTTGCGGACTACCAACCCCAATATTAGTTAAATATCATTATCTGAGAAGATGCCCTGGCATTTTAGTTCTTCTCATTTTTCAATTTGCCACATATTTTAGACTATAGTTGGCCTATTTGTTTCTCTAAACATACAGAAACACATTCTTGCTTCTGCAGGAATTACTACGTGAAGGAAACCGACCAAAATCTCATATTATTCGGCTCATGGAAGGATTTGAGACTGGTACATTCAAATCAAAGTTTGATAAATGGCCCAAGAAAGCTGATGCAGTTGTGTCGGATGAAAGCAGAGGAAAAGTGGCAGGTTATCATCTGAGCCACAAATATTTTTGTTTATTTATTTGCCACAGCTGATTCTGTATAACTAAATTTCCTACTGCAGCTCTTCTTAAGCGACAAGGATTTAATTTTAAGGGTCCAGCAAAAGCTGCTCCTGTAAAGCAAGAGCCTCAACCTCAGATTGATTGCACTGGCAATTTACAGGTCAGTGAGCCTCCTTTCTTAGAAAAGATATTGCAAACAGACCACATTCAGTTGTAGCTATGGATTTATCATTTATTGAGCTTATGACATAATACAAATGATACTCTGGAATAAGATTGTTAGTTAGAGCAGTAGAACACAAATCTACTGGAAGGGTTTAGTTTCAATAACAAGATGAAATAATGTTGTTCTGAACACCACTGCTAAAATAACCATGTTTTGATTGGTCAAGTAGGATTTTACTTTTATCTAATAGCCTGATACATTTGTGTTCTTTTTGGGTGTGGGTGGGTGGGTAGTGTGTGTGTGGGTGTGGGGTGGGGGTGGGGGTGGGGGCAGTGTTGCTCTTACCATTCATGCACTCATTCACTTAATACTTTCCCACCATTACACTAAAGTGCCGTTTTGCTGCTCACCTTTGAGGAAATGGTTCACTGGAGCTTAGCAGGGGCCTGGTGTATTTCTTTCCTTGCCCTAGGGCTGGCAGTGAACCAGTAGGTATTCTAACACTCGTGTGATGGTCGTGTTTGTTGTAAGAGAAGGGCAGATATGTAATCTCAGAAACAAGGATGTGTGTTGTAAGGGTCTTGCCCCTTTTTCTTCTTAATATAAAGATATGCAATTCTCCTGCGTGTTCAAGAAAAAAAACTAAAGTGTCATTTAGATGTACAAAATCTCAGGTAGCCGATATCTTACAGGTTTGGCGCGTGAATGGCAGTGATAAGACTTTCCTTTCATTCTCTGAGCAATGCAAGTTTTTCAGTGGAGACTGCTATATCTTTCAATACACCTACCCTGGCGACAATGGAGATGAATGCCTCATTGGTACCTGGTTTGGGAAGAAGAGTGTACAGGTAACTGTTTAATGCATTTTCCATTTGCTGTATTGCACATATGATTGATAGATTGCCATGAAACTTACGCAACGTCTGATTATTTAGTGCATGTCTATACTTTCTTAACAATGTGTTATGCGAGAAAATGGAAATGCATATGTTGTTCTAAGCTGAATCATTAAAAGAAAGATTAAACTGTATATATATTTTATGTATATTGATAATATACTTGCATATTCTCAAAAATCAAAATTAGTGAGACTGTACCACTTTGTATTATATAAAAGATGGTCTTACGAGTATCAAAGCATCCAACTTCTAGGAACTGATTCTGTGTTGCTTATCCTACCAACATTTCTAGATTGTGTATATATACACACTATTGCCTAGGAGCATTCAATTATGGTCTTCTTAACACTTTTGTTTCTTTATTAAATGCTATCGAGTTGGATTACTTAACTATGCTGTTGCATTTTCCATATATAAACAGGAGGAAAGAAGTGCAGCCATTTCACTAGCTGACAAGATGATTGAATCTTTAAAATTCCAGGCTGTTCTGGTCAATATTCTTCCAGTCTTGTCTTAAAAGATTTTTGTAAATCTTGGTTAACTATCCTAACCTCATTTTCTTTGGTAATCACAGGTTCGCGTCTATGAAGGAAAGGAACCCATTGAATTTTTCCCAATCTTTCAAAACTTGGTTATATACAAGGTTGTTGTTTAACCAAATTCATGTGAATAAGCTTCTGTGAATTTTTCTCCTTACAGTGGTAATATGATTGTTGCATATGTGTATTTTTATGTTTTTCACTAAATACAGGGAGGTACAAGTACTGGGTATAAGAAATTTGTCTCAGAAAATGGCATTGAAGATGATACCTATTCAGAGAACGGGGTTGCACTTTTTCGAGTTCAGGGCTCAGGGCCAGAGAATATGCAAGCTATTCAAGTTGACACGGTATTTTATTTTTTATTGTCTTCTCCAAACAAGGCATTATGGTGTGTTATGGCCTTGTTATCTTAGTGGGTTATGTTTCCACCACATTGCAAAACTTATGAAAATGCTATGATTCTTATTACCAGGCAGCATCCTCGCTGAACTCTTCTTATTGTTACATACTGCATGATGGAGATACAGTATTTACATGGATCGGTAATCTAAGCTCATCAATGGACCAAGAGCTTGCGGAGAGGCAGCTAGATGTGATCAAGGTTTGAGGAGTGTTTTTTAGTGATTATTTCATGTTGGCGTGGTTGACCATTCAAATGAACATTCTGCTATGTTGCCGCTGCACTTCAGTGAACTCATTATCCACATGATAATTTAGGCCTTACTTGTGTTTCTTTTT
>CM041644.1:34536713-34659643 GCA_023333625.1 Bothriochloa decipiens | reverse complement strand
AACTCATTATCCACATGATAATTTAGGCCTTACTTGTGTTTCTTTTTTCTGTTATATTTCTAAATTGATGGCAACCAGTGGGTAATGACTAGTCAACCATCTAAGCTAAAGATTTTCTCAAAACAGTTATTAGTAGATTTCTAGTTGCTGCATTTATGATGACTTAATAATCACTACAGCCATTTATATAATTTCTACCACTATGTTGTATGGTTATCTTCAGATTTATTCGCACACCATCAACATCATACAACATTATTTACTTCTAGTTTCCTAGTAACTATTTTTACATCTGTTTCCTGTCGTGTAGGTCATGTTATTACTAAATCAACATAGTCACTGCATTAACTTGTTGATTGCTTCTGTGTAACTTTATCTTTATACTTTACCTGAGCACGTTTCTGTCCTGGTTGCGCTGCTCACTGCTCTATCATATAAACTACTATGACACTGAACCTTTGCATTCTTCTATCCACAATATGTGCAGCCAAATTTGCAATCCAGAATGCTCAAAGAAGGATCTGAATATGATCAGTTTTGGAAGTTACTTGGAGTCAAGTCTGAGTATGGCAGCCAGAAGATTGCGAGGGATCAAGAAAGTGACCCTCATTTATTTGCTTGTACATTTATAAAGGGTAAGACAAATTCGAAAGTTTCCCACTGCACTTATTCATTATCTTAATATCTTAATTGCTCTTTATAATTCATTGTGCATCTTACCTGATTCCCTCTTTTTGATTTTTCCCGTGGGCATACTTTGGGGGTGAGAAGGGGTCCTTAAGGTGTGTATGCTGAAGTTTATATATTGTTTGTCATGAAAATAGTGTGCTGAATAATTAATGCTGTGAAATGGTTTTGTAGGTCAGAGAATTATTCAACTTCACTCAAGATGATTTGATGACGGAGGATATATTTATTTTGGATTGTCACTCATGTGTCTTCGTATGGGTTGGACAACGTGTGGACACAAAAATACGAGCACAAGCTTTGAACATTGGAGAGGTATATGATACATTCATATTTTCTTTGCATAGAGTGCTATAAATGAGAAGGCTTTTTTAAAAAAAAAAAATAAGTGGATTGTGAAACCATGCTTTGTGGCAGAAATTTCTAGAACTTGACATTCTAATGGAGAATGTATCACAAGAAACACCACTTTATGTCATCACTGAAGGAAGTGAACCCCAATATTTCACCAGGTTCTTCAGTTGGGATTCAGCAAAATCAGCAGTAAGCACTCCCTTCTGGATTACAGTGGCTTTAGAGTTGTGGAAATATCACGTGCTAAACTCATGTTTTTGCCTTGCGAGTTGTTTCAGATGCATGGTAACTCATTTGAAAGGAGGCTATCTATAGTGAAGGATGGAGTAAAACCAAGAGCAGATGTAAGATTTCTGTATCCAATAATGACAATTACTACCTCCATTCCATGAAGGATGCAATTATAGGTTTTGTCCTAACTTAAATTTGATTGAGTTTATGGAACGTAAATTTGATTGAGTTTATGGAACAACAGTAAGAACATTTAAGACTCCAAATAGGTATATTATGAATAGAGTATATATGCTACGGCAAATCAAATGATACCTATTTAGTATGATAAGCATTAATACATTTTTATATAAATTTAGTCAAACTTAAGACAGTTTGACTGAGCACTATCTAGAATTGCATCTTTTTCGGGATGGACAGTTGGGACCATATGCGTGGCTGACTGGATCAACATGTCCTAAGTCAACTAAAAATGAAGTGAAGTAAAGAAAAATAAAATTAGTTACAAAATGCAGCACTGTATATGAGTGAGTTATGGTAGCATTGTATTCTAGTGCATTCATTTATTGGCGTTTACTACATGAACCTATGAAACCAACAGTGCATTTTCACCAGATACTTTTGGCTAGTTATTTATGTTGTTGTTCAACTCATGATAATGAAAGGACAAGTCGCACTAGTCAGATCCCAATTTTTTAGCATTTCTGGATATCTTGTGTTTTGCAACTTGCAAGAACATACATGCAAGAATGTACAAAACAACAAACTGGAAGTAGGTGGTAGCACAAGCATTCACTGAGTTTAGCTCAGTTTCCTAATGCTGTTTCTAGAATTAGGCTAATCCATGGTTATAATATTTGTAGAAACCAAAAAGAAGGCCCACAACATCAACACACACTGGAAGGTCTAGTGTACCTGATAAATCCCAACGTTCCAGAAGTATGTCATTCAGTCCTGATCGTGTAAGAGTCAGAGGAAGGTCGCCTGCTTTCAATGCATTGGCTGCTAACTTCGAGAACCCAAATGCTCGAAACCTATCAACTCCTCCACCAGTTGTTAGAAAACAACCTCCGAAGCCTGTATCTCCTGAATCTTCAAAGCCACCTCCAAGGACAGCTTCAATTGCTGCAATTTCTTCTACTTTTGAGCGGCCTAAAGCAACTCTAATACCAAAGTCAATAAAAGGTATACTAGCATCCTTAATTAGGATAGTGGTATTTTACATCTGAAGCATGGTTTCTCTTACCTTCTATCTTCTTTTGGTATCAAGCGAGCCCTGATGCAAGCAAGCCCCAAATTGAAGCGAGCAAACCTAAACTCGAGACGAACGCCAAGGAAATTAACCCTACAAAGGATAGTCAAATTGCAACTCCTACTGTAGAAGATGTAAAAGAGAGTCAGGCAGAGGGTCAAGCAGGGCTTCCTATACACCCATATGACCGTTTGAGGACATCTTCTGCCAATCCCCCCACAGACATCGATGTTACCAAGCGAGAGGTAAATCTTTCTGCCCTTATGGCACCATTGCCTAACTGATTCAAGCACTAAAACTACTATACTGGCACATTGCAGACATACCTTTCTTCATCTGAGTTCAGAGAAAAGTTTGGGATGACAAAGGAGGCATTTGGGAAGCTACCAAAGTGGAAGCAGAACAGGCTCAAGATTGCCCTTCAGCTGTTCTGAAAACCTGCTACTGTCAAACAGACTGCACTTTTCTTTGCTAAGTCAAAGCACAATGACATTGTTTTCAAAGGGAAAACCATTTTTTCAGGCACAGGCACTCGCAATCTCTCGTAGTCAATTCAGAAGTTGTAAGAGTCACTGTAAGTGTAGCCTACGAGGGTCAAGGGACCCTCGGTGGGTTTTGGAGGAGCAAGTCCAGTGAGCTTTTAGCTGCTCATGCTCCTGAGTTGTGTTCTTCACTGACAATTTGCATGTGCGATGACTTGTGCCAGATCACTGCATTGGTGATCCGGTCACTCCAATTCTTTCCTACCAAGGTCACAGGTTTGTGAGCTTGCAAACACTTTTTTCCCCTGTGAAGCCATAGTTGTTCAATTTTTTCTAAAAGTAGATTCCCGAGATAATAAGGGATACATATATGATGTAATTTAGACAACAGAGCATGCTGTACAAAAGAGTTCTAAAATGTTATTTCTGGGGGGCTGTTGTTTTGTACTTCATGTTTGTTTCCGTAATAACAGATCATGCTTGTAAATTTTCCCAGATACTTATTGTCTCTCATGTTTCTTTCCGCAATACCTTGGTTGTTGCGCTGGTTGCCATTCTGGAGGGTTTAGTTGGGACGCTGGAATTTCCAGGCTTAAAACCGAGTTGATTTCGAGAGCAAATGTCAGAAAATTCACACTTAATTGCACTAAAATATGTCGCCAAAAATGCATGGTCAGTGGAAATTAGGATGAAAAAAGTTAACAGGTCTCCATGGTGTCTAAAGAGATGGCACTGCAGATTGGATGGTTACATTATATTACATAGTGCATCTTCTGCTCCTCTTCTGGTATCACATTTATCCAACAAATAATTGTCTTAACGACAGGAACAGCCGTAAGGTTCGTCAGGTTCTGTGCCTAATAATAACTTTTTTTTCTCTTATATTTCTGGTGCCTAATTTTTACTCAACCAAACAGGGCAACAGGCCGGTTTGAGGTCATGGGCTTCCGTCTGTCAGCTCGTCTCGCTGGCTCCAAGCAAAATGGACGCGCGTCGGCCCGTTCCACTGCACAAGCCCAAATCGCGCGCCACGACCAATAAACGCAGCCGAACGGTTCGCGATTGGTCGACCTGTGGTGGATCACACCGCCTACGAGGAGGACCTGTACTTGCAGGTTCCGCCTGAGGACTACCCCACCATGGGTACAGTCTGGTGCCGTCGTCAGGTTCGTGTTCCTAGCTGACGTATATAGTTAATTCGTATCGTACCTTCTAACCCATTTATTGTTATATTTTAGCGACGATGGGCACATATACAGGTCACGCGGTCATACAACGAGTTTATGCTGGAGTTCGACAGGATACAGCCGACCGACGTGATCTGGGAGCCTTACAGCCAGGAGGCTATCTACGCACGAGCTCCCCTTCGGCTGTCCACGTTGTGCACACGTGACCAGGCCTTCTGGCTGACGCTCCGACCGATGGTGTTCGACATCTTCGTCGAACCGCACTGCCCAGGGCGTGTTTTGCGCCAGTTCGGTCTCATGCAGCCGTCCCCCGTCCCTATCATCCGTACCGTCCCTGCAGATGCTCATAGGTAAGTACTACTAATAACTGACTTTGAAAAATTAATCGCAGTAGACATGTCTTACTTAAATTTGTGTTCAGGCTGACTCGGAGGGGACAGGTCGGCGGCAACTTATGGGTTCCACGTCTGCAGCCATACGTGGACGATTGGTTGCTTGCCACAGAGGACGTCGTTGATGAGTACCGCCCCCACACCGAGGACTCGTACATGATGTACCTCCGGTGGTACTAGCCTCGTACCCGCACACGTGTCACCTTCGTTCCTCCGGAGCAGCAGCCACACGTCGCCGCCGTGCGTGACACTTACCCTGTGCACCGTGATCAGGATTACTTCCGTGCGGTGAGTACTTGAATCTCTCATATATATCAGTACTTCATTACGTATATCTTTCATGTAACTTCAAACTGAAATTAGGTCGATGGTACGCAACTACTTTACACGGAGATGGACTCCGTGTGTCGCCGCTTGGAGGGTGGCTTGGCGTTGACAGTCGACGAGCAGCGCACCTCGTACACGCGGATGCGTACGACGCTTAGATCCGTGATGAGGGCTCTCACTTGTTGGACCAACGACGCAGCGCCTCAAATTCCTGCACCGGCACCCGCAGCACGTCCTCCTGCACCCCAGAACAGAGGTAACTCCGTGTACCCCACCTCGTCTACCTATGTTTTTCTAATATGGATGACTGTGTGACTTACGACGACACCTTTCACAGCGTTCACTACGCCGTACCTTCGTTCCTCCGGAGGGGGGTCCTCGGTGCACGGAGCAGAGGCATCCAGGCACTTCACTCATGCTCCACCCAGCTCGTCGGCCCATGGTGAGGGTTCCTCCGCTCAGGGAGCAGGCTGGGGAGCCTAGCCTTCGCCCCATGGAGTGGGTACCTCCGCTCAGGGAGCAGCCTGGGGAGTCCTGGGTACCTCCACGCAGGGAGCAGCTTCGACGTCGGGCCAGGGAGCCGGCACCTCATCGCGGACCTACCGACTACCTAATGACCCCCCACTGACTCATCGATCAGCGACGAGGAGGTCGAAATCGGCCCCTCACAGCTTGCAGGAGCACCTCCGCCCTACACGCAGGAGTTATCACAGATGACTCCAATGCAGGACGTCCGCGCGACTCGAGGTGTTCCACCGGATCACTACACCTACTCGTCGGGGCACGTGCGACCGAGGAGGCCGAAGAGGGGTAGGGGGCAGGGGCAGGGACAGGCTCCGGGACAGTAGTACCCTGTACGATGTAATTACTGTCTTCATGTATGATACGCACTATTCTTTTGTCAAAATTTACCCTAAACCGTAAACCCTAAACCCTAAAAACCCTAAACCCAAAAAACCTTAAACCCTAAACCCTAAAAACCCTAAACCCTAAAAAATTTACCCTAAACCCTAAACCCTTACATGCTTGCATTACATCCGTTATAATAGTCCATTACAACACAGTTAAAAGTCACGAAAACAGTTTATTACAATAAAATTATAGGTCCGCTAGGGCGATGAGCTACTATTCCGAATTCATCTAACAAAACGACCCTAATAATCCGAAACATAACCGGGAAGCAAGTCTTCATCTTCAGAACCACTATCCTCTCCCACAAACTCATTGGTACGGCTACGCTCAGCTACGTTGGCCTCTTCTTCCTTTTTTTTGTAGTAAGCGGCCTCCAAGTCATCAACGGCTTGGGTGAACGCTTCATCATACTCCTCTTCTTCCTTTTTTTTATAGTAAGCGGCCTCCAAGTCATCGAGGGCTTGGGTGAACGCTTCATCATACTCCTCGTCCTCGTCGTTCATCGGCATCTCCGCCTCCGCCATCTTCTGCTTCATCTTCGCATCAGCACTCCTCTTTTCGGCCTCCTTTATCTTCTCCCTCGCATGCAAGGATGCTTCCTCTTCTCTCTTCTTTTTCCATGCATCACAGTCTTTCTTCCACCGAGCAGCACTTGGGGTTTGGACACGCAATCGTCGGGCATAGTCAACCTGCGCTCGCTTCCGCATCTTAATGTAGTTGTCCACAAGCTGAGTACCAGACCTGAACTTTAGGTCCATTACTTGCTTTTGCTTCAGTGTATCCATGTATTCCCTGCGGTCTTCAACATGGGCAAAAACCTCCCACTTGCATTTCCTAAGGCTCTGTGATCAAACGGAACAATTTAAAGTCAGCAAATACAAAAAGCTTGGATATCAAGTGAGCAACAAGTGGAACAAAAGGACCTCATCGTAATCAACCATATGGCCGCACCAATAGCCTATTCCAAGCTCCGATGGTAGTAGGCCATACTGCGCTTCGACACCACATTTGCACAACACAGGAGGCTTAGGGGTAACCACTTTTCTCTTCTTGTCCACCTTCGGATCTGGCCATTTGTTCTTTGGACCCCACAGCCACTCTCTGAAGTTACACTTCCGCAACAAGGTATACCCACCCTACAATGTAAAATGTTAGTACATGCACAAATACTAAGAAAGCCATGACCGCATACAATTTGCACTTACTCCGGCGGGGTTAGGACATTCGAACTCGTTAGGCCTATCTGAACTTATTACAGAATAATCTCTGCATTTGCAACTAGACGGAGATTCAAGCCGTCTTAATTGGGCTATTTTCTTCTCCTCGTCTGTCATTGGGGGGGTCAGGGGGAGGTGCCACCCACCGCTTGAATTGATCGGGTGGATTATACTTCCCTTTCCACCATTCGTCAAACTGGAGATACCTTGGGTCGAATTTGTCTGGACCGTCAATCCACTGAAAGAAAAAGCACCGCTCATGGGCCTACAAAACATGATTGCTAACGACATTGTTAGAGATGCAAGAGCCGCAATTACTAGCAATGAATAAAGGCGCAATGACAGAGGTGCAATTACTTACATTGAATCCACCGCATGTGTAGTAGCAACGGACAGCTGTGTCCTCTTGGCGAGATTGGCCAATATCAGCTGGTTCTCCACAGTCACAATTTGGGACAGGGACTGCAGGAGGAACAAGAGCATCCTTGCTAGACACGTCGGGATACAATTCTCTAGGGCGACCTCGTTTTTTTCCAAAACTCCGTCCGCCACAAGTTTTGCATATCTATTCAGAGAAAATACGATATTCGTCACATTTTAAATCATGCAATCCATTGTTTAAATCATAAAAGAAACATCATTATTTATAGATCTAATATACATACTACTCACAGATCTACCCAGAGTCAACTAAAAACTAAACAACTCTAGTGCACATTATATTTTACTAATGCATAGCAACAGACCTGTAATGTATAAGAAACTTACCTAAAAGCCGAGGTCTCAAACTGGCAGGGCTTCGCCGTTACTTCCTTCTCCTCCCTCCTCTCTTCTTCCTTTTTTCTGAAAATTTTAGTGAATATAATGAAAATCTAAAGGGGGGCTGGGTATATATAGCTGGCGGCCAAAAAACGCCCACTGTGTGGGCGTTTTTTGGCTGCCAGGGGGCCGCCTGCAAAAGTGCACGGCCGGCCTCGCCTGTTTTGCAGGCGGCCCCCAGGTGGCCAAAAAACGCCCACACAGTGGGCGTTTTTTGGCCGCCAGGGGGCCGCCCGCAAACGCCGGCATCGGCGCCGGTAGGCCGTTTGCCACGTCACAAAAAACGCCTAGACAGTGGGCGTTTTTTAAAAAACGCCCACTGTAGGCGACTAGTTCTGTCATTTTTTGAAACGGCCGATTATTTTTGTAAATTTTTTTTAAAAAAAATTAAAAATAAAAAAAAATTCCCCTCCTTTCCTCTCCGTCGACGACTGAAACATGCCCGGCCGCCGCAGCCGAGCAGCCTAGCCCGTCCACCTTTTCCAATCGCCCCCCCGCCGCTCATGCTCCACCGCCTCGCCCACACCCGCGTGCACCACTGCTTCATCCTCCCCACATCCCACGCGCTCTCCAACGCTCCCGCTCCCACTCCCACTCCGCCCGCTGCGGCGCCGCTCTCGGCCGCGGACCTCGAGCAGCTCCTCCGCCGCTGTCACTACTCTGCGTCCACCCACCGCTTCCACTCCCTCCTCCCCCTCCTCTCGCACCCCTCCGTCCTCCTCTCCTCCGCGCTCCACCTCAGCCGCCGCGCGCACCCGTCCCTCCCCACCCCGCCCCAGCCCCCACTAACCACCATCGCCGCCGCCGCCGCCGCGTTCTCCTCCCCATCGTCCCACCTCCGCCTCCTCCTCCCGTCCCGCCTCAAGGGCCAGCCGCTCCCCGTCCCGACGCTCCCGCTCCGCCTCGCTCTGCGCTGCGCCGCCTCCGTCCTCGACGCCGTGTTCGCCCCGCGCGCGGCCACCTTCGCTTACCGCGGCCGCCACGCAGCCGTCCGATACCTCAAGTCCATTCCCAGCGCGTCCTGGTTCTTCAGCATCGCCATCCCGCGCCAGCCCTTCGCCCCGCGCCATGTTCGCCGTCTGCTCGGTGCCATCTCCAGTAAGGTCGACGATCCCGGGTTCCTGGAGTTCCTGAACGAGCTGTTTGTCTCTGATGCTGTCGCGTTTGAGCTTGGTGGCTGCGAGCTCGGACGCGGGATACCACAGGAATCAGAGCTCACTGGCGTGCTAGTGAACATATTCTTCAATCGTGTGGATGCAGAGATAATGACCATTCGTGAGGAAGTGCACAAAAAGCATCCTAGAATGAAGGATGACAGCGTTCGGCATACACCTGTGAGAGTGTATGCGATTCGGTATCTTGATGATATTCTGGTTGTGACGTCTGGGTCGAAGATGCTCACAACTGAGATCAGGGACAGGATAATTGGAGCCTTGGAGAGGGATTTGGAGGTGAGGGTGGACAGGTTGGGGAGCTCAATCCACAGTGCTGTATCAGAGAAGATTGAGTTCTTGGGGATAGAATTCCAAGCTGTGACACCATCTGTGTTGCACCCACCCATTTCAGAGAAAGCGAAGAGGGCAAGGAAGAAGTATCTGAAGATGAAGGCTGAAAAGGCACAGGAGCTGAAAAATGCACGGGAGACGAGGCGGAAGAAGCTCGGCTTGAAGATACTGAACCATTTGTTCAAGAGGATGAGGAGGGGTGAGGAGTTTGAATTCGATTTCCGGATTGAGAAAGAGGTGCAGCAAGTTTTCAGCGATTGGGCAGAGGAGACAGTGGCTGAATACTTTGAATCACGTGAGCATTGCCAATATTGGCACCGATTGCTTGCGTCAGGTGACTTCTTGTCATTGAATAGGGTGAGAGATCAATTGCCACCAGCCTTGGTGGACTCATATGATAAATTACAAGATACAATAGACAAGTTTTTGATGCCCATGAGAGGTCATGACATGACAGAAGAAGAAGAGAGGCTAGCTGGGGAGGAGGAAGAGAAACAATATGAGAAGAGGACTGTTGAGGACTTGACAGAGCTTAAGATGAGGGCCAATGTGCCGATAGATCTTGTAAGGAAGGCGATAAAGCTGGCTGGATTCACAAATTCCATGGGCCGGCCACGGCCAATTAAGCTACTTCTCTGTTTGGATGATGCAGATATCATCAAATGGTATGCTGGCGTTGGGAGGAGGTGGCTAGATTTCTTCTGCTGTTGCCGCAACTTCAAGATGGTCAAGACTGTTGTCACTTACCACTTGAGGTTCTCCTGCTTCTTGACACTAGCAGAGAAGCATGAGTGCACAAAGAGGCAAACAATTAGCCATTTCACAAAGGGTTTAAAAGTAGCAAATGATGATGGAATGGCAGAAGTGCATTTCCCAACAGAACGTGAGATCAAAATGATGGGTGATAAAAACTTGTCTGATCCAAAGCCTGTGGATGGTGCCTTGACGATGATATTGGTAAGATTAGCAGTTGATGGCACCTCCTATCCATGCCTAGCACATTTTTGTGCAAAAACAGAAACTGTGCTTTACAGAATACGTTTGCTGCAAAATCGCCTAAATATTGATCCTTTAAATGAAAAGAAATGGGTCCATGGATTAGGGGCCATTCATGAGAGTCTGAACAAGAAATGTCTCCCCTTATGCTCTGTGCATGCAAGTGATCTCTTTCTTGGCAAGATCACTCTTCAAGATATTGACTGTACTCAATTTGTTGATGTGGAATGAGAAAAAAAGTGTATTTGCGCAATTCTTCTTGCAGATCATAGCTCATGCAGTATTGCAGGTTTGTAAGTGCATTCGCCCCCGAAGTGGGTTTTGGATAATTAATGACAATCAAGTTGGGGACTAACAAGTTTGTTCAAGTGAATTCAAGTTTGTTCAAGTGAATTCACAGGTGTTAGTCCATTAAAAGATTTGAATGATAAATATTTGGTGATGCAAGCACTCTAAATTTTATATGGATGGATGACGTTTCTACTCAAGAGGACCCTATTATTTTATACTTACTTGAGTTATAGGAAACGTCGTACTATCAAGAGGGATACAAATAAGGTTGGTAATTCGAGGTCTAAAAGTGCTCAAGTCTATATTTAGGGCGTTTAAAGAGTCACCGTTTCTCTCAAATCACTTAGAAATGACCTTTGCTTTACCCAATCTGGTCTACCGGTAGTACTGGACTTATACGCTTTTTAAACCGGTAGTATCCGTGCTATTTTGCTCTAAAAATCGAGCTTGCAAACTTGTAGTAGTTTTTCTACTACCGGTAGTACCGGTCTCACCATCGGTAGTACTGGTGGTCACCGGTAGTAGCGCTTTTTTATTAAAATTATATACCGGAAGTATCGGGCCTGTTTTTTAAAAGTCGAGATCTTCGAGTTGGCAGTTTTATGTACTAGCGGTAGTACCGCTCCTGGCAGCGGTAGTACCGGTAGTAAAAATAAAATGTTTTTAGCCAAAATCGAAAGGGCTAGTTACTGTTCACTTTTGAACTAGCGGTAGTACCGGTCCTAGGACCGGTAGTACCGGTAGTACTCTTTCTGTCCGATCTGACACCTGCAATGGTCCTTTTTGAGAGGAACCGGTAGTACCGGTGGTACTGGCAGTACTACCGGTAGTTGTTCTGAACATGAGACTATAAATACCTCTCCACTCTCTCCTTTCTCTCTCTCTTGCTTATTCTCTTCACTCACCCGACTTGCAACTGAAAAAAACCTCTCCCACGCACAAGCTCACCTGCTCTCTCTTCTCCCTTGCTCCCAAACTTCATCCCCTCAAGGATTTGAGCTAGGGACGTGAGATTAGAGTGTGGGAACTTCAATCTACGACTTGAGCACTTGGATTCCTCGTCTTGCCGGCTTGATTTGTGTTTGTTACTCTTGGGTTCTTGGAACCCTAGCCGGCTAGGCATTCTTCGTGGTTGCCCGTGTTGATTCATTTGTGAGGGCACCCCGAAGTGTTTGTATTACCCTTGATTCTTAGTGAGTATCTCAAGTTAGCCTTCGTGGTTGCTTGAGGGAGGAATCCTTCGTGGTGAACTCAACAACGGGGACATAGGAACTCCTTCGTGGGGATTGCCGAACCTCGGATTAAATCTTGTGTCTTGCTGTGGTGGTAGCATCGACTACCCTTGTTCTTGTGTTCTTCGTGTTCTTCATCCCTACCCCCAAAGTTCTTAGGTTAGAGGACTCGATTTACAAGTTGGTGCGGTGAAAAGCTTCAAGAACTTCAACGCTTTCATTACCAACATCAACAAAGGGGTGGTAACCTTTGGATCTAAATTTACAGCTCATATACTCTGATTTCGTATTCGATTTAGTGGCTTCGTAGGGTACCAAAAGTGCTGGAAATCTAACATCGGTAGTACTGGTGTTGTACTACCGGTAGTACCGGTGCTACTTCCGGTCCTACTTTCGGTAGGCATTTAACTTTCGCATTTGAGCTGAAAATTTTAGGTTATCAAAATCGCCTATTCACCCCCCTCTAGGCCGATTAGATCCTTTCAAGTGGTATCGGAGCTAGGTCCCTCAACTCAACGCTTCACCGCGTGAGGGACAACATTGGCCAAGATGGATCCGGAGGCAACGAAGAATTTAGTTGAGCAAATCACCGCTCAAGTCACCGCTCAACTCACCTTAGCGCTGCAAAAGCAACAAGAAGAGCAAATAAACAAGGTGCAAGAACAACTAAGCAAGATGAAAGAGATCATTGACAAAAAGAATCAAGAAGGAACTAGTGAGAAGAAAAATAAGGGTGAAGATGGAGACAAGACACCAAAGAGCTACACAAGAGCAAGCTACAGCTATGAAAGCACAAGCAAGAGCAACCCCCACATACCAATGATCAATCCCGGAAAGCCACCTCCGTTTGATGGAGTAAAATACACCGATTGGGCTCATAAGATGAAATTGCATCTTATAGCCGCAAGGTGTTGGCAAGCGGTTGAAATAGGCATTAATATTCCTGAGAATCCTAAGGATTGGTCACCCGAAGATGAGGCGGATTTCCATCTCAATGCTACAGCTGCAACATTGATTTTGCAATGTCTCACTCCGGAAGACAACAACAAGGTGAATGGTATGGTGAATGCAAAGAAGATTTGGGAAACCTTGAGGACATCATTTGAAGGTGACAAGAGTGTGAGAATTGAAAACATTGAGCTTCTCCAAAACAAGATTGAGAATTTTTATGTGATAGAAGGAGAAATAACTAAGGCTATGTATGATAGATTCATGACATTGATCAATAGAGTTAGAGCTCTTGGATGTGATAGATGGGATGAACAAGCTACAGCAAGAAAGCTATGTAGAATATATAGAGACAAGAATAGCATCCTAGCATCGGTAATAATGGAAAGAGAGAACTACACCACCATGACAACATAAGAGATGATTGCTAAGATTATGTATCATGAAGTTCTAGATGATGAGACCAAAGAAAGGCTTAGTCAAAGAAGAAGCATTGCACTAGCGGCATCTCATGCAAGTGGAACAAGTCATGGCAACAAAGGATGTTGTGATCACAAGCACAATGATGTTAATGAAGAACTTGATGATGAACAAGCATTTATGGTGAGGAATTATGCAAAGTATTTGATAAAGAAGAAAGAGAGGATGAAGAGTGGTGGTGGTAACAAGATGTACAAGAAGAGATTTTGCTATGAGTGTGATTTGGCCGGTCACCTTGCTGCGGATTGTCCAAACAAGGGCAAGATATCAAGATACAACAAGGGAGGTGACAACAAGTACAAGGGTAAGAAGAAAGGTGAAGCACATATAGGTGAAGAATGGCAATCGGATGATGATAGTGATGAAGAAGATGACAATGACAAGAAGAGTGTGGCTGCAATTGCCGTACATGACGCACCCTCTTCTTCGACATCGTTCTTCACCAACATTTCTTCTACACCTAAGCTTTTTGCCAACCTCTCTGATGATGACAATGACACTCCTATTTGTCTTATGGCAAAGGAGGAGAAGGTATCATCCGATGCTTCTACTTACTCTAATGATGATGATGAGCTTGATGAGAACTATGCTATCAAAATCATTAAAAAATATGGAAAAGAAGCTGCCTCTATAATTCTAAAATTGAAGTACACCATAGATGAGCTTGAGACATGCTTAGAGTCACAAAGTGAAATGCTTCTAGTGGAAAGGGAGAAGAACAATAGGCTAGAAGCATGTCTCACCAAAGAGAAGGAGAAAGTTGAGAAGTTAAATATAGAATTGTCTTTGGCTAAGGACTCATGTGAGCGCTTAACCAAGGAACAGTCCTCAATTAATGACTCTTTGGCTAGTCTAAAGAATGATTATAGTATATCTCAAGAAAGCCTCACAAGCTTGACAAATAAATATCATGAACTTGAGATAAACTATGACACTCTTTGGAAAAGCACTTCTACTTCCTCTAAGGACTCAAATGCTTCAACAAGTGTAGAATATAAAAGATACTATAATGTTGATATAAATGCTTGTGCTACTAACCTTGTTGAGCTAAAGAAGAAGGACAAAGAAATTCTTAGGTTGAAGACCGTTGTGGGTAATGGTTGCAAGAACAAGGATAAGCAACCAACCACAATCTACAAGGCACCTAGGCATCCACACATAAAGGATGGCCTCAGCTACAATAGGTACAATGGTAAGGTCAATGGGAGAAACATGATAAATGGTGTGTCTTGTGTGAAGTTCAACAAGAGTGTGCCTCTTGTTGATCTCATTAACAAGATAAACAATGTTGAGGTTTCTCCCATCACTTCCTCCGACAACAAGAATATCAAGAAGAAGGAAGTGAAGGCATCCATGCAAAATGTGCCTATCTCAAGGAACAACTTGTGTGATTATCTATGTTGTTGGGATAAGGATGGTAAAATTATTGTAAAGTATGTGGGTGCCCTCAAGAAAAAGCAAATCATGAGGAGTGTTTGGGTGCCCAAATCTTATGTGTCTAACCCCCTAGGACCCAATTCTAATTGGGTACCTAAAACAAAGGCTTAACTCCTTTTTGTAGGTATACGCTTCCGGTGGACCATGTTGGGTGCTAGATAGTGGATGCACCAATCATATGACCAGAGCAAAGATAATGTTTGATTCTTTCCAACCATGTGAAAGCAAGGGTGAAGGAATCACATTTGGTGATAATAGTAAAGGAGACATTCTTGGTTTGGGTAAAATTGCTATATCTAATGATAACTCAATCTCAAATGTATTACTTGTGGATTCATTGGGGTTCAATTTGTTGTTCGTCTCTCAACTTTGTGAGATGGGTTACAATTGTCTCTTTACGGATAAGGGTGTGGAAGTCTCTAAAAGGGTGGATTCCTCTATTGTCTTTACAGGTCAATTAAAGGGTAAGCTCTATCTAGTTGATTTCACATCTAGTAGAGTGGGGTCCGAGACTTGTTTAGTGGCAAAATCTAGCATGGGTTGGTTGTGGCATCGCCGACTAGCTCATGTTGGGATGAGGAACTTGGCCAACCTTCAAAGAGGTGGACACATTCATGGACTAACAAATGTTTCTTTTGAGAAAGATAGAATTTGCAGTGCATGTCAAGCAGGGAAGCAAGTTGGAGCCAAACATCCCGCAAAGAACATCGTGTCAACTTCAAGACCACTTGAGTTGCTACACATGGATCTTTTTGGACCCAATGCTTATATAAGCATTGGAGGTAACAAATATGGTTTTGTAATTGTTGATGATTTTTCTCGTTTCACTTGGGTATTCTTTTTGAGAGATAAAGGTGAAACCCAAGAGATCTTCAAGAAGTTTGCAAGAAGAGTTCAAAATGAGTTTGACGTGAAGATCAAGAGAGTGAGAAGTGACAACGGGACGGAGTTCAAGAACACCAACACTGAAGCATTCCTTGATGAAGAAGGAATCAAGCATGAGTTCTCGGTCCCTTATACTCCCCAACAAAATAGGGTAGTGGAAAGGAAAAACCGAACGCTCATAGAGGCCACAAGAGCAATGTTGGATGAGTACAAGACTCCGGAGAAGGATTATTGGGCGGAGGCGGTCAACACGGCATGTCATGCAATCAATTGTCTATATCTTCACAAGATCAAGAACAAAACCGCCTATGAACTACTCACCGGTAAAAAGCCTAAGGTTGATTATTTTAGAGTTTTTGGATGCAAGTGTTTCATACTTAGAAAGAAATCCAAAAGCTCTAAGTTTGAACCTAAGGTTGATGAAGGTTTCCTACTTGGTTATGGTACTAACGAACATGGATATCGTGTTTTCAATAAGACCACCGGTCTAATTGAATTAACGGTAGATGTGACTTTTGATGAATCCAACGGCTCTCAAAAAGAGCAAGTCAATATGAACATTGTAGGTAAAGAAGAGCCTTCTCATAAAGTGATCAAGAAGCTTGCAACCGGTGAAGTAAAGCCCGTTGAACAAGATGATGATGATGATGCACAAGTGCAAATCCAACATGACCCGCTCATACATCATGGGTCAACCGATGCCCATGGTGGTGCCTCCACATCAAGAGATGGTCATGACTCAAGAGAACAAGCAATTCAAGATCCACCACAAGTTGAAGAAAGCAATCAAGATGATGATCAAGGGGGAGCACTTGATGGTGTTTCTCCAAACAACATAGAGTATGATAGTGAAGATGATGGGCAAATCCAAAGAAGAACAGCAGCACCTCACCCAGGAGTTCGCCAAGCCGTTGAACGGGACCATCCCGTTGAAAATGTGATAGGAAGTATAAAAGGAGGAGTGATGACTCGTTCATGTTTAGCATCTTTTTGTGAGCATTACTCTTTTGTTTCCTCTATGTTACCTCTTAAGGTGCAGGATGCCTTGAAGGATGAGGATTGGGTGATGGCAATGCAAGAGGAGTTGGAAAACTTCACTCAGAATGAAGTCTGGTCCTTGGTGGAGAGGCCCAAGCAAAATGTAATAGGTACCAAGTGGGTCTTCCGCAACAAAGAAGATGAGTATGGCGCGGTTACAAGGAACAAGGCACGGTTGGTTGCTCAAGGTTACACCCAAATTGAAGGTTTGGATTTTGGGGAAACTTATGCACCAGTAGCTAGGCTTGAATCTATTCGTATATTACTTGCCTTTGCTGCTCACCATGATTTCAAGTTGTTTTAAATGGACGTGAAAACTGCATTTCTCAATGACCCCCTCTCCGAAGTGGTGTATGTTGAACAACCACTAGGTTTTGAAGATCCACATTGTCCTAACCACGTCTACAAGCTTCACAAGGCGCTCTATGGGCTCAAGCAAGCCCCTAGAGCTTGGTATGATTGTCTCAAGAAATTTCTACTCGAACAAGGGTTTGAGATAGGCAAAGCTGACCCTACTCTTTTTACTCGCAAAGTTGGGAATGATATCTTTATTTACCAAATATATGTTGATGACATAATATTTGGTAGTACTAATGATGAGCTTTGTGAGCAATTTAGTAGGATTATGACCAAAAAGTTCGAGATGTCCATGATGGGAGAATTGACCTTCTTCCTCGGTTTTCAAATCAAGCAACTCAAGGAAGGGACGTTCATTTGCCAAACCAAATACACCCATGACATGTTGAAGAAGTTTGGCATGGACAAGGCCAAGCCCATCAACACACCAATGCCCACTATGGGACATCTTGATCTTGACATAAATGGTAAGGCCGTTGATCAAAAGGTATATCGCTCCATGATTGGATCTTTGCTTTATCTTTGTGCATCTAGACCCGATATTATGCTTAGTGTGTGCTTGTGTGCAAGATTTCAATCTAATCCGAAAGAATGTCATCTCATGGCCGTTAAGAGAATTTTTCGGTATTTGGTGCTCACACCTAATCTTGGCTTATGGTATCCTAAGGGCTCATCTTTCACTCTACTTGGCTATTCCGATTCGGATTATGCCGGTTGCAAGGTAGAGAGGAAGAGTACATCCGGGACTTGCCAATTTCTTGGTAGGTCTTTGGTGTCTTGGAGTTCTAAGAAGCAAAACTCCATTGCCCTATCCACCGCTGAAGCCGAGTATGTGGCGGCAGGCTCTTGTTGTGCCCAACTACTTTGGATGAAGCAAACCTTGAGAGACTTTGGTTGGAACCTATCCAAGATTCCACTCTTATGTGACAATGAGGGTGCAATCAAGTTAGCCGATAATCCCATTAACCACTCTCGCACAAAGCACATAGACATCCGTCATCATTTTCTTAGAGACCACCAAGCCAAAGGAGATATCGCAATTCAACATGTGAGAACCAAAAATTAGTTAGCCGATATCTTCACAAAGCCTCTAGATGAGTCAAGATTTTATGCTTTAAGGCGTGAGCTCAATATCGTTGATTCTCGTAACGTGGAATGAAATCTTGCATACTT
Organism: Bothriochloa decipiens; assembly: GCA_023333625.1. Lineage (NCBI taxonomy): Eukaryota > Viridiplantae > Streptophyta > Magnoliopsida > Poales > Poaceae > Bothriochloa > Bothriochloa decipiens. Next base: position 34,641,441 of record CM041644.1, on the reverse strand, counting down.
TGATGAGCTTAGAATTGGCCAAATATTTGCAAAATATTGAGTGATATTTCAAAATCTATTTTCACTATATCAAATATGACCATTGCTTTGTATTGATTTAATGAAATCTGGTCATATTTGGGAGTGTTCTAGTGCTTTATAAAATTCACCGTCGCGAGTACTTCTTCTGGCCATCTTTTGGTCTAGCGGTAGTACCGCTGGGTCGATCGGTAGTACCACTCGTTCAAAATTGCGCCCCACACTGAGTGTTCGACTAAAAATATATCTTGCACGACTCTTGCCCATCGATAGTACCGGTCGGCCGACCGCTACTACCGGTAGCCAAATTGACTGCGGTAAAAGGGTACCGCTGGTTAAAAAAATTTCTTACCCCTCTCTTCCCCACCCGACCCCCCCTCCTCCTGCTCGTGGCGCCGCCGCCCGACGCCGCCGCCCCTCCCCGATCTCCCTCCCCCTCCGGCCATTCCTCAATCCCTTTGAGGGAGAGCTTCCCCAAGCCTCGGAGATCACATTGGAGGTGTTTGTGGGCGCCGGGACATCTTGCACGCGTGGATTGGCCTCTTCCTCGTGAGAAACAAGGTATCATGGAGTTCATGCCCGATCTCTCAATGTACTTTGTTCTAGGTCGTTTCCCTCCACGTGCTTGCTGTTTATGGCATATACATGCTATCCCGTTGCTTCATTTGCACATATTCATGGTGGATTTGATAATCCGGGTGGAGTTGCGCCGTGCGCGGCTTCGACCGGTACTACCGGTCTCCCGAGCGGTAGTACCGCTAGCAGCCCGCCGACTCGGTCTACTCACTGTGTTCCTTCTTCCCATGTTGCAATCCATTGCTAGCATGTCTAAGACGTTCCCTGTCTTGTTTTGCCCCTTACAGCATGTCTGAGCATCGGAATCCAAATCGCCATGCTCGTCCTCGTCCCCAAAGTTTGGGTGATGGGGAGGAGGACCGTGATGCCCGTCAGCGTGCTCGAAGGCATGGGAAAAGTCATGGGGAGTCCTCCCGTGGCAGCCATCGTGAGGAGCCCCGTGAGGAGCGTGTTGAGCCTGCTATCCCGGCAGGCTATGGTCGTGGTAGCTCTCCTCCTCGTCACAATGCCATGGTAAATTATGCTCAGTTGCATGATGTGAGGGATGTGCAGGGGCTTGCGTTGGATGCTCAGTACAATGTTTCCCTTCCTCAGCTTACTCACATGACGCGAACTAGGACTCGTGCACCATTCCCTGGTCATCGTCCTAGGCCTCTTCGTCCTCTCAAGCCCGAGCAGCTATTTTTTGATTATTCTTCCAATGTGCCTGCTCTGAAAAAGCAAAGAGAGGAGAATCACTATGAGTGGGTCAGATTTCCAGGTGTTGAGGAAAGGTTTTGGACTTTGTTTCATCATGATTACTATTGGTCTGTTTGCTGGGATAGTGGAAAACATGGTAAACTTTTTGAGCACAAGGCCTTGAAACTTGACTCCCTTACCTCTCCCAAGCTCTCTGATCAGGCTACCATGCATGCATTAAGGGCCAAGCTTGAAGAATGGAACCTATTGCAGCTTGTGACTTTTCAGAAGGATTGGAACACTGAGATTCTTTATCAGTTCTGGTCCACTCTGTATATTGATGAGGAGCGCAAGGTCTTACACTGGATGTCCCATGGTCAGCACTACAGGTGTTCTTATGAGCAGTTCTCCCGTCTCTTAGGCTTTGATCATGTGGATCGAGATGCATGGAGCCTGTGGACTCATTATGCTAACCCCGTTGGCAGGGATGATTACATTGCTGCTCAGATGTACCTTGCTGACAAGTATGCTACTGGCTCCAATGCTAAGCTGAAGCCATTTTATTATGTCCTGAATAATATCCTGAGGCACACTCTTGATCCCAAAGGTGGTGATTCAGTTAAGATTCAAGGTTATGCTCCCACCATATTGGTTTGCTTTGGTTTGGAGAAGCGCTTCAGCATTTCTCAGTTTATGTGGGCTAAGATTGGCCAAGCAGCTGTTGATCCTCACAGGCTTCTTCCTTATGCTCCCTACCTTATGCATGTGATTGAGCAGGTGACTAATCGCTCCTATCCTCCTGATACTCATCATGCTTGGTGGAGTATTCAGAACTTGCGTCCTCATATGCAGAAGGCGGATTCTTCCTCTTCCGCTAGTCCTCCTTCGGCTGATGCTTCTCCGGCTCATGGGGAGCCTGTTGGACTTGAGCGAGATGCTGCCCCTTCTGTGGATCCCTCAGCTGGGGCTTCTGCTGGCCCAGGCACTGGTCATGGTCGTGGCGGCATTGTTGGTGCATTCAAGAAGTTCATGACCTACATGTGTGCTTGCCATGCAGATATGAGTCAGCGGCTTAGTCGTATTGAGGACAAACTTGGTCTCTCTCCCTCAGCTCCTCTTCCTCCTCCTCTGGATTTCTTTGCAGATGATGATGTTGATGATGACCAGTTTGTGCAGCCCCCTCAGCAGCAGCCCTATGAGCCGCTTCCTCAGCCTCCTCAGTTCTATTCTCAGCCGGACTCATCCTATCAGGGTACTTCTGCAGGCTACGCTGGTTCTGGTTTTGGGCTGTTTGATGAAGCTGACGATATCACCCGCCGGTCTACCAGTGTTGCGCCTATGTACTTGCCGTCTTCCTCTGCAGATCCTCGTGGCAAGAGCAAGTACCTTGGTGATGATGATGATGATGATCAGGACTTCTCGGCATTCCAGTGATGTTCTACCCATAGTTTTTTATCGTGGCTTACCCTTTTTGGCACTTGCTGTCAAAGGGGGAGTGTTAGGCTTACTTTGATGTAATAGGGTAGCTTTTTATTAGGTTATGTTTATCTCTCTTCATTCGTGGTGAACTATGTGGCGAACTTAGAACTTTGTGTGTGATGGATGCTTGTAGGCTAAACATTTATGCTTATTTGATATATCATTTTATGATGGCCTATATTTGATATCATGATGATGCTTGTTATTTTTAGAATGGTTATGTTGGTCTTAATTTATATTCCTTCTTGCATAATCATTCATTTTCTTTTATTTATCTCTTTGTGATATATCTTGTCATAAGCATCACGGTTTATTCTTGTCACACACATCCTTTTAGGCACCCCACGAATTGCAAAATTTAGGAGGAGCTTGTTCTAAATGTATGTTATCTTAACTTTATTCAAGATTTGAAATTCAAAATTCTATGCATACATTTAGGGGAAGCTCTCCATAAAGTTTAGGGTTCAAAAGCTTTAATTCTTTTATTTTTTTGTAAGCCTAAGTTGGTTGTCATCAATTACCAAAAAGGGGGAGTTTGTAAGTGCATTCGCCCCCGAAGTGGGTTTTGGATAATTAATGACAATCAAGTTGGGGACTAACAAGTTTGTTCAAGTGAATTCACAGGTGTTAGTCCATTGAAAGATTTGAATGATAAATATTTGGTGATGCAAGCACCCTAAATTTTATATGGATGGATGACGTTTCTACTCAAGAGGACCCTATCATTTTATACTTACTTGAGTCATAGGAAACATCGTACTATCAAGAGGGACAAATAAGGTTGGTAATTCGAGGTCGAAAAGTGCTCAAGTCTATATTTAGGGCGTTTGGAGAGTCACCGTTTCTCTCACATCACTTAAAAATGACCTTTGCTTTACCCAATCTGGCCTACCGGTAGTACTGGACTTATACGCTTTTTAAACCGGTAGTATCCGTGCTATTTTGCTCTAAAAATCGATCTTACAAAGTTGTAGTAGTTTTTCTACTACCGGTAGTACCGGTCTCACCATCGGTAGTACTGGTGGTCACCGGTAGTAGCGCTTTTTTATTAAAATTATATACCAAAAGTATCGGGCCTGTTTTTCAAAAGTCGGATCTTCGAGTTGGCAGTTTTATGTACTAGCGGTAGTACCGCTCCTGGTAGCGGTAGTACCGGTAGTAAAAATAAAATGTTTTTAGCCAAAGTCGAAAGGGCTAGTTACTGTTCACTTTTGAACTAGCGGTAGTACCGGTCCTAGGACCGGTAGTACCGGTAGTACTCTTTCTGCCCGATCTGACACCTGCAACGGTCCTTTTTGAGAGGAATCGGTAGTACCGGTGGTACTGGCAGTACTACCGGTAGTTGTTCTGAACATGAGACTATAAATACCTCTCCACTCTCTCCTTTCTCTCTCTCTTGCTTATTCTCTTCACTCACCCGACTTGCAACTGAAAAAAAACCCTCTCCCACGCACAAGCTCACCTGCTCTCTCTTCTCCCTTGCTCCCAAACTTCATCCCCTCAAGGATTTGAGCTAGGGACGTGAGATTAGAGTGTGGGAACTTTAATCTACGACTTGAGCACTTGGATTCCTCGTCTTGCCGGCTTGATTTGTGTTTGTTACTCTTGGGTTCTTGGAACCCTAGCCGGCTAGGCGTTCTTCGTGGTTGCCCGTGGGCACCCGAAGTGTTTGTATTACCCTTGATTCTTAGTGAGTATCTCAAGTTAGCCTTCGTGGTTGCTTGAGGGAGGAATCCTTCGTGGTGAACTCAACAACGGGGACGTAGGAACTCCTTCGTGGGGATTGCCGAACCTCGGATTAAATCTTGTGTCTTGCTGTGGTGGTAGCATCGACTACCCTTGTTCTTGTGTTCTTCGTGTTCTTCATTCCTACCCCCAAAGTTCTTAGGTTGGAGGACTCGATCTACAAGTTGGTGCGGTGAAAAGCTTCAAGAACTTCAACGCTTTCATTACCAACATCAACAAAGGGGTGGTAACCTTTGGATCTAAATTTATAGCTCATATACTCTGATTTCGCATTCGATTTAGTGGCTTTGTAGGGTACCGAAAGTGCTGGAAATCTAGCATCGGTAGTACTGGTGTTGTACTACCGGTAGTACCGGTGCTACTTCCGGTATGCATTTAACTTCCGCATTTGAGCTGAAAATTTCAGGTTATCAAAATCGCCTATTCACCTCCCCCTCTAGACCGATTAGATCCTTTCAAGGTTGTGTCCAGTGCATTGGATATTACCTTTTTTTTTACTTAATGCTTCGTCGTGTCTGTTTCGACAAAGTTTAGAAGAAACATTGCTTTGTCCCCAAAGGTATTCTGAAAAATATACTCTATAATAATAATACCTCCGTGCTAAAATGTAGGTCGTTTTAATTTTGTCCCAAGGCAAACCTCTCTAACTTTGACCGATTGTGTAAAAAAATATATCAGCATCTGCAATACAAAATAAATGCTCAATTTGTGTGTTGCTCTGTGAAAATCTTGTGCTGTAATGTGCACTGGTAACACTAGCATTCTTGTAACAAACTCTTACTAGCTTTCTTTAAAGCTGGGACCATCTTTCTCTAAGGAAAATAAATGCACTGTCAAGACATATTGATGGTGGATTTGATAAAACTAATCTGATGTTATAGAGTGTCTTTTTCTATAAACTTGGTCAATATTAAGAAAAGATGGTTTGCCTTAGTACTATGCTAGCATTGCGTTCTTTTCCGAACAGAGGTAGTAATCTATTACCCTTTTATACAAAATTGTTGTCATTAGATTCGTATTCAGAAGTACTTATTTATGATTAAAAGTTTGTATTTTAAAATGACATTATTGGAGTAACCGTCAATATCTTGTCCTAACGAAACAAAATGTGCTTTACATTTGACAGACAAAGGAAGTATTTTGCAACAGTGATTTTTTTACCACTAGTTTCGTAGCTTCGTTTTCAATGTCTATTATTAAGATTACACTAGGAATGATACGATGAAAGTGTTTTGAATATCAGAACTAGTAATGTAGTTTCCATTGTGCCAATCTATGTACTTTTGGACATATTAATAGTCAAGTGTTAGAAGGTTAGTTCTAAGCTTCTATTAGTTGGTGCCTTAACATTCCATTATTGCTGTTGGCAGTACAGTCACCATAGGAAAAAAGATTTACAGCAACATAGCTCGATACAAGAATGTTATGTTTTTTAGAACAAATACTGTAGTGGCATTTGGTGTCCCTCATGTTTGGCTAGTTTGCCCCTTAGAGAGGGTAATTTGAAATCAGAAATCCACTTAGTCTTGTAAGCATTGTTTGTGCATCTTTCCTATAATTTGGCAATATGCAATTTTCATTTTAATGAGGTTGTTGATGCATTGAAAATTCTGGTAAGCTATATTGTCCTAGATATTGGTTTTGCTTCTACTGTTAGCAATAGTGCTCTCATGTTTGTTATTGCAATGGACTTGCTTCCCCCAGACAACTTCAATTGTCAAGAAATAATTCATTCACAACTGCAGGTTCTATCAGGCCTGACTTACCAATTGCTGATAGGCAGGTAGGTGCCTTTTGTTCCTGTTATCTGTATAATGGAGCACCTTAAAAATTGGTACCTACATCAGCACCAAGCAATTTGATCTTAGCAGTATGATGGTCATATTAGTATGTAGTTTGAAAGAAACTTGCTATCTTCACTATTAGATTGGATGTTCCCATTATCGGCTTTTCAATCATGTTGAAATTATTCATGCAGCAGGGCCTGTCTGCTTGTCTCCTTGACTGAGTATGTAGCCTAGAACTTCTTGACATTGTAATTTCCCTAAATTTTGGATAGCATTGAATGAAAATTTTCAATGGTAACATGGGATATAACAGCCCATCCAAATTATGGTTAAATAGTGTATCTGGTACCCTGGGTGATGAACAGGTTTTAGTTAGTGCATGCAATCGTCGTACAACTCATGCATAGGATAAATATGAACCAATAATCACTTGTGCACTTGTTAGTTTTGAACTTTTAATATCATACCAACTAACCTTATTTTGTAGTTATAAGATCATTATCATGCCCAACTGCCGCAGTCCATAGTCAAAGTAGCTCCTCTCTCACATGGCTGTGGGTCTGTATGCTGAACCGAAGTTATTTGCAATGATTTCTCTTGTCTACACTACTTTGTGCTCTTCTTGACATCATAGCTTTCCAAGTGCATTCCATTATCACCTTGTCGCTGCAGAAGTTGCTAACAACCATATGCATGCCTAACATTGGTCCATCACAGATAGATACTTGCCATGTCCTGCATGTGGCACCTAACACACTGTTTTTGGTTGTTGTGCTGCATCATCTATTGGCAACAGGATATACTGCTCTGCTAAGAGACTTCTGATACTCCCCTTGTTTAGACACATGAGAAAGATGATCAGGTCCACGGAATTGAGAACAGCAGATTCTCATCAATGCCTCTAGGCAGCAGCCAAGATTACATGATTGCTATCTTATGTGCAGGGCGCCTTGGTCCACCAGGGTGACAGTTCTCCATGCCGTCCACGAGGACAGCGGGGAAATCTGGTTGTTGCCATAGTGCGGCTGCGTCGTCACTTCAAATCCACAGCAACTCTCAGCTCAGCCGCGGTATGTATGCACGTTGTGAGTTGTGACTGCAAGATGTAGATCACTTCATCTGCAGCAAAGATTGCTAATTTGGACCGTATACTCCTACTCCGTACAGATTACCAATAATATGTGGGGCAACAATTGATGGCTCCAATTCTGGCATGCCATCTTCACATCGGATACGCTGGGGTGAAGTGAAGCTTTGTGGGTCGTCCGCCTGTGCATCCTGCGAGCATCGGCATGGGCATGAACAGCAGCACCCCAGTTCTAGAAACCCCATCCATTCTTCAAAGTCAACTGTTCACGGGCAGTGTGAAAAAAAAAAAGTAGTACATTTGCATACTCTCGCGCAACATTTGCATATTTTCACAATGTCGTTGCTGGACAATGTGACATATCGAATCTTATCCCGGTTTGCCATGTTCTTTCCACAGCCAGTTGCTGACTGTACACGCCGGACGGTCCCTGCACGGCACGCACCTTGCAGTTTTGTTTTGATTTTGACACTTCTGCTGCTGATGAAACTGAAAGGCTGATGAGAGGTCAGAGAAACCGTGGGGGCGCGCGCGACGTTTCACACCGTGGGCATCCGAAGACGGTGCCAGGACGAGTAAAAAGAATGCCCCCACTTGCCAAAGGCGGCTTCGGACGAAGGGGCATCCCTACATGATCAGGAATCAGGATCAGGATCCCCGGGACGATTCGGGTGGAGGAGCACGTGAAGCTCGTCGCACGCCCCCACGCGTGGTACAGCCTGACTGCATCCATGATCCATCCACTCTATCCAAAGCCCCCGGAGGACCTCCCAACAACCAAGAAACATGTCACGTCTTTCCACTTTCCAGTTGCCAAATCACAACTGGAGCTACGAAATGGCAGGACAAAGACGTCGCGATTGCCGCGGTTTCTTCTCGGCCGAATTACGAGAGTTTGTAGATCGGTAAGATGTGCCTTTCTTTTTCGAACTGGATGTGTGTAAACTTGAATCCACGGTCCTCTATCTCTAGTCCTTGCATTGGACACATGGTTTTGACGTTTCGTTTACACGCTTAGAGCACTTTTGCGTCATTTTACGCCAAAGGAGTGGGCTTCGATTTGTGCTGTATCGTTGTTTGGCAGCTACAGGTCACGTGGAAACTAGCCGCTAAAGCCTGTCATCCTTGCCATTGCCAGAATGAAATGCGAAACTTTTTACATAGTGACAAAACTATATACGGTGTGAACATAGAAAAACAGTCAGTGAAGAATACTTGCAGATTGCTTTGGAAAGAGTCATGTGAAACACACTCTGCTAATACAAAAAGAGTAGGTCAAGTTATACTGAAGGCCAAATGGTTAGAGGAAACTTGTAAATTCCAAGCCACATAAAACGCTCTACTGGCAGGCGGGGCAAGGGAGAGCACTCTCTCTATCTCTGGGAAAGATCGGCTCCAATCAGTCAGAGATAGCAACAAAGGCAGCGGCAGGCTCCTCGCGAGCCTGCGGCAGCGGGCCTCAACCACGGCGAGGCGGCCGTGCGCCGGCGGCTCCGGTGACGCGCGGCAGCCGGTGGGCAGGCGGCGCCAGCAGCTGCAGCAGCAGCAGATCGGGACGCGCGTCATGGCGTGGTGGCGCGCGAGGGTGGTCGCGCCCGTGCGCCGCGCCTGGCTCGCCGTCGCCGCCGCGCGCGCGCGCGTCCGCAAGGGTGGTGAGTAAGCAGACCGTGCTCTCTACATCTAGCTAGTAGCTTCTCAATTCTTCTGCTGTGCGTGGCAGCGTAATCGTGTTCCAAGAGCAAAAGCTTAGAACAGGGGCAACAATCAAGGAGTAGTTCATGGCATGAATCTCTTGCGCGAACGCAAGCCACAATCCACATTTAGGATTTGCACAATGCCATCAAAAGTCGGAGCCCGTTTCGTCGAATTGCTGTACTATGTTTGTGACGATTCTTTTTGGCGAGGAACTCAAAACTGTTTGCAGTGTCGGCAGATCTAGGCTTATTGCTAGTGTTGTTTCACTGCAATAGAACATGCAGCTTTAGCTACGCTTACTTTGTTTCTTGAAACAACAAAGAAGAAAAAAAGATCAGAAGAAACAAACAAATTATTTAGCGATGGGTAATGGTCCCTGAGGACCAAGATTCATGACACGCTATCTTTCTTGCTTCCAACCGCTCGTTGGGAGTGGGACTGTATGCAGACAATTAGGCCTTGGACCACCCAATCCCCCTTCGCGATCCTTCTGATTCTTGTGGTTCATCATTTGATCTTTTCCTTGTGATTCTTGTGGTTCACCGGAATCTCCTGATTTAACTGAAGATTTGATTGACTAGTAAAAAATACAGTAAGCAGTAATTAATCTTTTTCACTATTGTTTCCGAATTGGACCAATGCAGAATGTGGCATCCTGAACCTTCACCAGGACGTGCAGACCTGCGGGTACCAGGACGTGCAGGTGATGTGGAACATGCTGAGCTCCGAGAAGGAGGCCGCCGGGGCCGCCGCCGCTCTCCCAAAGCCTCCGCGGAAGCGCCCGTTCTGGAGGCTGCCGCTCTGGCCCGTCCGGTCACCCCGCGCCGCCGCCGCGCGGTGAGAAGGCACACGGCAGCAGCATCACGCGAATGTTACTAGGACAATACGAGAGCCTGGTTTCCCATGAGCAAGACATCGTCCTCATCATGGCACGCACGTCGTCGTCCACCTCCCCAGTGAGGCCTGCCAAGATGTGAGACTACAAGCTTGAACTGAAAGGGTCGCCTCTCAACTGTAGTATAAGGGCCTGCCATGCCTGTTGTACAGTTGGGGACAACGCGTTCTTGTATATCCTATATGGCTTGTGCCATTTGGTGCTTGGTTCTGATCTGAAGTTTTGAACTTGAGATTGCCAGAGCTCGGTGTGCTCCTTAACAGTCTGAATTATTCATCTGTCGTGTGCCTTTGTTCACTGAATTTTTTAGAGCAGATGGCATGTACTCCTAGTGATGTGGAAGCGCCGGTGCATCCGTAGTAGCTTTTCCCGCTAGGAGTTATGGGCATTATTTTGATGCATTGCGTTCTGAAGAACCTGAACCGTAGTTCACTGAATTATGAGCTGAGCTCAATCTCCATTCTCCAAACATGGCTTTTTTTTTTTTCTTTTGAGAAAATCTCCAAACATGGCTGCAAGGCCTTCGTTCTCTGCGTGAAAGTGGCCAGTGGCCACTGCCTAATTACGAATTCACGGGCACACCGCCACCGCTGTCCTTGAGGCCACAAGCCGCGGAGCCGCGGCCCAGAAAAACTGCCTTGCGGTCTGCAACGCACTGAGCAGTCTTCTCAGCCCACAAGACACGAAACCCCTTTTTTGTGGAAGAGACCTGTCCAATAATAAAGAAAATAAAGAAAGCCGTCGGCTATCTGAAAAATTACAGTGTAAATCAGCTACCGGACGGAAACGTGTAAACCAATTTAAAAACACACATGGTCGTTTAAAAAATCTAAAATTTAGTATATCCATAATACATATAAATACATACTTACATGCAAAAGTTGGGATGCAAAGGTAAACTAGAAAAATTCATATAAAATTTGTCATTTTTTTAAGAATTTTTCAAAAACGAAGTGCATCTCAACTTTTGCATGTGAGTAAATATTTGTATGCACCATGGATATGCCAAATTTTTCTAAACGATCAAAATATTTGTTTTTATATTAGTTTACATGTTTGTTTCTATCTAGTAGGCAGTTTGCACTGGATATTTTTCTGGCTAGCTGTCAGCAAACATGCTCCTGTGCTTGCACGCCACACCCAGAGCAACAACCATCGACAGAGGGCGAGGGAGGCAAGTCGCATCAAGGCCCACATGGCGCCCACCTCGTCCTCCTTGACGGGCGTGGTAACCTTTCAACCTTCGTTCCTTCTAGCTAGGTTTTTTGTGTGCTGTTATAAGATTGAGATGGCGGAGTAAAAGAAGGTGAATAGTTTTTTTAAAACTAATCGCTCTGACTAACCAATATAAGTGCAGAATTAAATCTATCGGTCTAGCCAAGACTTCAACCCTCTAATTATAACTCTAGATGCACCTTGTAAAAGATCCTAAATAAGAAAGTAAGGTGTCAATCTAGCTAGTGCTCTCCTAATCAATTCTAGCTTGCAACGTCACACGAACCTAAGCAACTAGTACTTTGACAAACAAAGGAGCACCTACACAATTCTAATAAGCAAAAGCATAAAGCCAACCTAAACTCACTAGATGCTAAAGGACAAGGTTACACAAGCCGCCAAGAGCTCAAAGCACTTAGCTACACAAACTAAGCAAAGCAAGGGAATATACTTCTAAGAGGAACAACATGCACAAGCAAGAAGATGATTAGCAAGCTATACAAGCTGACTAATCACTAAGAGGAACAACACAAACAAGATATATAAGAATATAAATACGATGCTTGTGAAGAAGATTGCAAACCACCTCAAAGAGTGGACACAAAATGACACGACGATTTTTTACGAGGTTCACTTGGTTGCCACCAAGCTATGTCCTCTTGCGTCGACCAACACCTTGGGTGGTTCTTCCGGTATTTGGCCCTCAAGCGAAGCCCCTCAGGGCAGGCCTCCGCAAAGGCACCGCAAGCGAACCCACATGCACAAGTGTGGTAACTCAATGACACGAGCAATCCAATAGAGCTACTCTTCGCGATCCCCGTGAGGTGAGTTCAAAACCTCTCACAAATCATCTTTCAAAGCACCACACAATCTCCTTTGCATGCCTCAGAAAGTCTCTTGCCAACAAGCCGTCTAGGAGGTGGTAACCTCTAAGAGTAACAAGCCCATGAGCTTGTAACACGAACACATAGTGTCACACGATGCAATCTCTCAATGCAATCGCACTAGAATTGCTCTTCACACTGAATGATCTCTATCAAGCATACGTGAGTTAGAGGGCTCCCAAGCACCACCACATAAGCTACCAAGGCCTTAGTGTGCTCAACCACCGGCCAAAGCCGACCAACACGTCTATTTATAGCCCCATGTGCTGAAATAGTCATTGCCCCTTCACTAGTCATTTCACGGGACAGTCGGATGTGCCAGACGGTATAGCGTCGGACACGTCCGACGCGTTCAACCTCTGTGTGCCAAAATGACCGATTCAAAACTAGCTGTTAGCGATGGCGTCAGATGCGTCCGAACCACCCCGTCGAACGCTGCGCAGTTCCTTCGGACGCAGTCTAGAGGCGATGTAAAATTAGCCCATCGTCGGACGCTCCGTCGGAGGTGCCGTCGGATGCACGACCTCAACGTCCGACGTGTTCATCGCTCGCATGCACCTTGACTCAGCAGTCATCGGACGCTAACATCATGCGTCAGTCGCATGACCATCGGACACGTCCGACGCTACCTTTGCTCGATGCCGCTCAGCCAACACTGGTCGGACGTAGCCCCAACGTCTGACGCTTGGACCTGGCGGTCGACGCTTGCAATCTCAGCGAGAATCAAGCTGTTGATGACGCCATCTTCTACACCATGCTAACCAACAAGAGTAACACCTTGTGACCAAGAATTAGCATGTTTTCAACAACATTTGCATTTGGCGCAATATGAAATAGCCATCTCATTTTCTCAAAACCGTCGAATCTACCCTGCAAACTCCACCACCTTTGCGATGTGCCAACACCACCAAGTGTACCTCACCATGTGCTTGTGTGTTAACATTTTCACAATCATTTTAAAGGATTTTCTCTTGTTCTCACAATGCCACTCGAGCCTAGCATGTCGCAATGTTAGATCGCTCAATGTGGCACTAGATGCCCAATATACAAACAAGTTTTCCCCTCTTGATAGTATGGTCTATCAATGCTAAATACGGTCATCAACTTCTCTACACACCTCATGACCGGTGAAATGAAATGCCCTAGGTTATAGCTTTGCCTTGCGCATCTCCATTTCCACCGTCAACTCCAACGTGTCAATGCAACACATGCACCAACATGATCAATAAATGAGATAATCCACACCATATCATCACATGACCGTCTTGGTCCATCGATCTTGAACTTACTTGCTCTTCACCGTTGAGTCGGTCCATCGGCACCAATTCTTGCCCAAGCTTCATCATCACATATTACATCGCTTCAAAGCCATGATTTGCCCTTCACACATCCAACCGGCCCATCGAGCCAAGCCTTATTTTGATCTTCTCCATCTTGGTCACATGACTCCGTGGCATGTCTCATGAAATAAGCTCCTTCATCATCACATGTCTTCAGCCTCGCAACATCTCCAAGCCATTTCCACCACATGGCATATGTTGCTCACACACATGTATCTATGGACTAATCCTATGTATCTCAACCATAAACAAATTAGTCCAACCTAAAGTTGTCACTCAATTATCAAAACCAAACAAGGGACCTTTCAGTTGTGTATGGGCTTTCGGTGTTGTGTGAAAACCCATGCACAACACAATATCGCTGGTTATGTGTGAAAATGCATGCTTAACCATGTGTATTTATATGTGTATGTTTTTTCTAAATAAATCCCCTAATCTATTTTTTCCTTCTAGAACTGTTTTTGCATCAGTTCTAATCTGAAGTCTGAACTTAGTGTTCCTTTGCCAAAGGGTTTATGCTGTCACAGATTCTCTTGTTAGCTTATGTGACTTACCAATAAATGATGTTGTCGTTTGCTAGACTTTCCTTATCAGTACCATAATATGTGAACCCCTCCATGTGTTTAATTGCAGTCCACTAGTGATACACTTAAATTGGCCCTCCTAAGTATATATACGTTGTTGTGTTGAAGAAATTTTGTACGATCCTTGTACCGAGTGGTGTCGCTCATTATGTGTGAAAATGCATGCTTAACCATGTGTATATATATTTGTGTGTGTTTTCTCTAACAAAATCCCCTAATCTATTTTTTTCTTCCAAAACTGTTGTTGAATCAGTTCGGACCTAAAGTTTAATTATAGTGCCTCTTCTGAAATTTGAGATATGATGACTTGCTAGACTTAGTGTTCCTTTGCCTAAGAGTGTATGCTATCACACATTGAAACAACCTCGATTTCCATGAAGGGAATCCACAGAGTCGAAGTGAAACATGACCATTTAAATCACATTCTCCGATAACAGTTGAATATCGTAATCCATAAATCGAACAAAAGAGTGAAATAGAAAGGGTTTATAATATCTTATTACCACCCTACCTCTCAGCCCTGGAACACCCCTAGAGTCGCTGATACTGTGAGGGGACCCATGATCCCATTCCCGCAGAGCATCATGACCGTCTCGAAAGGGTGTGAGGCACATGCTCCTACCTCCCTATCACACGCTCGCCTGATAGTAATGGCATCGATCTATCCAGCGGTTCGTCTGTCCCCCCATGGGAAGCGAGTGGATAGCAAGAGATTCCTATAATCCGGTTATCAGCGGCACAACAGTTCCTAGGTGTGACCAAGCCAAGATGTCTTTTTCAGGGTTGTTCTTTAACGTGCTACCACAACACCTTCGTCCTGGGTTCCACCCCTCAGAGGCTCACACCCGAAGACCACCATCGTATCCAAATTAGTCCGCCACAAACTTCTCTTCATGGGAATGTCCAGATCCATTACCCGGCAAGACTTGCTCCAAAAGCTCGTCGTAGATCCCGGATCGATCGACTCAACCCTCACCCTACACCCTGTCGTACATTCCACCCAAACCCAGATATAGCACCATCAGCTCACTTGTCCATCTGATCCATCAACACACACATCAAGCCTGGCTCCCCACCAGGCCCTTCCAGGGTTCATTACATCGCATCAAAATGTAAGCGAGTAAAGTTTATATATATAAATATAGCAGATAAGCAAGTGGCTAACAGAACAGCGGGTAAGCAGGTGATAGGTTACAACAAGGTAGGGCCCATCAAATAAATATCTACCATGCATTCCTAGCACATGTGATCCTTTATTGCAACAAAAGTTAAAGCACTAGCAGTACTAGATTTGCCATGCGTAAGTGGGATCTACGAGGTTGGGTGAGATGTGGCACCTTCGCTATCATTGTCCTCCAACCTTCCCTGGTACTCAGTGTCGTCATCAGACTGGTCCTCGCTCAACTCTGTAACTGAGAATTATTGGTCGTGGGAGCAACCCCTATAGATTAGCACAAAGAACAATTAACTGCAAAAAGATCTAAATGCACTCAAACATGGTAGAAATAGCTAGGGCTCGATTTATAGAAAATTTGGATATTTGGATCGTAATTTTCTGAGCTTGTATGAATTAGTTATGATTTTTCAAATATTTAACCATATTCTGAAAAAGAAAAGGACTCGATTAATCTAGGGCTGACACGTGGCGGCTCAGGATTGGGCCACGTGCCACGCGTGGGTCCAACAGTGACAACACAGCAGCTGACGCAGATGATGATGTCATGCTGTCGTCAGCATTGACAGGTGGGACCAGGGTGACGTCATCTGCTGACGTCAGCGTTGACTCGGTCCACAGTCAACGGTCAACTGATAGGTGGGCCCCACTGGGCCATTAATGGGCTGAGTGGGCCGGATATGGGGCAGCCTCAGCCCGCCATGTGGCACGCTCTGGTGCTAAAACGGGCTCAGCTCAAGGTCCTTTGTCCACGGTGCACCGAACACACTGGGGTCCACGGTCAGTGACTCAGGTTCATATGAACCGTGTCCATAGCGTCGTCCTCTGGTCGAGTTGGTTCACAAACCGGTCCACGGTGCACCGGCGGCTACGGGGTCCACTTGCAGGTACTCAGTCCATGAACACAATGTCCATCATCTTCTTGCCGAAGCGATCCCCTCCTCTGTTTCTTTCCCCACGGTGGTGCGAGTCGCCGACGACGGCGAGGTCGCCCAACCCAGCACTGTGGAGGTCCTCCGACTTCATTAACTTGCTCATCGGCTCCGCGGCGGCACAGCGTCTTGATCAAGGTGCTCCAAGGCTATAGTTGGCAACCGGTGAGGCCTCTCCTTTGGCGAATGGCAGAGCGACGGCGACGGCGCACGGCAACTGCTCAACAGCAATCGATTCCAAGCCAAAGCGGGGCACAGGGGTGCAATTGGGGTCACCCAACACCCTCTCGACATGCCGACGGCAACAATCTTCCATGGCAGAGTCCGCGTGGGCAGAAACTCCCACGGCGGAGCTCCGACGTGGCCGCAGCGTGCGGCAAAGCACCAAGGGAGGTTCCATCTTCCGTTGCAGCGCATCACAGCGGTTCTTATCAGTGGTTCCTCATCCTTTGCAACAGTCAGAGACGACAAAAAATAGGTGTAGCACGGCGGTGTGTAGAGTGGCATGGTGATGGCATGGTGTCATATAGACGGTCCTCCGGTGCAGCATCCACACAGTTAGCATGCACACAGGGTGCTCCTTGATGCGGCGGTTCCAGATCCAGCAACGATGCGGCTCGAGGTTCAACGGTGGGCTGGCATGACGGCTTCGCCGCGGCGGCACACGGCCGCGATGACAGGCATGGCGACTGTCCAGTCCAGCGTCCTCCTAACGTTGTGGTCCTCTGTAGCCTGGCTGGTCAGTGTGTGTGTGCGTGTGTGTCCGAGGAGACTGGCGAGGGTCCTGGCCTATGCGCTCCCGGTGTGGAGCGCCATGGCCAAAGCATAAGGCGAAGGTTGGAACAAGGGATCAAGGTTGTGTTCACCGGCGCAGAAGAGGAAAGGAGGTGCGGTACAAGTCCAACAACGAGTGGCTTCGGTGACGTTGAAGCAGAGGCTTGCGGTACGGCTCTTGCTCCATGGCTTGGCGGTACAGCAGCGGCTCTAGCATGGCGGCTTCCTCTTCCCCGCCCCCTTCTTCTCCTTCCGCCCCCTTCTCCTCCCATTTCGGTGATTGGTGCTCAATTGGAAGGGCCACCAAGTGGCGGCGGCGGCTGGGATGCCCTAGCGCTCCCGGGACGTGCTTATATAGAGAGGCAACAGGGCAGTTGGCCGACGGATGGTCTTTGATCGAGGGATCTTGATCAGGTGGTCAGGGTGAGGTCCAGGTCACCCGATGGGGCGCGGTTGGGTCCTTGGGGTCAGCGAGAGGGGGCTAGCCGGTGCTGGGTGTGGCTAAGCATTACAGCGGCATAAACTCACCACGGCGGCAATGCATGTGCGTGCGAGAGAGAGAGAGAAATTTCCCGCGCCATGGGCGTTTTGCTATCGGGCAGTCGGTCCATATGGCGCGCTCGCCTGCGTAGTTGAAGGCGAGACAGGATCAAGCGGCCGGGGTACGTAGCTTGGCGGCAACGTGGGGAGCAGGCACTGACACGTGCGAACGGCCGGTGGGGGACCGAGAGGAAAGGTATGACAACCGGGTCCCACTGCAGGTCCCACCGGTCAGCGGCTCGGCTCATCATGTCACGACGCGAGGCAGGCACTCCTCCTTGCTAGGCCTCGCGGCCCGGCGGCCTCTGTTGCTTGCTGGGCCGGCTTGCGCGGGAAAAGGAAAAAGAGAGGGAGAGAAGCAGGCCGGGTTGGCTTGTGGGGACGGGCCGGATGGCTCTTCTCCTTTTAATCTTTCCTCTTTCTCTTTTCTATTTCTGTTTTTCAAATACTTGTATATGTATATTTATATATATGTAACATGTTGTAAAATATTTCTCTAGTGGGCATACATGGTCCTTGCTAGGTAGGGTATTATTCCCATATATTTGATATTTATTTATTACATAAATAAATATTGTTGGTATATAATTTAGCACACATAAATTCAAATAAAAACCCAAATCACATGTTAATTTAAAAATGCAACATGAAGCATGACACATGAACTAGGGTTACAAGGTAAAGTTGTGTGATGCTAGTGCAACAGGTGTGGGAGCTTTCTACATGAAACATCATCACTTATAGGTTTTGAGAAAAAAATTTGTAGCTCAGATTTTTGGTTTGTTACACACATTATCTTGTTATCTTGTGTAACTTACCAATAAATGATGCTAACATTTGCTATACCTTTCTTATCAATACTATTGGGGAACAAGTTTGACATTCAAACATCCTTTCCAAACTTTGGAAACAAACATTTCATTACAAATATTTGAGATACTAACATGTCCAGCGAAGATAACGAAGATGACTTCGCCATGACTGTTTACAACTTCACTTGTATGTTCTCGTATGTTCCTAGATTGACTGGCGAAGATGACTTCACCTCATTTCAGGCACTCAGCGAAGATAACATGGCAACTTCGCTGAGACTATTTCGAACTTCGTTTATATGTTTTCTACATGTTTCAAGTTCTCCGGCGGAGATAACTTCGCTAGACTCTTGAGGACCAACAAAGTTGACTCAGCGGCTTCGCGTGAAGATTTTATGAAGTTGCCAGCTAAGTTAAGAAATCATGACCAAGACCAAAGTTGCATAAGAAGACAACATGGAAGGGGCAAAGTATGTTTTGCTACTTTGCTGATGTGCCTTCTAGTCGAATGAATAGGAAGTTCGTGGCTGATTATGTAATATTTCTCAAATAGCGAAGCCAGGGGGCCTATAAATACCCCCTGGGGTGTAAGTTCTTGGGACATGATGAAATACAATTACGACCTGCATATTGTTTTCACCTTTTTTGTATGCATAAATTCATTACCCAAGATCTGGCACCGTCCGTTTGTGTGATCAAAGACACCCACGACCACCACACAGACGCAAAATGGCAAGACCTAGCAAAAAACAACTTCGACTGGAGACAATTCAAACCAGGACAGAGACCCACTTTTGAAAGATGAGACAGAAACAGAAAACAGACATGTTCAAGAAGAAGAAGAAACTCAGAACGAAGAAAGAAGACTCAAAGAACTCAAAGATCAACTCATCATCAAGAAAAAACAGCTGGAGGAAGCAAGAAAAAAGACAAGAGAAAACTCTTTAAAGCAAAGAATTGCAAAAGCAGAAGCTGAATTAAGAAAGCTCAATGATGAATTAGAAAATAAGAGAGAAGTCATGATTCAAGAACCAAACTCAGCAAGGAAAAACACCAACAACAAAGAAAGCCAAAGTCAAATAGCAACAATTGACATAGAGTCGCCCTTGTCAATCGATATTCAGCTAGCGAAGTGGCCAGCAGGTTTCAAATTCAACATCATCCCAACTTACAATGGCATGTCTGACCCAAGACAATTTCTTATGAGTTTTGAAGCAGCAGTTGCATCAAGTTAGGGAAATGCAAAAACCTTAGCGAAGTCACTCATCATGGCAGTAAGAGGACCAGCGCAGCAGTGGTACTCTTCGCTAAAACCAAGGTCAATCAAATCTTGGGATCAACTTCACACAACCCTACTCTTAGATTTCCAAGGCCTACAAGAGTTAAGCTTACAAGCGATGATCTTTTCAACATCAAGCAGCAACCAAAAGAACCACTGAGCCAGTATTACAAAAGATTTGTGCAAGCAAAAGCTCAAATACCAAACATACCAGACGAAGTCGTCATCATAGCAACGATCAAAGGACTGCGAGCAGGCCAACTTTCCTCGCACTTCAAAAGGGAAAGACCGACCATAGTTGAAAAATTATACAAAGAAATGAGAAAGTACTGTGAATCCGACGAAGACTACAGAAAAAGAATAGAAGAAGAAAATGGAGAAAAAAACATGTCAAGAGCAAACAACAAGTTCCAACACTCGAGAGTGGCAAACACAAAATGAAGACCATTTCAGAGAATAAACCATATCAACAACACAAGCGAAGTAAACAGCTAAGGTCCAAGCTCGAGCAATCAAAGAAATTTCCAAAATAGCAGAAATTTCAAGAAAAATTTCTAACAAAAACCAAACTATAACAACCAAAGCAGAAACTTGAAAAGAAAAATTTTGAGGCCCAAAGAATTGTACTGCATCATACATGGCAAAGGGGCTGGTCACACATCAAAGATGTGCCTAAAAGTAAAGAAAAGTATTAAAGAAGTGCAAGAAGAGAATAGAGCAACTTCGCAGCTGAAAATTGTCAACCATCTAGCTCCCCAAAGAACAAGTTATGCGCCAATAACTTACTCCCAACACATATTGCCACCACCTCCGCCAATCTATAATTGTCAACCGTTAGCAATGTGCCCATAAAATCAATGGGGCTCAAATCAGCAGCAAAGTTTTTACCCTGAAAGTTCAGTGGCAAATAATAACCACCAAACTCAGTATAACAACAACACGCCCGAAGCATCAACAAGCAATGGGAATGCGGTCATCCCAAGCAAAGGCAGAATTATGACAATATTCAGAGGAAACAGCATGGAGCTAGAAACAAGAAATGAAAGAAGAAATTATTTCAGAAGAGTAAACTCCATAGCAATTGAAGGCCCATTCAAGAAAACAAGATGGTCCTACATGCCGATCACATTTTTAGAACAATATCTCAAACTCAAAGATTACCCTCATATGGACACAATGGTCATAGAAGCAAATATCGAAGGTTGGTCAATAACAAAAATTCTAATAGATGGTGGTAGCTCAGCAGATATTATATTCACAAGAACTTTAGACGCAATGCAAATCGACAGAAAAACTTTGGGAAGAGTGAAAGGTTCTTGTTTGGTTTTGGTAATTGAGCGACAACTTAGGTGGACTAACATGTGTTATGATTGAGATACACAGGGGTTAGTTCACAAGGTCATGTGTGTGGGCAACATATGCCATGGAGGGCTTGATGTTGTTACATTGCTCACACATGTGTTGATGAAGGAGCTTTATTGCATATGTGACATGACATGGAGTCATGTGACCAAGTTGGTGAAGATCAAGACGAGGCTTGACTCGATGGACCGGTGGATGTGTGAAGGACAAGTCAAGGCTTTGAAGTGATGGACCATGAGACAGTGAAGCTTGAACAAGACTTGGTGCCGATGGACCATGAGACGGTGAAGAGCAAGTGAGGTCAAGATCGATGGACCTAGAAGGTTGTATGATGATATGAAGTGGATCATATCATCTGATGATCGTGTCGGTGCATTGGTTGCATTAGCACATTGGAGGACGGTGGAGGAAATGGAAATGCGCAAGGCAAAGGTATAACCATAGGGCATTTCATTTCACCGATCTAAGGTTGAGTAGAGAAGAGCTTGACCGGATTTAGGATAGATGGCCGTACTATCAAGAGGGGCAAATTGGTTTGCATATCAGTCATCTAGTGCCATTTGAGCGATCTAACATTGTGACATGCTAGGATCGAGTGGCGTTGTGAGAGTAAGAGAAAATACTTTGAAAATGTTTGAGAAAATGCTAACACACATGCACATGGTGATGAACACTTGGTGGTGGTTAGCATATTTGCAAAGGCGGAGGTGTTTGCAGGGTTGAGTTGGGTTTGGTAACCGCTCATCACTTGGTGGTGGTGGTTAGCACACATGCACATGGTGATGAACACTTGGTGGTGGTTCGGCGCTTACGGGAAAATGAGAGAGCTTTTTTCTATTGCGTCGAATGCAAAATCTTGGTGAAAACATGCTAATTCTCGTGTACAAGGTGTTATACTTGTTGATTAGCATGTATGATAAAAGGTGGCGAAGTTTGGCGTCGACACGGGCTTGGAAGTGCAAACCTTCCAAGCATCGGATGCTGGCGTATGAAGCACCGGACGCCGGTCTAGCACGTCCGATGCGTGGAAAGTGAGACAGGCAGACTGGCGCGTGTGTCGGACGCGTCCGGCGCTGGCATCTGGCGTGACGGCCCCGAGCGAGGTGCACACTGGGTAGCGTCTGGCGCTCGGCGGACGCGTCCGGCGTCGTTGCGCGTGGCACGGAGAGTGAACATGCCGGACGCTGAACAGTGGAGGGGCAGCGTCCGGCGCTCAGTCGAACTAAAGCGTCTGACGCTCCCGATGGCTTAACGCATGGATGGTGAACGCGCCAGATGCGTCCGACAGTTCCATCAGGCGCGTCCGGCGTGTTGATCTGAGCCGTTTCGAGAAGTAGCCGTTGAGAGACAACGGTCGACTTTGAACGCGGGCGACACATGGCGCAAGATAAAGCGCCGGACGCGTCCGGCGGTTCCATCAGACGCGTCCGGCACTCATGTTTGAGGTGCTCGAGGAGGCAACGGCTAGTTTAAGCTGTTGGGCTATAAATAGAGATGGTGGCCGGCCTTGGGCGGGTGCTGAGCACACTCCAGGCTTGGTGGCTGGTGTGGTCATGCTTGGGAGCCCTCTAACTCACATATGCTTGATAGGAGATCATTCGATAGTGTGAGAGAGTGATTCTAGTGCGATTGCTTTAGGAGAGAGCATTGTGTGGCACTAGGTGTTCATGTTGCAAGCCGGTGGGCTTGTTACTCTTGGAGGTCCGTGTGGCACTAGGTGTTCGTGTTGCCACCTCCTAGACGGCTTGGTGGCAAGAGACTCCGTCGAAGCACGCAAGGAGATTGTGCGGTGCTCCGGAGAAGAGATTGTGAGGGGTTCTTGAGCCTTCCCTGCGGGAGTTGCGAATTGGCTACTTTAGTTGAGCTTGTGGCTTGGAGGATCCCCATCTTGTGTTGATTCATCGCACCCGAGGTTGTGGGTTTGGCTAGGTGATGCCAATTAGTGAGTGAATCTCCAAGTGGGTGCATCGCCACAAGAGGACGTAGCTTGGTGGCAACCAAGTGAACCTCGGTAAAAATCGTCGTGTCATCTTGTGTCCACACTTCATGGTGGTTTACAATCCCTTTCACAAGCTTGTATTTACATTCATATATATTGTGCTTGTGTTGTTGCTCTTGCAATTAGTTGGCTTGTGTAGCTATCTAGTTACTTTCTAGTTTGTGTAGCATAGAAATATCTCTTGTGTGACTAATTAGCTTGAGTAGTCTAATTAGTAGCTTTGCTTAGTTTGTGTTGCTAAGTAATTTGAGCTCTTGGGTTTGGCTTGTGTATCCTTGTCCTTGAGCATCTAGTGAGCTTAGATTGGCTTTGTGTTTTTGCTCATTAGAATTGTGTAGGTGCTCCCTTGCTTGATAAAGTACTAGTTGTTTAGGTTTGTGTGACCTTGCAAGCTAGACTTGATTAGGAGGGCACTAGCTAGTTTGGCACCTTGCTTTCTTGTGTAGGATCTTTTACAAGGTGCATCTAGAGTTATAGTTAGAGGGGTGAAGTCTTGGCTAGACTGATAGTTTTAATTTCGCATTTATTTTGGTTAGCCAATGCGATAAGTTTTAGAAAGGACTATTCACCCCCCTCTAGTCTGCCATATTGACCTTTCAGAAGAGCCGAGCACCCATTAGTAGGCTTCGACGGATAGAAAATAAACTCTATCGGTAGAATTGTCTTGCCAGTTTCATTTGAAATAGTGAATAATGCAAGAACAGAACAAATAGCATTCGATGTTGTCGAAATGCACAGCCAGTACAACGCAATCTTTGGAAGGGGAAATTTAAATACTTTCGAAGCCATAGTAAGCTAACCATACTTATGCATGAAGATGCCGGCAGTCAATGGCATCATAACTGTATTCGGTGATCAAACAGAGGCAAGAAACATAGAAAGAGATACAAGCCCAGCTTTTAAAAATATCCATGTGATACAAGAAGAAGAAGATGATGAGTTTAAAACTGAAAATGCGAAGACACAAGAAAAAGCGGAACCTTGGAAGACACAAAGAAAGTATCAATCGACCCAATGGTGCCAGAAAGGCAAGTTATTGTCGGCACAAACTTATCAAAAGAAGAGGAAGAAAGAATAGTACAAGTCCTGCGAGGTAACAAGGATATCTTCGCCTGGTTTGCACAAGACTTAGGAGGAGTAAGCAGGGATGTCATAGAACACAAGCTAAACATCAACCCAAACTTTAGGCCAAAAAAGCAAAAACTCAGAAAGTTGTCGGAAGACAGAACACAAGCTGCTAAAGCCAAAGTCCAAAGATTGTTAGATGCAAAAGACATAAGAGAAGTTCAATTCATAACTTGGCTTGCAAACATAGTCATGGTACAGAAGAAAAACAAAAAGTGGAGAATGTGCATAGACTTCACAAATCTCAACAAGGCATGTCCAAAAGATAATTTCCCTCTACCAAGAATAGATACTCTAGTAGACCAAGCAGCAGGAAGTGAAATGCTCAGTTTCCTAGATTGCTATTCAGGCTACCACCAAATTTGGATGAAAAAAGAAGATGAAGAATACATAAGTTTTATTACACCATTTGGAACTTACTGTTTCCAAAGAATGGCCGAGGGGCTTCGTAATGCAGGAACAACCTTCATCAGAATGACTTTCACAGTCCTCAAGATCAAATACCAAGAAACTTGCTTGCATATGTGGATGACTTGGTAGTCAAAAGCAAGAAAAGAGAAGACCATGTTGAAGATTTACAAGAAACTTTCTCAAACCTTAGAAAAGAAAATTTAAAGTTAAACCCAGAAAAATAAACTTTTGGAGTTCAAACAGGCAAAATTTTGGGGTGCATCGTATCCGCAAAAGGAATTGACCCGAATACGGAGAAGGTGAAGGCAATACTAAACATGCAAGTGCCAAGAAATATCAAGGACATCCAAAAGTTGACAGAAAGACTAGCTTCGCTGAACAGATTTATATCCAAATCAGCTGAGCGAAGCCTCCAAATATTTCAAGCACTAAAAGGGAAAAAGAAAAAGTTCAACTGGGTTCAAGCACAACAAGAAGCTTTTGAAGAAATAAAGAAACATCTATCCAACCCCACAACCTTGGCAACACCTGACCCAACGGCAGATTTGCTACTATATGTATCAGCAAACAAAAGTACAGTCAGCGCAGTACTAATACAAGAAGAAGAAAAGGAGCACTCAACAAGAAAAGTTCCAGTATACTTCACATCCGAAGCTTTGTCTGGATCAAAAATATTCTATTCAGAAATTGAGAAAATTGCATACGTGGTACTTATGGCATCCAGAAAGTTGAGACACTACTTTCAAGCTCATAAAATAAGAGTGCCAACAAATCAACCCCTCAAAGAAGTGCTACAAGGCTGTAAGTCCTCAGGGAGATTGGAAAAATGGGCTACAGAGTTGTCTCAATACTTTATCAAATTTGAGAAAAAAACAGCAATCAAATCTCAAGTATTGGCTGACTTCGTAGTAGATTGGACACCCTTAAAATACAATCAAGAAAGAATGGAACAACTAGAATGGTTAATCTATTATGATGGTGCTTGGGGCTTTGCCGGTGCAGGAGCAGCAGCAATCATAACGTCACCTTCTGGAATCAAACTCAAATACACAGCAAGACTAGACTTTCAATGCACCAAAAACATTGTAGAATATGAGGCAGTATTGTTGGGACTTCACAAAGCAAGAACAATGGGGATTCAAAAACTAATAATCAAGACAGATTCTCAAGTTGTGGCTGGGCATATATAGAAAAATTACAAAGCAAGAGATCCAGAGCTAGCAAAGTATCTCCAACTGCTGAGAGATCAAGAAAAACACTTCACTGGATTCACGGTGAAAAGCATTTCAAGAAATGATAACACAAATGCAGACGAAATTACAAAAGCTTCCGCCCAAAAGTTAGAGTTACCATTAGAAGTATTCTTCTAAACTATCACCGAAGCCTCAACAAAAATAAAAGTTGAACAACTGAAAGAAGTACACATCATAGAAAGCGAAGACTGGAGAGCTCCAATTATGGCATTTCTCAAAGGATTCTATGAACCAGAAAATAAAGCTGACGAAGTAAGAATGAAGCAAAAAACCAGAAGCTACAAAATCATCAACGAAGAACTGTACAAGGAGTTTGCCAACTATTACTAAAGAGCATCCCAAGAGAAGATGGGAAAAACCTACTAAAAGAAATACATGAGGAAATCTGCGGATGTCACACCGGGCCTAGATCAATAGTCGAGAAAGCCTTCAGACAAGGGTTTTTCTAGCCAACTGCCCAAAGTGACAGCAAAGAAATCATCCGAACTTGTCACAATTGCCAAATGGCAGGAAGTAAAGTCAATGCACCAGGAACAAATCTACAACCAATTGAACCAACTTGGCCACTGGCAAGATAGGGAATCGACATAGTTAGAAAGTTACCTCCGGCTCAAGGCAATTACCAATACGCAATAGTTGCAGTTGAATATTTCACCAAGTGGATTGAAGCGAAGCCAATCACAAACATGTCTTCTCATACAATGAAAAATTCCTATGGCAAAACATCATTTGCAGATTTGGAATTCCAAGACACATCATAGTGGATAATGGAACCCAATTCGATATCGAAGACTTCAGAGAATACTGCCACTCAATGGGAATCAAACTATGCTTTGCATCCGTAAGGCACCCACAGTCCAACGGAGCAGTCGAAAGAGCAAATGGAATAATTTGCACAGGAATTTCAAAGTGCTTAACAGATCTGAAAAAAGAAAAATGGGTCGATGAATTACCAAGAGTCATCTGGTCTTACAACACGTCGAAGTCAAGGCCAACAGATTTTTCTCCATTCAAGTTACTTTACAGAGATAAAGCAATGACCCCCGAAGAAATAAAATATGAAGGTCCAAGAACAAACATTCAAATGATCACAGAAGAGGATCAAGCAACAAGCAAGGATTTACTTGAAGAAGATAGAAATGAAGCACTTGAGAACATCAAAAAATACCAACTCGAAACACAAAAGTGGTACAACAAAAAAGTCAAGCCAAGAGAGTTAGCACCAAGAGATTTCGTCCTCAAAAGAAAAAGAGATGAAGACACAGTGGGAAAATTTCAACAAAAGTGGGAAGGTCCTTTCATCATCAACAGAACAAACAAGGAAGGTGCGTATCATCTAGCAAATCTAAAAGGTGAGGAACTCAGCCACACTTGGAATATAGAAGCACTTCGTAAGTATTATCCATAAGCAAGATTGTAAGAATTAGTCCACTTTTCAGCAAAAGTAGAAGTAGAATTTTCTTTACAAGCAAGTTTACATTCCTGAAAGCATAACTGAGCTGCACTCTTTTTCCACTCAGGGGAAACCCTTCGCAGGGTGAGTGGTTTTTTAACGAGGCAGTCTCTTTGTAAACCTCATGAAATATAAATGAGAAAATAGTTTCCCCAAAGATATGTTTCTACGTCGCACAACTAAAAGTACAAAACGCCAAAGAGTATATCCAATATATACTTTCATATCGGCATAAATTTTTGCAAAAACTAAGTTAGCATCAATATTTTATTAAATCTAAAAAAATTATCTAAGGTAAATTTTTTTACTTTATTTCACCAAAGTGAAATATTTTCAGCTTCTAAGGAAGCAAACGCATCCACTTCGCTCGAAAAGGAAGGGACGGTGTTTCAAAATTTGTTAAGGCAAAATTTTCAATTTATTTCACCAAGGTGAAATATTTTCAGCTTCTAAGGAAGCGTACGCGTCTACTTCACTCGAAAAGGAAGGGACGGCGTTTCAAAATTTGCTAAGGCAAATTTTTTAACTTTATTTCACTAAGATGAAATGTTTTCAGCTTCTAAGGAAGCGTACGCGTCCATTTCTCTCGAAAAGGAAGGGACGGCGTTTCAAAATTTGCTAAGGCAAATTTTTCAACTTTATTTCACCAAGGTAAAATGTTTTCAGCTTCTAAGGAAGCATACGCGTCCACTTCGCTCGAAAAGGAAGGGACGGCATTTTAAATTTGCTAAGGCAAATTTTTTAACTTTATTTCACCAAGGTGAAATGTTTTCACCTTCTAAGGAAGCGTACGCGTCCACTTCGCTCAAAAAGGAAGGGACGGCGTTTCAAAATTTGCTAAGGAAAATTTTTTGACTTTATTTCACTAAGGTGAAATATTTTTAGCTTCTAAGGAAGTTTACGCGTCCACTTCACTCGAAAAGAAAGGGACGGCGTTTCAAAATTTGCTAAGACAAATTTTTTAACTTTATTTCATCAAGGTGAAATGTTTTCAGCTTATAAGGAAGCGTACGCGTCCACTTCACTCGAAAAGGAAGGGACGGCATTTCAAAATTTGCTAAGGCAAATTTTTTGACTTTATTTCACTAAGGTGAAATATTTTTAGCTTCTAAGGAAGCGTACGCGTCCACTTCGCTCGAAAAGAAAGAGACGGTGTTTCAAAATATTTCAGAGAAATGTTTGTCAACTTTATTTCACTAAGGAGAAATGTTTCAGAGGCAGATTTTTCAATTTTATTTCATTAAGGTGAAAATGTTCTCAGCGAAGTATACGCGCCTACTTCGAGCGAGAAGGAAGGAACAATGCTTCAAGAATTTGATAAGGTAAATTTTTTGACACCATGTTTCCAAGCAAAGTGCATAGTCTCACTAAGAATAAAAGTATTCATACAAGAAATACAATCCAAAGTAATTATGGTGTGCCCATTCATACAAGTGAAGGAAAACTCACAAACTTCGCAACACAACAAAGAATGCTTACAGTATAATTTACCCAATTACAAGAATATGTTTACAAAACTAGTCGTTCTGAGAACTAACTACTTTAGCAGCATCATCAAGTATATCGTTCACAACTTCGTTTATAATATCGTCCGCTTCACGGCGCAAAAAGTCCTCGCAAACATTTACCGACGAAGCGCTCGACCCAGATGACTACAAAAAAGAGGTTAGAAAACAAAAGTCTAACCATAGACGACAAATTAAACTTTACATAACAAACTTTACCTGTGCAAAATCCGTAAAATCAAAAACTGGACAGTTAGGAGGCCTGGTACTGCAACATCGAGTGTCCACATCTATAAAAGGTCTGTAAGACAAAACATTCGAAAGGAAAAATCCCAAGTTCAAAACAACGAGAACAAAAACTTACGAGCAACAAAATCATCGACATCACAACCATCACACTTCACACGAAAATCATAACATTCACTAGGCTCGAAAACAAAGTTATCTTTGGACATTAACAGCGGGGTAACGTCCTTGACATCCTGCACAGGCTCAACATGAGGAACCTGCGTAGGATGGACACATAGTCAAACAGTTTCCAAGTGCATATCTTACAAAAATTGAGAACCTTTGAAACTCTCTTATCTCACAAAAGAAAAAAGTTAGAGCCTAAAGTCGGCTGCCACTAACAACGCTCGGTCCAGCTCCGCTCTGACTCCTAGCCCTGGCCTCCTTCTTCATAGCTTCTTCCACCTCCTTCTAAGCTGCCTCCGCTTCCCTTGTAATTTTCTAACAAGCAAAAAGGAAAAGTTAGACAAAAGTTAGACAAAAGTTAGACACAAAGAACAGAAAAAACCATAACAGACCAAATACATCGCATACCTTCTGTAACTTCTCCTTAGCCTTATTGAAGCAATGAACTCGACCACCAGACCTCCAGTACTGCTTGAGATACTTGTTGCACAGTGTTTGTGTGGCCTTCGTCACGTTAGCCAGGTCTCCAATAGAGGGAAACTTATAGTTGTCATCACAAAGCTGCGCAAACAAGGGATCTTGACTTTGTTTCATCAGGTGAAACAAAGCACAAGCAGAGTAGAAAACTCCTATATCAACTGTGGTCTCCATGACCTGGGACAAGTCTTCATATTGGCGACAAAGCCAGCTGAAAAAGCTATCACGATCACCAAGGTCCCAGCACTTGTCTCCTGGCCTAGCTCCAAATTTGTCATAATATTCGAAGCAGAGTTTCCAAATGCGATTGCAATTATCAAAGAAAGACTTATCTTGTTCCTCAATCTTTCTTTCAACGCGTCTCATATTATCCCTCAGTTTTTATTTATCCTCCTTAATCCTTTTGATTTCATCTTCTTTTTCTTCAACTCGAGTAAGAGCACTAATAAGCTTCCCTTCCAACACGTTATGAGCATCCACTGCATCAATCCTTTCTCTCTCCTTCTTGGCAAGTTACTTCTTCAGATTCTCAATTTCAGCTTGATAATCACGTTTGCGGAGGGCAAAGTTTTTCTCTTTCTCTTCCAACCCTGCCTGCAAACCCCTCATCAAAAGAGAACCCTTATACATCATCGATAAGCCGACATCAGCAACTTCGAGTAAGGGTTTCTTTGATATCTCAAGTTCTGCATCAGGGACAGTAAAAGCCTCGTCTATACATTTTGACAGCTGAACTTCAGAAGTGCGAGGCATCATCCGAAGTTTGTTAGCCCCGATACCTATGAACTTGAAACTGTCAAGACCCAAACTTTTATCCTGACAAAATGCTAACCCACGCTTAAGGGCATCAGAAACTTCTCCTTCACCATCAGCGGGGACAATGGGAGTAGTAGGATCTTGAATATTAAACTTACTCAAATCAACTTTCTTCTGAGGAGAAGAGGGCGCGTGAGGAAAGAGAGTTTCTGCAGAAAAATCAAAAGTCAACAAAACAAGACAACTTAAATCTAAAAGAAATGCGAAGCCATAGTATTCACCAGTAGAAACGCCTTCACCCAAGTTGCATTCAACAGCTTTGCCACTTTCAACATGGATAGTAGAGCTCAACAAATGCATCAAGCGCTCATCGTTGCTCTCATCATCAAAAACTTCATCATCACTTTCATCAAAGTCAAGGGAGTAAATCCTAGAACCACCAACCTTCTTAGGCACATTGGAAGCACCAACTTTGCCAACCCCAATTGTTGTAGGGTCTTCAAGCGAAGCAGTCTTCCCAGCATCAATATCCTCATCATGAGACTCAACAGCAGGAGCCTCAGTCAGCCCCCGCACCAACTTCGCCAACACCACCAGCAGAAACACCATGAGCTTGCAAATTCTGCAAGTTTTCGTTAAGTGGAGTAAGTAATAGTGGAGCCAATCCACTAGAAGAGAAAGTCATACAAATTTTTCTCACCTCATTCTCAACATCTTGAGAAACAGGGAAAATAACATCATCACCATCACCACCACCTCCGACAGCCTCAGCGTCACTAGCACCAACACCATAAACCAAGTTCCCTTCTATGTCCAAACTTCGTTCAAGCACAGCATCAATCTCTTCAGCGTCCAATAAAACAGAAGGACTCTGATTTTTCTTCAGCTTCTTAGTTACAACTTTGCTGGAAACGCCGAACTTGCGTTTCTTCTCCTTAATCTGAACAGCAGTCTCCTTTTTACTCTGCTTCTTTTCACGAGCATAGGCAGGAGGAGGCCTTTCGCCATACTCAACTTTAGCAACCTCAAAAACTCTGTTCAAAGTCTATAGTTCTCTCCAAGTATTTTGTCAATGTTATTTTTCTCGCTCAATACATACTTGCCAAGCAAATCCTCTGCCCGACTTTCCATAGATTTCACAAATTCTTCATCAGAAGAAAATGTCTTCGGGCGATGAAAATCATTATCCGGGTACTTGTAGTTTATACCTTGAACTTTCTTAGAATAAAAACGTTGAAAAGACCATCCTTTTTTCAATGGCCAAATCTTAGCAGCGGCATATTCTTCAACTAGATCCCTAGCACATTGCAACGAAGCTGTACACTTGTACGCCTTCATAGCAATCTTTGAGATCATGGAAGAAGGAAGAGACAGAGATAGCCTAAACTTCTCAATTTCCATTCTGGCAGCCATTGGATATCTCTTCACCACTTTCTTTGTAACAGAGTCCCGCTACTCAACCATGGCCACTTTGTGATAAAAATAGTATCTTGACCAATCTCCAGTACCCCAATTGTTCCTAGTTGCAGGAGAAACTTGAACGACATTACGAGCCGTTTTAAAACTCGAACAAGCAAAATACTTTGTGATAACCCGCCCTTCAAGCATAAATTCTTTGAACTGAGTGTGCATCTCAAAAAGCTCGCAGAACGCAGCAATATCAGCATTGCACTCCAAAGATTTCACAACCCAGACAAACTGCGCCAGCCTAACTACACCATTTGGTGTCAAATGATGCATCTGAATATTGAAAGCTTTGAGCACATCCTCAACAAAATCCTGACAAGGGAACCGGAGGCCAGCGGTAAACAATTCCCGATAAACAACGCATTCGTTAGGACAAGGTTTTGGGTTAGTCTCCTCAGGATCAGGAACCCTCACTTGATCACGTTCAACAATCATCAATCGAACCATTTCATCAAGGTGACTTTTTTCAAATAAAGTTTTACCAAAATTCAAGGTAAAACTCTCACCGTCTTTCACCAGATCTTTAACAGAAGCATCAACATCTTCGAGATTCTCTTTGTTAGAATCCATCTGAGACATGCCCTCTTCGGCCTTAGAACTCTCCTGAGACTGAATCTGATCTTGCAAGTCATGCGAAGACATCTGTGAAAACCAAACTTAGGAACACTATTCGACAAAATCACAAAAATTCAAAAAGTCAAAGGAACAAACCTTGACGAAGGTGGTACTCAAACTTCGACCAAAGAGATGAATTCAAGCGAACACAACGGCAAAAACACTAGAAAAAGCTATCTCAAACTTTAGAGTTCAAGAAAAATTTCGGCAGAGCTTCCCTTCTTCTGAAAACGATGGCTTCAGGGGGGAGAGGCCTCGCTATTTATAGAAAATCTTGGTCAACCGGTCAAAACTAGCCGTAGGGTTCAAAATCCAAATAGGCCAACTCCAAAGTTTGGACGGCGTTTGATGAGCAAAGTTTCATATAAACTGCATGGGATTCAGACCTTTGGAGTAGGCCTTCGCCCACGAGGGGCTGCTGTTGGGGAACAACTTTGACATTCAAACATCCTTTCCAAACTTTGGAGACAAACATTTCATTATATATATTTGAGATACTAACATGTCCAGCGAAGATAACGAAGATGACTTCGCCATGACTGTTTACAACTTCGCTTGTATGTTCTCGTATGTTCCTAGATTGACTGGCGAGGATGACTTCGCCGCGTTTCAGGCACTCAGCGAAGATAACATGGCAACTTCACTGAGACTATTTCGAACTTCGTGTATATGTTTTCTACATGTTTCAAGTTCTCTGGCGGAGATAACTTCGCTAGACTATTGAGGACCAACAAAGTTGACTCAGCGGCTTTGCGTGAAGATTTTATGAAGTTGCCAGCTAAGTTAAGAAATCATGACCAAGACCAAAGTCGCTATTTCACCGATGTGCCTTCTAGTCGAATGAATAGGAAGTTTGTGGCTGATTATGTAAGATTTCTCGAATAGCGAAGCCAGGCGGGGCCTATAAATACCCCCTGGGGTGTATGTTCTTGGGACAGGATGAAATATAATTGCGACCTACATATTGTTTTCACCTTTTTTGTATGCGTAAATTCATTACCCAACAAATACCATAATATGTGAACCCTTCCATGTGTTTAATTGTAATCCATTAGAAGTGCTACACTTAAATTGGCCTTCACAAGTATATGTTGTTCTGCTGAAGAAATTTTGTACAATCCTTGTACCAAATGGTGCCATTAGTTATGTGTAAAAAATGCATGCTTAACCATGTGTATGTGTGTGTGTGTGTGTTTTCTCTTACTAAATCCCCTAATTTGATACAGTTGGCACTAGT
This sequence comes from Bothriochloa decipiens, assembly GCA_023333625.1. Classification (NCBI taxonomy): domain Eukaryota; kingdom Viridiplantae; phylum Streptophyta; class Magnoliopsida; order Poales; family Poaceae; genus Bothriochloa; species Bothriochloa decipiens. The sequence continues at coordinate 34,607,872 of CM041644.1, read as the reverse complement.
CATTGGTTATATGAACAAGAAGTTTGAAAATAACAAAAAAGGACAAGAGATTGCAAGCTCAAAATTAGAGTATATATTGGAGAAGAAATTGAAGAGGCTGAGACAAAGAATGTCAATCCTGCTTCTTTATGGTTCTTTCCTAGCTGGGCAGATGGTATGCAATTTTTTTTCCATTTTGCTACATTCCTATATATTGTTTTGTTACTAGCTACTAGATTACTTTTAAAAAATATGTCACAACTTTAATAATTTCCCTTGTGAATTTAGCTTGAAACTGCTCTTCCTCATGCTAATCAATGCTAAGAAGCAGTGAAGATAGGTTCTATTAGGAAAGTTACTCATACTAAGCCGTGAAGAAAGGTCTATGTCAAGAGAGATTGCCTACCCCCTCTTTTTTCTCTTTTCTGTTCATTCTTATTAGAAGCATGTACATGTTTCGTATAGAGTTTGGCGACCTATTTTTTTTTGCTTTCGATAAGTCAGTAAACTTGGTAGGAGGGAATGTTGAGTTGCTCGGCAAACTCGGTGGGGGCTTGGATGATTGATACTCGATAAACTCGATAGATGGGTTTCTCCATTGAAACATGTTGTTTGAGTCCGTTAAACAACAAAACTACTGCTAAACAATAACCATAGTCAAAGTGACTCATGCTTTCTCTCACATGGCTATGGGTTTGTATATTAAACTAAAGTTATTTGTGATGATTTCTCTTGTGTACACTTTTATGGGCCTTAGCCTTTGAACTATCACTCGAGTAACCAAAAAGCACAATAACGAATGAAAGGGACAAAGAAAAAAAATATGACAAATGCAAACAGTGGGAAGGATTATGGTTTCATTCCTCCAACCCTTCTCAGCTCCCGTGGAGCACTATTTATACACTCCCGTATCATTTACAATGTCGGTAATACCCTTTTAATTGCCTAGATATTAATGCATAGTTCATAATTTGGGGCCTTTCATGGTCCATTCCGTCTTTCACCTTCCCTGGTAAGCGCCTCCCTCATCTGCTCCCCTCTCCCTTCCGGGCTCTACTGTTGATGCAAGGTGGGAGTCCACGTTGTGGGAGCCGCTTTCGCCCTTCTAGTTGTTCCTGTCATTTTGCCACCACGACGAAAAGGGTTAATCTGCACACCTGACAAACAGTTGCACTGAACACATCATGATGAGGAAAAAGAGTGTTCGCACCCTTCCGACAAGTTGTGGCTAAGGTAGCCGAAAGGTATTTCTGTTGATGCCAAACGCCTTTCGCCTACCAAGTTGACAAAAGTCGTACACTTACAATTATGCTAATAGCGCAAGTAGCAAAAGGTTATTTCGTCTGTCACTGTGGTGAAAAGGTAGTCAAAGGATCATTAGGGGGAGGGAGGTCCGAAATTATGTGCCATCTCCCAACCGTTAGTGCACGCGATCGTCGTACAACTCATGCATATGATAAATATGAACCAATAGTCACTTGTGCACTTGTTAGTTTTAAACTTTTATAATATTATAAGGAATAACAAATCTTATGATACCAATTGAGCTTATTTGTATAGTGATGAAGAAGATGCCATCACGCCCAACCGCTGTAATCCATAGCTGAAGTGGCTCCTGCTTCTTACTCTCACATGGTTGTGGTTTGTATGTTGAACAAAAGTTATTTGCGATGATTTCTCTTGTCTACACTATTATGTGCTCTTCTTGACATCATAGGTTTCCAAGTGCATCCATTATCATTTAGCTACCGCTGAAGTTTCTAACAACCAATATTTGTTGCATAGCATTGCTTCACAAACAGATTTGCAATGTGCCACGTACGTCCTGCATGTGGCACCTAAATGCACGGTTTTGTTTGTAGTGCTGCATCATCGATTAATAATAACAGGATATAAGAGACTTCTGACACTCCTCATTTTCGACACGTGAGAAAGAGGATCAGGTTCATGGAATTGAGAACAACATATTCTCATTTGTTTCTCTATATCTACTGTGACCTCATCCATCATCAAGACATATCACCTTGCATGTCTCTTTGTAATCTCATCCATCACCGAAGCAAATAGATAAGGACTCAATGCTGACCCTTGATATAGTCCTATCTTAATTAAAAAGTCACTGGTGTCGCCATCATATGTTCGGACACACGTCACCGCATCCTTATACATATCCTTGATAAAGGTAATGTACTTAGTTAGAACTTTGTGCTTTTCTAAGGCCCACCACATGATATTTTTTGGAACTTTATCATATGCCTTCTCGATGTCAATAAAAACCATGTGCAAGTCCTTCTGCTCCCTGTATATCTCCATCAATTAACGTATTAAAAAAATCACCTCCATAGTCGACCTATCAGGCATAAACTCAAACTGGTTTTGGGTTACACTTGTCCCTTTCTTAGGCGGTGCTTGATAACCCTCTCCCAAAGCTTTATTGTATGGCTCATCAGCTTGATCCCACGATAGTTGGTACAACTTTGAACATCTCCCTTATTCTTAAAGATCGGTACTAATATACTTCTCCATTCTTCCGGCATCTTGTTGAACCAAAAAATAAGATTAAAATGCTTAGTTAACCAAACTATCGCTCTGACATCTAGGCATCAAAGAAAATAAAAAATCACAAGAAACAAAAAAATTATTTAGCGATTAGTAATGGTCGCTGAGGACCAAGATTTATGACACGCTATCTTTCTTGCTTCCAACCGCCCGTTGGGACTGTATGCAGACAATTAGGCCTTGGACCACCCAATCTCCCTTCGCGATCCTTGTGGTTCATCATTTGATCTTTTCCTTGTTGTGATTCTTGTGGTTCACCCTTCACCGGAATCTCCTGTTTTCACTGAAGTTTTGATTGGGTAGTAAAAAGTACAGTAAGCAGTAATTAATCATTTTTTCCTCCATGTTTCTGAATTGGGCCAATGCAGAGTGTGGCATCCTGAGCCTTCACCAGGACGTGCAGGTGATGTGGAACATGCTGAGCTCTGAGAAGGAGGCCGTTCTGGAGGCTGCCGCTCTGGCCCGTCCGGTCGGCCCGCACCGCCGGCGCCGCGCGGTGAGACGGGCAAGCGCGGAATGTTACTACCAGAGCCTAGTTTCCGATCCCATGAGCGAGTCGGACATCGTCCTCGATATCATGGCACGTCGTCGTCCACCTCCCCTGGGAGGCCTACAAAGATTGTGAGGCTCCAAACCTGAACTGAGAGGGCCGCGTGTGCCGTGTCGTATAAGGGCCTGCCATGCCTGTTGTACAGTTGGGGACAACGCGTTCTTGCAAGCTACTACTCCTATATCCCATATGTGGCTTGTGCCATCTGGTGCTTGGTTCTGATCTGAAGTTCTGAACTTGTGATTGCCAGAGCTTGGTGCGCTTCTGTGCTTATAATAGTCTGAATTACTCATCTGTCATGTGCCTTTGTTCATGGCATGAACCTACTCCTAGTGATGTGGAAGCGCCGGTGCATCCGAAACTCTTTCGGGTATGTTTGGAGTCTGCAGGCTGCAGCGGTTTGTGTCTCCTCCAAACATGGCTGCAAGTCTGCAACTGCAAGAGGCCTTTCGTTCTCTGCGTCTGAAAGTGGGCACTACTTTTCTTTTAGGGGAAAGTGGCAACTGCTGATTGCAAATGGAAAGAGTCTATTTTCTCTCCTCTAACAATTGCAAAAGTCCACTTTTCCTTATTCAACCGCAAAACCAGAAATAGCTCGCTTAACTTTTCAAACCGTATACTTTACCTCTCTATAGTGGTTTTAAAGATGGTTTTGTCCTTTTTTTATTTATTTTGACCGAAGCTTTTAAATATCATAGTAGTTTGGTCATGTTCCTATAGCTCGATCATCTGCAGCATAGCCCGAAATCAGCTTAGCCGATAACAAAATCTGGCTATGCCTTTTTCTTTTTTATTTATTTCGGTTGAAGCTTTCAACATGGTCAAAATTGTGAGTTCAAGAAAGACGTTTTTTTTGAACTGTCACCGGAGGAGAAATTCATCATCAGCCAGCAGATGCTTAGCAAGGATTTCGCCTGATTCTTGCGCCGAGGAGAACTGTAGTGAACTGGCTGGCCAAGGAGGAGGCAATGGGAGGTTCTTTAGTGGCGCCTTCAAGAAGGAAATTCTACGACCAACTTAGAACTGAGCTGAGCTTTCGCCCAAAACCTTCGCCCTGACTCCTCGACGTTGTCACCGCACCACACTGCTGAACTGGCGCTCTGGCGCTTTGCCCTCCCCGAGTAAAGGCACATTGTGATAAGATAAGTCACATTGTGGCAAACCAAACATGCCGCAATTGTGAATCATAAACAGATCTATTATTCGAGAGTTCTATGGATGCAATGAACAATTCAATTCATAGAAGAACTGAAGTACAGACACTTCCTCAATTCATAGAACTGAAGTACAATCCGCACATAACACACTAACCTTAGTTTGGTCCACATACTCAATAGTACCTAGTACTAGTACTAGTAAGAAACTTGTAGAGTGCTAGACTACACAGGAGTACAGGCCAGCAAGAACACACTGATACATACACTAGTCATTATTTTTCCTCTGAGGAGCCTTGTTTGGATGCAGTAATCTGACACAATCTTATCTTCAGGGTGTCATTCCTCAACCCAACCCACACGTTGCCAACTACAAGGCCTAACACGGCACCGATTCCATACAGCTTCATCTGCGAGCGTACCGCCTGTCGAACAGCCTGCGCGACGAGCTCCGGTCCAACAGCATGAGCGGCGAGCTCCTGTCGAACAGCCCCCGCGATGATGTCTGTGTCCAAGTGGCAACGTCGCTGGACTGAAGCACGCCGACCAGCCGTTGGCCGCAGTACACGGCGGGCGGCAACACTCCGCACTACAGGATTCATCTTCCTTGATCTCAGATTGCTTGCTTCGGTTCTAATTTTTCCGTGGCGTTGTCCTAGCATATATGGATATATATAAGAGAAACAAAAGGATTCAGTGAACTTCGATCCTGTTGCGATTCGGGAGTCTAAAACAGTTCAGAATTGAAATCGGACATCGGATCAATTCTGGACATGGATCTTGTTCGAGAGAGTTGCAGGCGGATCCGCTGGGCCGGCCCAACATCTAGCTAATTTGTGCCCATGAGTTAGTGTGGCCCCACGTGTCATACATGAGAATGCTCTGCATAAATTAGGTTTTTTCTATAAATATATGATTTTCTTAGCGAAGGTTGACTAGATTTAAACGGTGGCCGCATTTTTGACTTGATCCGTTGATGGGATGGCTGAATGGAGACCAGCAATGCGTAGAGCTCGGTGAATACTTCTCATTTGTCAAATTTATTGGCCTTCGACTTTGGACGATAAAGTTACGTTGATCTCAAGATTTAAGAATCAAATTTAAAATAGTATTCTACACTAGTTGAGTGTCATATGCATTAGTCGATGTGTCGAAAAAAAATACATTATTTGATACAGAAGCTGTGTGATATTAATATATTTTTATGGAATATTTATATATTTCCTTTTCTAAAAACACTAATTATATAATCATGATAAATGTGAAAACTTAACTCAACCATGTACAGTTCATTCCACCAGTTCAAATTGATGACGCTCCTTTTGCGTAGAACACGCTTTGAGTTTGTGAGGAGACATGATCAACGTGAAAGTACACAATTTCTAGCCACCCATGGAGACATACATAACATTGAAATATATACTTCGATAAAGAGGGCATTGGTCAGTTTTGTAAAACCATATCACAAACAACTATAACCAGACAAATACACTTTGATAAAGAGGACATTGATCAGTTTTGTAAAACCATGTCACAAACAACTATAACCGGACAAATTAAATCCGATATGACATATCTGACATGAGGCTGATGCCATCGTATCACATATGTTCATCCTTGTTGTACACAGGCCAGTGTCACCTTCCACCATAGTCCATAGGTAAATGTTTTTTTTTTTTGAAGAGAATACATGTATTATAGTTAACGAAGCACGTACAAACTCGTACATGTACACCGCAAGGACAGCTGCCCCACCTAACTTTACAGAAAGGGCCTCAAGAAAAGTAAAAATTACAACCATGTCCTTGGACCCTTTCCCCTCCCAACTCCGGCGTCGGAACACCCCGCCGTCGCCTCGATCTAGACGAGCTCCATCGCCACTGGCTTTAGCGAGCCGCAATTGCCGCCCGACGCGAAGGTCGGGACGATTCCGTCGTTGAAGAAGCTTCGGCCGGAGACGCGCCCCGAGCTCCCTAGATCTCAAATCAACCTTCGCCAACGACTAAAATTGAGGTCGATCCGCTCGCCCGCAGACCACAGCACCTACAGCTGTCAACGCATCCATAAGACTGACGAAACGCGCCACCGACACCGCCACCTCTCCGAGACGACGAGGCACCGAACGTCACGGACTCCTGTACAGGAGCTCCACGCAGGGAGCACCATAGGTAAATGTTTTTCCAACGTAGTCGTGTCCAAAGCTCAGCCATCACGAAGCTTACCCTTGCAAGCTTGTCCCTGGAGCAGGAGCATTGTGTCGCAGTACATCACATTACAAACAAACCTCTAGTCGACATAGCCAAACCAAATTAAAACTGGATCTTCCGATACACACCAATTGATTTTGAGTGACAGTAGCAACAAGCGAGGTGCCTAGCAATATCTGAGCTGTTGGAATTTCCAAAATGCATCAACTGAGCAGCTGGTTGAAGGTGGACCCGGCATTGCCCATTACAAGGCACTATGGCAATAATAGGATCAACAAAAGATAAGATAATTGCAAGTCTTGGTGGAAAATAATTACAATACTGCGCTAACTGAATCGACATAGGACCTAGATTTCTTTACTTGCTTTTGTAAAGAAAATGACCAAACACGACTATTCGTGTACTCCTCCAATTTTAAATATAGGATATTTTTTACTTTAACTAGCAGGTAACCCCGCGCGGTGTGCACACCACCCAACAAATGTGGGTGCAATGTTGGTTGGTTGGTTGGAACATGTGGTAGCAGAACTACTTTTATACAGGGAGAACAGAACAACAAAAGCAAGAAGTTTTGGTGCCTCGATGGACATCTGCTGATGGTTGGGAGACACTGGTCTTGCATGTTTTGAACAAAAAGTGAAGAAATGTAGGCTCCGTCCGCTTGAAGCAATTGATACCTGTATACGGATCGAAACAGAGGTTTAAAACTTGATAGTAAAAGTAGAAGACACCAAAAAACGCAGCATAAAGTGGTGCAGTACTATGCAGAGCAAAACAGAAATATGATTATACAAAGAGCCCCGCAAACATAACCCTATGTAGCCCTTAGTATGAGAAAGGCATCTACTACAGATTAGATGTCACCAGGCTTTCATTAAGCAACAATAATGCTATTTACCACCATCAAGGACAAATGCATGTTTAGGAACTGGTTTTGTATCCTTGAAAAGGTTGAAAGGCGGTAACAAATAGTTCTGTCCCAAAAGAATATATACACTGCAGGGAAAAAATGTGGTGTTCTTCGTACAGGACAGCATAGTATAAATCATTGAAATATTTTTTTAAGAAGCATTTACCTGTCACTAAACTATTACAGCAAGTATTGAGCCTGTTCTTCCGTAATCTTCGATTGAGGTCAGAAAAATGCTCCAGGGGTCAGGACTGGGTCGTGGGCACAGGGCACAGAAAAGATGACCAATCCAAGGAAGCCGGCTTTGAATCCTTCAATAAACTATAGAACCATATATGCTGCCATTTCTTCTATCGAAGGCTGCAAATAAATTCCAGGTTTAATTATAAGGAATTAATGATTTCATATGGCCACTTTGTTAGTTGAGGGAAGCAAATATAGCAGGTTGATCTCAATATTTGATTCCACTGTTGTTGTGGTTAATCCTGCCTGCAATAACAATAATGTACTCCCTCCGTTTCAAATTATATGTCACTTTGAATTTTTTGGTTCACTCACTTTGCTATGGGAGTAGCTTTGAGATGAAATAATAAGCTTTCTTTGTCAGAAATATTGAAACAATCAATTGTGAATCATAAACAGATCTATCATTCGTGAGTTCTCTGGATGTAATTATTGGAATATAAGTGAATTGTCCACCTCTCCTCATCAGCTTAATCTTTTGGGTTTTTTGAATTGGTTGGTGCATGCAACTCAATATGGTATCATAGCCAGAGGTCTTGAGTTCGAATTCTGGTTAGCATAATTAAAATAAAATAATTGCTGCTCGCTCCTACTCCGAGGCTCGCACATCGCTGAAATCTCTTGTCAGAGCCTCGACGTGAGGGAGAGTGTTGGAATATAAGTGAATTGCCCACATCTCCCATCAGCTTAAACTTTTGAGTTTTTTAAATTGGTTATTACATGCAACTCAATAACAATAAACAACTTTTTAATTCATAGAAGAAATGAAGTACAAATAATTCTTCAATTCACAGAAGAACTGGAGTAGAATCCGCACATAACACACACTGACCTTAGTTTGGTCCACATACTCAACTTCCTAGTACCTACTAGTAAGAAACTTGTTGGGAGCTAGACTACACAGTAGTACAGGCCAGCCAGAACCCACTCACTGATACACTAGTCATTATTTTCCTCCGAGGAGCCTTGTTTGGATGCACGGAGCTCACGCAATCTTACATCCAGAGTGCGAGACTTATACCCAGCCCACGCGTTGGCAGCTGCGGCGACTAACATGGCACCGACTGCATAGAACTGCATCTGCGAGCGTACCTCCTGTCGAACAGCCTGCACGACGACCTCCGGTCTAACAGCCTGAGCGGCGAACTCCTGTCGAACAACCTCCGCGATAATGTCTTTGTTGGAGTTGTATGCACGCCGACCAGCCATTGGCCGCAGTACACGACGGGCAGCACTCCGCAGTACAGGATTCATCTTCCTTGATTCTTCTTGAATCGAAGAATTGCTTCGGTTCTTGTTTTCCGTGTCGTAGTCCTAGCATATATGGATTACATATAAGAGAAATAAAAGGATTCAGTGAGCTCCGATCCTGTTGCGATTCGAGAGTCCAGAATAGTTCAGATTTGAAATCGGACCTCGGATCCGTCTAGGTCTTAGAGATCTGACTCTGAGACTTACCCGGCGCAACCGAGGATTGGGCGACCGCGCGGCGGATGAACGGAGATGTGAGTGCGGTGTGAAGAATCTCAACGGTACTTCAGAGCCTGCAGGCTACAGCTGTTGTTGTTTCAGCTGAGCTCCAAGGCTCCAAATATGGCTGCAACTGTAAAGCAGGTTCGTTCTCTGCGTGTGAAAAGAAAGTGGCCGTCCACTACGGCACTGCTTTTTTAAAAAAAAGGGTTGGATTTTATTAATAACATTTTACATCCAGCACCCTGATAGGGTACTCTAAATATAAGAGAAATTACATATGAACCATCAAAAAGAGTACCCAACAGTCTTCGCCATCGTCGACCAACGTCGCCGTAATCCGGTTCTACTCCACCTCCTGTGGTAGAGAAGATAAATCAGAATGGAGCTTACAGTCGCATCCAAGTAAACAAAGAATTCATAAATTTTGAAATGCCTACGTAGCACACCAAGAGCGTGCTGTTGTTCAGTTGAACGTCCCGGCAAAAGGCAAGCCATCTCTTCGTGGTCGGCAGGATCAGATGCCTGATCGTGAAGCCCACAAATGCTGGCCTTAGACTGTATACAAAGATGGGCGAGCCCAAGCTAGCAATGCAATTGCATAACATGGCCCATGACTGGAATTTCGGAGAGCTGGGCTGCTTTTACGGAGACGGCGTCCAGGTCAATGCGTGCTTCTGCGTGGGTACGGTGCCCTGCCCTCGTCCGTCAGCTGGCCTGCAGCTCCGCTGCCACCGACCATCCGCATCTGTGGACTGTAGCCTGTACGCAGCTGGCTGGCAGAGTCAGCCGTTTTGCAATGACGTCCACTCTGCTGAGCCTGGCCTATCTGCGTGTTGCAGGAGTACTCCCTCCGTAAAAAAGTGTCGTTTTTCATCCATCATATTTAATCATCCGTTTTATTTAAAAAAAATTATAAATATAATTTATTTTGTTATGACTTATTTATCATTAGAGATACTTTAATACTGATTTATTTATTTTATAATATACTTAAAAATTTAAATAAGATGAAACGGTCAAACACGATATCTAGAAATCAAAAACGATACTTTTTTATGACGAGGGGAGTACTCTACTAAACACACACGGCGCGCCATGCACCGCTAGTCCGCCACGAGCTCAGCCACGACTACCGTTCGGCTTGGCGCTCCATGGACCCGAGTCTCGAGAGATTACACTGATAGCTAATTCAGATCGACTAGGGTGCATCTAGGCGGGTAGGTTCATTATAGGTATGGGAAATAATCAAGAAGATCATCATGGTGCGCCATTACGATGCACCTAACAGAGGTCGAGAGGGGCAGATAGGAGAGAGGAGATGAACTGGGTTCATACCGTCGTCGGAGTTGGGCTCCGCTGGTTCGTCGGTGTAGTTCTGCGCTAGGGCAGCGACGGTCGGTGGAGCAGTGGTGCAATGGCGACGCCGGTGGTGCTTCCCATCGCTGGCAACGCCTCCTCTAGATCGGATTAGGGTTTCTGTGGAGTTCTGTGGGGCGGCAATGAACCTCGTGTATTGTACCCTGGCGCCCACCTCCTATATATGGCGCTGCACGAACAGGGGCCCACCAGCCTTGTGTATGGCTGAGCATCCCCGATCAGGATGCAGTCAAGGGGTCCGTCTTGACCGTTGGGTCAAAACGGTGGAGATCAATCCTAACATTCTCCCCCTTGATCTCATCTTATCATTCTTTAATTTCTTCTCATAATTCTTTAATTTCTTACTTCAACCTTTAATTCCAATCTTTCTTACTTCTGTCCTATTCTATTACAGATTAGAGTATTGAGCGTGTCTCATCGTCACAGCAATTAGTGCCATTAGACTAACAGCCACAACACACTTTCTCCGTTCTGAAACGAAACTCTCTTCTGGGCCCTTTATTGTCCAAAAATCATAGGCTATACCATAAACCCATGTCGACTGTGTGTCCTCTGAACACACTGGGCGGTAAGCCTTTAGTAAGCGTATCCGCAAGTTCTTTCTTATTACTTATATGTTCAATATCTTTAAATTGATTTCGGACTTTCTCTTTTACAACAAATATATTCATGTCAACGTGTTTGGCAACACTCTTGACCCGTTATCATAGGAGTAAAAATACTTAAATGGTCATTGCTGTTGTCAACCATTATCAATTCCGGGTATAGGTTCTCTTAACCATTTCGCCTGTCCTCTAAGCCTCATAATATGCCATAGCATAACTTTGCATCATTCATGATATCATAATTATTTCTTTGAAGCTTTTCCACAATAAAGCTTCAACAACGAGTGTTAGTGATTGTGGATTTTACTACACATCTCGCTGAACTTTCATTCTTTGTACCCACAACTATTTGAGAGTACTTGATCTTCTTTATTCAACATGAGGGTATAAATCTTTTCAAGATATTCTTTATTCCAGTGATCTATGCCTGGATTATACTTCTGCCAAAACATCCCGGATACATAAACTATGTTAGGGTAAGTTCTTACTTATAATCATTCATTAAGCTTCCAACAGCTGAAGCATATAGGACGTCTATTTGATCAATCTCATATCGGTTCTTCAAAATATTTTAAGTTCTAAATCCATTACCCTTGACTATAAGAACAGGCATAGGTTTCCTTTATATGTATACTTTATTTCTTCAAAATCTTTTCTAAGTATGCCTTTATGATAGTTCTAATACCCCTCTTCTTCTCTTTCAATGAGTTTCAACTCAAATGATTCTTCACTGAGATTCTTCTTATTCAAACTTGAGGACAAAACTTCTTTCTCTCCAATAGTAGATTGACATCACTACTAGCAAGTAAGATGTCATCTACATATAGGATTAGGAAATAAATTTCCCATTCATAAACTTTGCATAAATGCAATTTCCCTCCACATTCTCTTCAAAACCCAAACTTTCTTTGATTCATCAATTTTAAATTCTATTTTCTAGAGACTTGCTCTAATCCATAAATAGTTTTCTCCAAGCAGCATCCCATGCATTTTATTTCTTCTATGACAAAACTTTTGGTTATGCCATGTAAACTTTGCATACAAATCCTCATTGAGGAATGCCATCTTTGCATTCATCTAACGTAATTCTAAATTGTATTGTGCCACTAACATTCATTATAATATGTTCATTCTCTTTATGTAATTTTTTCATCACAAGTTGCACTATACATCTTTCATCGTTCCCTCCAGAGCCGCGTTATGTCTTGTAGACCCATTATAGTCTACTGTTTTGGCTCCATCAGGAATTTCTTCTAAATCCTGAACATCGTTGGTATTTATCGATTTTATTTTAGCTACCTTTGTTTCTTTCTATTTGGATGAGTGAATGTCTCTCATGGCTTCTACAAAAGGAGATGGGATCACCTTTCATTTGAATTTCTTTATTGACATTGACTTCACAGTCATCAAAATAATTATTTTTCTCATTCTTTGAGACCTACTAGGGCCTCGTGGCACTTCTTTCATATGGGGCAGTTATTGCTCCTCATTGCCAAGAGGCAATTATTCTATAGGTTTCTGTATCACAAGATCCTTGTTTACTCATTCATCTTCATAAAGAGCAAACAACAGGTGTTGTATATGTCATACAACATCAACAGGGATTGAGTAATTTATCGCTTTCAAAACATAGTAGTGGGCATTCAATCCCACTTCTATTCAATTCTTTCGGTATCTTCATACCATGCTTCCCCAGATTACTCCATCTTCTTGCAAAGGTGGTGTATCTTCAAATTCTTATTTGGGTTTAATTTGTCATAACTTCTTACGATACTTTGAGCACCGTTTTAGCATTTCTTACTATGCTATCTTCCTATCGGAACTATAAAAGATCCAGGAATTTAGCTATTTCTTTACTTTAGGGGTATCACTACTGTGACTGTTGTACTCCCTTAACGATCACATTCATCTTTTATAGATCACTCTTGTTCATATCACATTATGCATCACATTGTCAAAAGTATAGGGGAGTATCTTTCTTCATTTTTTATCTCTTAATGGATCTCACAAATCTCCCCCTCGAAATGTGGCAAGAATTTTTCTGCCATAATTTCAAAACTATTCAAAAACTCTTATAGATGAGGAAGCTTTTATTACTTACTTTATCCATATGACTATGCCATGCAAATAAAATTATTTCTTAAATCTTTTCGAAGTACACTTTCCTCATCCCACTTCAGAGTCATTCAGTACTTCTGCAAGTCACACTTGTATGTTATTCTTGTCATTTAGTTCATATGCAACTTTTTTCTCCCGCATGTAGGATAAGTTCTGTCAAAATCTCCCCCGCCATGCGGGATAGTTTCCAATAACAGGACATCAATGACAAAATTGGTTCTCAGGGCATATTCAATCATTTAAATTCAAAAATAAATTCAAATACTCTTTAACACATGATTAATCCGACGTTGGTTAAATTAAACATGCGTATAACTCATTACATTTCATATCAAAGTGCTTTCGAATGAAAAATTAAAATACATTTGTTAAACTACACTCTTATTGCACATAAAAGTCATTTCTTAAACTAAACTCTCATTTGTTCTATCTTCTTTTCTTAGATCAATGCACTTGAATCATCCTTTTCTTTCAATCTATCCTTTAAAGAGAACAATGCCCCTTATATGATGGTTTTCTTTAATGCAAACTTGTACTTTTCATCTTCTGAGTCATAAGTACCCAGCTCATTCTTTTTTCTACCTTCAAAGACAGTAAGTTCTTTATCTGAAAACATTCAACAATAATCATCGATAATGCTCATTAAACTTTAGAATTTTTATGTTGTATTCTACATCACCGTTGGGTAGAAATAGAATAAATCAACATTTTTCTATATTAATTCCATATCACCGTTGGGCAAATATGGAATCAACATATGAAATTCAATTATCTTTAGTAAAACATGTCTCCTTAAAAATTAAATTCTCTCGTTGGTTCGAATTTAATTAGAGGATAATCATTATTGTTACAGCGGAAACACGAAAATACATTCTTTTTATTTCTGAGCATTTCTTTATCTTTAAATTCATTGTGATGCAAAATTTATCAGAGATTCAAACTTCAAATTTAAACTTACAGTATTTTCTCTTTCATATTCTAAATCACCGTTGGGCAGAAATAGAATAAAACATCTTTCTTCTATATTAATTCTAAATCACCATTGGGTAGAAATAGAATCAATGCATATAAACGATAAATCATATCATGATATTGCTATCAAACAACTTAGGTCAGAAATAACAATACAATATTCACTGAATTCTATTAACTTTTCTTCAAATCAAATTCTCTCATTGGTTCGAATTCAGTTAGAAGAATCATCATCATTGCAGCGGAAACATGGAAAATGTCTTTCTAGTTCATTAGCATTTCTTGATCATTGCCATTTCTTTGAGATTCTTCGAAGATCTAAACTTCAAAATTAAAATGAACTTACAATATTGTTATCATCAACGTTGGTCAGAAAATAACAATATCATAATTTCTCTAAACATAAAACTGTAACTTCTACTGCTACTGCTCTCCAAATTAAATTCTCCCGTTGGTTCGAATTTAATGAGAAGGTAATAATTCTTTTCTTTGCAGCGGAAAATATGAATAAAAATTTAATAATTCAATATTTAAGAAATATTAATTCAATATTGTTTTCTGAATAAAATTATCGTTAGATAAAATTTGTACAGAAAAATTCGCATCAAAATTTGATTCAAATTCATTCAAAATTTAATTTCTGGAAAAATTCATAAACTTCACTATTCATTTCGGGCCAAAATCCATTGTTTCGGTCTGTTGGACAAAACAGCCCACGGCCTAACGCAGACGCGCGCGTGGCGCGGCCCAAGATGGTGGCCTACGGCGTCGGCCCAAGTAAGCCTCTTTTTTTATGGATTCTGAAAATTCGAAATAAATTTTCGAAAAGGTATTGTTCATGGCAGGCCAAGGCGGACCATTCGGCCCAGCCTGCAATGCGGCCCGTGGCCCGCTTTAGCGGCCGCGCGCGCCGCGCGCCTGGCCAGCCGGCCCACCGCGGCCCAGCTGGGCCATCCCGGTCGCTACCAGCCGATGATCTTTGTCATTTTCAATCCGATGGTGGAGCATCATTTTCGGAGGGACAAAAACGCCATCTGCCGGCGCCCCTGAACCCTAATTCATTTGCCCAATTTCCTTTCTCTCTCTTGCCTTACACAGAGCAGCCACAAGCTGCAGCAGACGCCCATGGTGGCAACAGAGAACGGGAAACGGCGGCCCCGCCGCGTGCTCCCTCGTCGACGTGCGTGCTCGCCCTAGGCTGAGCGCGCAGCCGCCGAGGGGATTCGCTAGCGACGCCCTTTGGCTGGAGCCCTCCCCCCCACCCCCGCGCGCAGTGGGGAGGGTGGCTTGGCTCACTTGCCGCGCACCGGTTGTGGCCGGTGGCGACAACGGGACGGTTGGCCGTTCGGTAGGTAGCACATCAGCACCGTCTCGTGTTTTCATTTCATTTCCCCGTCCCTGATCTAGGTTAGGGTTTGGTTCATGTTCTTTCGCAATTCGTTCTTCATAGTTAGGGTTAGGGATTCGTGTGTTCATTCTGATCCCAACCTCAATCTGTTTTGTCGATTAGGGTTAGGGTTCGTCATGTGATTCCTTCCCGATCTGATTCGGAATCGGTTCGATTTCTTATATTTTCTTTTCAATTTCTTTCCCCGGTCCCATCTACACACTAGATTAAACCCTGGAGGCTCAGTCTACCCCAATCTGTTCGTTAGGGTTGGGGATTCGTTCATTTCTTCCCCGATCCGCATCGGATCGGTCGTCTACTTATCATTTCTTTGCATTTTCTTTTCATTTATTGACCCAAGCACTAGATCAACACCTAGTTAGGCTCCGATACCATTGATAGCTAATTCGGATCGACTAGGGTGCATCTAGGTGGGTAGGTTCATTATAGGTATGAGAAATAATCAAGAGGATCATCATGGTGCGCCATTACGGTGCACCTAACAGAGGTCGAGAGGGGCAGATAGGAGGGAGGAGATGAACTAGGTTCATACCGTCATTAGAGTTGGGCTCCACTGGTTCGTCGGTGTAGTTCTGCGCTAGGGCAGCGACGGTCGGTGGAGCAATGGTGCAGTGGCGACGCCGGTGGTGCTTCCCATCGCTGGCAGCGCCTCCTCTAGATCGGATTAGGGTTTCTGTGGAGTTCTGTGGGGCGGCAGTGAACCTCGTGTCTTATACCCTGGCCCCCACCTCCTATATATGGCGCTACGCAAACAGGGGCCCACCAGCCTTGTGTATGGCTGAGCATCCCTGATCAGGATGCAGTCAAGGGGTCCGTCTTAACCGTTGGGTCAAGACGGACGGTCAAGACGGTTGAGATCAATCCTAACACACACAGCGTGAAGCTCCGAGCGCGCCAGCAGCCGCATCCCGTCCCGGCCTGGCTCCACGTCTGCTGCCTTTGGCTATAGCCGTTGGGCAGGCACAGGCACTGGCCTGCCTCTGCCGGCGTGCGTGCGTGCGCTCGCACGGCCGGCCGGCCGGTTCGGTCAAATACAATGGCCAGGAAAGCAGAGAAGAGCTCACGTCCCGTCCAGCTCCGCGTGCAGCCATGTTACCATGTTTTCCTCTCCATGGTCCTTTCATGCACGGCGCTGCGTTGCACAGCGCGTGTACGCTCGCACCTCGCCCTTGAATTGCATGGCCGTAGTACGCGCGCCGGAAGGAATGAAAACGGCCGGCCAGCACGCAGACGACCACTGCTGCCTTTGATAGCTAGTCGTACGTACTATGCCGGCCCTTGCTTTGGAAGCAGAGACAGGGATCAAGAAACCATAGAGGACATACAGAGACAGCGAGCTATGCTCGGAAGCCGTGTAGCAGTGTGCATGTGTTGCATCCTCTAGACCGTGCTGCAGCTGCTGGCGTTACTTTTGTTTGCGTTTGTCTAGACTAGATAGATTTGTTGACACCAAAATTGGAACAAATTAAAGTCAGCAAAGACGGCTAATTGGAACAAATTAAAGTCAGCAAAGACGGCTAAGCCTTTTTTTTTAATGATCGACTAAGCTGATGATTTCTGGGTTATGCTGCAGATCGAGCTGCATGATGAAACTAGCTAAGTTCGTTTTACTTTAGTCTACATACACTGAGTTAGATAAACCGGCTTATAGTCGGTCGTTCTAGATAGAATTGGCTTTAACTGATTGAAGTGGCTCACCCTCCATGAGAAAATTGACTAATATCAACCAGCGAAGCCAGTATCGGTCTAGAATGAGGCAAATTTTAGAAAACATATATATTTTGTTGTGGATCATGCAGACGATAAGACCACCCCTCTCACGTGAACATGAGAGGCTTATGGTCGATTGATGCATCCTTTCGATAAAAAAAAGACCCCACTTTTAACTGTTCTAAACCTTAAAACTCCTACAACAACCTCAATTACCTATTATTGTATGCTTCTCTCATTGAGTTTCGTTAACATTTTTGGCAAAACTTCACCAACCCTAGTGTTGGAAAATGATCCGAATTCTAATGTGAGTTTTGTGGGGGCGCCTTGAGCACCCATGGTTCGAGTTATATTCATTAGCGGTTTTATTTCCGTATTTGACTGTAGTCAGTCAGTCTTATAAATACATCTTGTAAACTCATTGTAATTCTATAAACTTTCTTCATATAGTAAAGATCGTCGGTTGGAGTCCGTAGTTTTTTTCTATAAGGGCTTTTCACGTAAAAATCCATGCCTCGGGTTCGATTTGTTATTGCATTATCTGCTAACACCTAGGGCACCCAAAGTGTGCCTCCTCAACGGATCTTCTCGGGAGGTGTTCGTGCGACTTCGGTTGTTCTCTGCTACAATCGGCAAAGCTAGTTTTTATAGGTTCACCATCCATTACGGGACCTTTACTACGGTGACATATTTTTGGCAACTCTGCTGCGGAAGAAATCAAAGAGATGTACTGCGGTGGCCGCTCAAAAGAAAGACAACTTGCCAAATTTGAAGACTGATAATACTGACCATGAAATTGGGTGTTCGAGTATCTTCTGTTGGCAATCCGCTTTCGTTGCCTTAGATTATGGGAAAACCACTTTTCTCTAGTTTTTCAAATCTAGATTCTAGGAAAAAAAACCGGTGCGGGTGTTTGGATCGCCCTAGTTTTTGAGAATCTAACTTTATTTATGGCTCCATAGGTCACAAAAACTAGCAAAAGCCAGATTCTTTTATTTGGCAAAAACTGGAGGGGTCCAAACATTGCCTTACCTCACCTCATGAATATTCTCAACCTAGCCACAATTAAGGCTAAATTAAATATATTAAGCATATGATCTTCCTATGATTAAGGGAGAGAGAGTCGCTCACGGCCGGATCGGCCTTCCGTACACAGCATCTGCATCCACAGATGCAGGTCCTGGCGAAATAAGTACGCTTCTTTAATGTGGTCTAACGCAAGCTCTCTCCCTCGCTTGCGCTAGCAGCCATCGCCGGAGCCCCGAGGACGATCGAGCATGCAGTGCAACCGCAGCCGATCGATCGGATCGGCAAGCCATGCCATGCATGACGCCGCCCTGCCCCGCCAGCCTTGAATTCACAAGGGGCAAAAAAACAAACACCAAGACCCACGTCATAATTCATCATGCTCTCAACTCTCCATGGATGAATCGATCGCCGGCGTATTGAATACCGGGGCACGTACTCGTACGTACCTATTCGTTGCATGCCCATGCATCCATGCACGCGTCCTAGGTAGATCGATAAACTAGGTTAATTTACTCGCTCTAGTACGAACGACGTATCTGGCGGTCGAGCGAGCAACTAGATCCATGGACCTCGCGATCCATCTATCCGATCCGATCCTACATGTCTGCCGGCCGGCTACAGGAAAGAGAGAGAGAGAGAGAGACCACACAAAAAAACATCATTAATCATATGGAGTAACTCATATCCGTCGATCGATCTCGATTTCTAGATTTCTAGGGCACTATCAATGAATGAACTCGGTCGATCTGCTGGGACATGGCTGCTGCTGGTGCTGGGCACCTAGTAGCCTGGAGGTTGGAGGCCCAGCTGCTCTGCTTGCGAATTTAAGGTTCTCACCCCCATCATATCCGCTCCGCAGGATCTGTGGGCCTCCGATCCAAATGCGATGCGCTGGTGCTCCACATTTTACATGCACTAAAACTCTGAGTAACTTGCAATGGTTGTTATGTTATGCATATGCATATGGTTTCTACTCTACCTAGCTCCCATCACCGTCACTTTTATTTATTTTCAAAATACTGCACATGGACCGTGTGTATCTATAGCTGCATGATTGCATTGTCGAAAATTTAAAGTGATGACGATGCAAGATTCTAAAAGATTCTGCTGGACCTGCGTGCAACAGTAAATCTTGCTGATATGGAGCTCGTAAGTCATCTCATCTGTTAATTGTTGGAGACAGTAAAACGCAACAGCTAGTTTGGTAGTATTTAGTACAAGTGTACAACACATTACACGCTCATGCGGCACCTTGCAACAAAGTAAAAAAAAATAAACTAGTAGAGAAAATAAAAAAAAAAGTGAAATAGCAGACACATTATTCGCCGCTTGAAATGGAAAGGCGGAAAGGCTTGCAACGGGTGCAGCTGCAGCATAGAGCCAGCCACTGCAAGGGGGCCTTCCGGGATGCTTGGCTTTGCTACAGCAATGGAACCTTGCAGCAAGAGGTACTACCAGCAGCTACCTTTGCTAGACCAGCACCAGCAGCCTGCTGCAGGACTGCAGCTTGCTGCTAGCTACTGATGGAGTGTGATGGATGGATGGATGGAATCCTTGCACCCTTTTCTCTCTCTTTCTCTTCTCCCACTTCATAACCTTTTTGCTGTCTCACTCTCTCTCCTATTCCTTTTACCTACACTGATACACACCAAGGACACCTTGCCAGAAGAACGTAATCCCGTGCTTGCTTGCTTTGCATCTCTGATGATCTCTCTAGCTACGGTCTACTACATGAAGTCCACCTCGAACAGGTTATGCATGTTGTTGCTGCTGCCACCGTTGCCGTTGTTGGTAGTGGTGGTGTTCTGGTCCGAGACCTCGCCGTTGGCCGACGGCAGCGCGCCGCCGCTGGAGCACACCGAGGAGCACGACAGGATGTTGTTGTTGTTTCCGCCGCCATTGTTGTGGCTGTTGTGAACCTGCAGAGAGGTTATGAAGTGCTGCTCCTGGTGGTGATGGCCGCCGGCCGCTTGGACCTGGAGCATGGAGCTCAGCTGCTGCTGGTGGTCCTTGTCCTGCGACGCGCCGAGGGTCAGCGGCGGCCTCGCCAGCTGCTTGTTGCCGGCCTGGTCCAGGCAGCTGATCACGCTGCTAGTGTTCGATGACATGGTCGACTTGGCCGTGCTCAGCTCTGCCCATCCATCACACACAAGTTGCATTGCATATATGCCCAGGTCAGATCATGAGATATACAATTCCGGTACGGTGAAATCCAAGCAATGATCGATGCAGAAATCATGTCAAGTCAAGGCAACATGCTTGTAGTGCTGATCGATCGATCGAGTTCTTATTAATCGTAAGCTAAGCTAGACGTACGAGATATGAAAATTAAGCATGCATATGTGCTTACTCTTGTTGTCAGTGGAGTAAGAGCTTGTGATGGAGCCGCCGTTGGGCTTCTTGTTGGCCGGCGGCGACGCAGCGGCGTCCTTGGATGAGGCAGTGGTGGCCGGCTTCCGGCGGCGGCGGTTGTGCTCGGACAGCCGCTTCCTGCAGCTCCTCTTGACCTCGTCGAACTCCGACAGCACGTGAAACCTAGCCACGCAACAATTCAACAAACAAAATATCTCAGTTAGCTATACTGTGTTAGCTAGGCGCCTTCTTCCGTCTGTCTACATGTATACTTTCTGTCGTGCTATACTATACGCCCTTGAAAAGCTGGATGAACACATAAAAAGACACTTTGATGCAGTCGTATCGTAATCGTATCAGACTGAACTGAACTGGACTCGGTGAACGACTGGTCCACTAGCTAGCCGCGCGTTGGTCAATGCAGGGATAAAGAGTAAAGCAGACGCTGAGCTGAGATACGCCCAGCCCTGGCCCGAGATATCCTGCGCTGCACTGAACTGCACTGCCAGTCTGCAGCTAAAGCAAGCTAGATCAGCCACTACGCGGACGCAGCCTTTCCCTTTGAGATTCTTTCATGATTTTGTCCCCAGCGATCCCGAGACCAGAAGAGAGGGCAAGCAGCAAACTGCAAACTGGAGAAAGAGGCCAGGAAAACAACAACGGCAGGCAGGATCCACGATCCTACAGTTCGCAACAACGCGACAAGAACCGAGCTGATCGACCTGCTTTTGCATTGCATCCTACTTCCGTACACGCTTGCGTTTTTTTTTTTCAGTTGATTCTATGCGTGATCGAGCAGCAGTCAACCAGCTTGGTCGTGTCGTGTCTGTGGACTGTGGCTGTGCAAGTGAAGTTGCTTTTGGATACGCATCGCATGCATGGTTGCAGGAGCCCTGCACTGCACTGCAGCCTTCCATGGCCGCAAGAGACAAGGAACACGAACCAAAAGCATCCATGCCCTCGAGCTCTGAAAAGCAGGCCGAGCAGGGAAAGGGGAGACCAGCGTCCGTCCAGCTCCAGCGTGGTGGAGATCAAGAGAGGTGTAGACGACCAGCAGCGCCGCTGGCTAGCCTTTGAGTAAAAAGGCAACCTCAACAACCGATGGTTCCGTACATGTTAGGAGACGGTGGCTAGCTTACCATGTCCGGCCGTGTCAATGGCTCGATGCAAGAATGAAGAGCCACTACTGTACGTGCTGTCTGAACGTGTGTGTGCTAGCGCCGCTACGTAGAGTCCTAGAGTGAGCTACAATGAGAGGTCTAGGCCTAGTAGCTAGCATTGCTGTGCTGACACGTACCTGCTGCATTGCTGGCAGAAGCGCTGCTGCTTGCCGCCGGCGGCGACGACGGAGGCCTTGGCGTGGTACTCGCAGACCTTGTGGCGGCGGTGGTAGTGCTTGGCGCCGGAGAGGTCGGCCTTGCATCCCTCGGCCTGGCATCGGGGAGGCTGGTGGTGCGCGCCGCCGAAGCCGAGCCCGAACACGCCGCCGAGGCGGGGCCGCATCAGGAGCCGGTCCACGGCCAGCAGGTCCCCGGGGGAGAAGTAGGTGCGGCGCCCGAGGTTGAGCCCGATCCTCCCACCGGCGCCGTCCACGCCGCCGCCCTCGCGCTTCACCATCCCGAGCGCCGGGTACACGTGGTCGCCGGGCATGCCCATGGGCATCTGCAGTGGCATCGGCATGGGCAGCGGCGGCGGCGCCATCGGTCCCCCGATGCTGGACGGCAGCGTCAGCAGCTGGTGGTGGTGGTGCGGCGCCGCCTCCTGCTGGAACTGCAGCGCCGCCGCCGCGGCGAAGTCGAGCCCATCGTAGAGGTGGTGCTGCTGCACCTGCACGCCTCCGGCGCCGCGCTGGCCGTTGCCACCGCCCGCCACGCCGTGCTCGAACCCGACGTAGGACGACGGCGGCTGCGCCGGAGGCGGCTGCATGGACGCGAACGGGAAGTCGTCGCCCGGCGAGGACGACATGGCCACGTTCAGCCTCCCGCTCGTCATCTCCTGCGCGCCGGCCTTTCAAGCTAGCTCGTGAGTGAGTGAGTGAGTGAGATGGAATGGGGCACGGGGTGGATCGGGAGGACGATGGAGCTGAGCTAGGTGCTGCTGCTGGAGCTGGACGGCAGTGGATGAGTGAGGAGTGGAGGGAGGCTGCTGCTGCAGGGGTTGTTAAAAAGGCAGGCAGTGGGGGGAGGAGAGAGAGTGCTCCATCTCCATGGTGTCCATGGTGTCGTGTGTCCGTTGGTTACGAGTATTAAAACTCTTGGCGTGCTGCTTGTCCGCTAGTGGCATGGCTCTGCCACTCTGGGCGACGCCTCATCAGGGCCCTTTCTGTTTACGTGCTACAAGTCATGCCATGGTTGTTTTGGAGA
This sequence comes from Bothriochloa decipiens, assembly GCA_023333625.1. Taxonomy (NCBI): domain Eukaryota; kingdom Viridiplantae; phylum Streptophyta; class Magnoliopsida; order Poales; family Poaceae; genus Bothriochloa; species Bothriochloa decipiens. The sequence continues at coordinate 34,584,863 of CM041644.1, read as the reverse complement.
GAGAAACACACACCCACACATCGACGGGATGGAAGAGATGCGTGACACAAACTCTTGATTTTGCATCTATCTATTTTCCTTGAATTTGTTTTTCTAGGAAACCACGGTATACAATGCAGCGTTCATGGACAACCATTATATCCCTGTTTGGTACAGCTTCTCCAACGGCTTTTTTGAAGCTATTTAGAGCTATTTTCTATCAAACTAGGTAAAATAAAACAATTCCAACTAAGGACATCCTTAGAACATGCTCCTACACATAATGGTGAGAGATGAAGCTAAAACTTTACCTAGCTCTAACATGCTTTGGTTCTCTAAGAGCAGGAGCATGTTTCGGGAGATCTAGAAGCTGTGATGTTTTGTTATAGTTACGAAAACACTCTAGGTTCACTGGTAGAACTCATGAAGCTAAAGCTAAAAAAACAGCTTCACTAGTGTAATGGAACTATGCCAAATAAATTATACTCTCTCCGTTCTAAATTGTAAGTTGCTTTGACTTTTTTGATACACGTATTTTGCTATACAACTAGACATTATTAAAATAACTTATAATTTAAAACGGAGGAAATACTTAAAATCAGAGGAAGAGAAAGACATCTAATGTTCCTGTGTTCTTTGAACTCAAACAAATATGATATGGTAAAACCATGGCTTTCCTTTTTCCATATTTCGCACCATGACAAGACATTTCTTACTGTAGCAATAAATGGTTGAAAGATATCGTGTAGTGTGTCTTTTGCCTTTGGCATGTAGTCCCCGGCCGGGGCCGGAATCACAAAGTATGCTATGGATGCTTACACGTATACTCGCTTCGTGTTTAAAAGAGTGTTGTTTTTGACTTTTAGATATCATATTTGACCGTTTTGTTTTATTTAAATTTTTTAAGTATATTATCAAATAAATAAATCAGTATTAAAGTATCTTTAATGATAAATAAGTCATAATAAATAAATAATATTTATAAAACCCTTTTTAATAAAATAGATGATCAAACATGATGAATGAAAAACCTAAACCAACGCGCTTTTTTTTTTTTTGGACGGAAGGATTACGAAGCGTACCACTGTGACAGTAGTGACTAGCCAGTAGCTACTAACTAGCTAAGGCCTGGCCTTTCTGTTTCCTGTGCAGTCCGACCCCCATGCAGATGCAGGAGGTCCTAAGGCATATAGGCACACACGCTTCGATATGTATTGCTTCCTTCCCTCCGTTCACGAACTCGAAATGGTGGCACTAAACTTTCGTTTTAGTTCAAGTGTTGGTCCTGGCTCATTGAGTGAGCTATATATTTAATTGCATATATTGATAACTTTTGGCACCGTGAATTAGTAACTGTTGCTGAGAAAAAAAAGTATATAACTATAGCAAAAGGAATTTTTCAGCGAGGCCATTTGCAATGACGTATATTAACGTGGAAATGGACTATTTCTGAGGTGTTCTATTAACAGAGTCTTGCCTCCGCAAAATGGTCGGATGTTAGATTAAGACATATCCAATCTCTATTAGCGGATCTTTTACTAATCTTGCATTGAATATTTTTGGCACAACAAAAATTTCAAATAAAAATATATTTAGTTATAAAGTACCTTGACGAGTAATATAATTTTGTTGTAGGTTGTGTCTCCATTCGAGATTTGAGATGGTAATTGACTTCAAACAAAAACTTGCCAACTTCAAAGTTGTAGATCACATCACCTTCTACAACTTTGGTATTGATCATGTGAACATTTGAGGTTGTTTAGAAATTCTTAAATTTGAACTTCGAAATATAAGAATATATAAGACATATTTGGTCCTCTAAACGATTTGAAACCAAAATCTAGCTAGCTAGTCAACTACAGAGTTAGAAACACATTGAGAACTACAACTTTGGTCGTTTTGAACCATAAATTTCAAATTAGAAAAAATCTAAGAATTTACATAGGATGCCTTTAGTAACCGATGACAGAGGCGTCCTTAGGCCTCCTGCCTATGCAAATGATTAATAGATCGAGGTGGGTATTTGTCGGGAGCCCGTCTCGCTATTTTCATTGGCAATGTCCAAAAAGTATACCCTAATGCAGAGCGTGTCTCCTAATATATGTCTCTTTTTGTAGTAATGTATATGCCATTTCCAACAAATTATATTAGGCTCTTTTTTGGGTGGAGGGTGGGTTGATTGTTCTAGTATTTTTTAGGATTATTAAGGTCAATGTCGTCGTAGCCTATCTGCAAGGGGGGGTGGGTTATATATGATGAGTTATTATAGACTTACGCGTGCATACATCAGATTATATATGTTTATTTTATCACATATCACAATATTATAGACATTGTGGGCATTGTGTGCTGAAGAAATGATAAGTATGTATATGAAATTTCCAAGCTAATCTAGACAGTAACATGCAGAAATGTGGCAGCAAAGCACCACAGGACTAGCTAGAGCCTATATAGTAGTCCTCTTCATTGTCCATACAGTTGGCAACAAAATTTAATTTCCCATAAAGATATATAGTACAGATTTTAACACATAGCCTTACCAACAAACATGCAGCACATCGCCTCATGAATTGCATGCAATTGATGATTCCAAATTGGATCACGGTCAATAAAGCATGGTTATAATGAATCGATAAAGCAAAATTACCTACTATAGCGACTTGACAGTTTGATTGTCACATGACATCGTCCCATAATTATATAATTTTAAGGAAATTAGTTCGTGATACTTAATGACTAGTTAATTAATAATCTAAACTTGACAAGAAGGTTAGTGGATGACAAGTTTCCAATAAAATTTAAATCTTTTGCAATACCAAAGCTAAGAAATTATTGATGCAAAAAGGATATCGAGATAGGGGGATTGTGTATCAAGGCAACAACTTAAGTTGTCTAGTGCGAGAGTTGTCGATCAGCTCCAAGAACTTTTCAATGGGTTGTTCTTCCTTAGTAATTACAAAATGTATCAATTTTTTACATTTCAAGCAAGAGTCGTATATAGCTATATTTTTTTTCTTCAAAATGGGACCATGCATTATTTCAACTGGTTACCAATAAACTCTACAATGCCCACACGGAGCTGTATCTTTACTTGGAGTCAATTCATGGATGTAGTGATCTTGCTCTGCTTCGACCCAAGAAAGGAATTACCCAGCGGTCCTTTCTTTCTCCTTTCTTCCGGAAATCACAACACCACTGAGCACTGACTGACCATACATGCATCATGTTGGACAAGCATACAAACTATGCCGTCGTTTTTCTATCGTATCATGCATGTACAGTGCAGTGCCTCTCTCTCTGCTCATATCGTGCCGGGAGCAAGCAAGTGTAAACGGTAAAAACAGTGCAAGCCACGCACAGTACGTGCTTGAATAACTCATCATTTCCCATACGGAGGTACACACACTGGTAGATCCAGTACTTACGCGTCTACTTCTCACCCGGAGCAGCAGTAAGAGAAAAACAAATCTGTACATGGTGACGTAGTTGCATGCATACATGCTACGTACTCGATCGATCTACTGGCTCTCTCTGTCTCTCTCTCTCTCTGCCACTCTGCCCTTCTACTATACCACGACTAGAACCTACTGTATTAGCAAGTAGTCGCAGGTGTAAATGCATGGCTCCTACGTACTGCTGGAACAATGCATGGTTGCGTCGTTGAATATCGCCGGACGAATCGACGACGACGACGGCGATGGATGGATGGATCGACGACGACGGCGTTCGTTGTTTCCCGGCCGGCCGGCGTGCATTGATGGAGGTGGGCGCGCGATGCACTAGAGACGACGCGCATAAGAATAAGAATGACGATCGATCACGCTCCGTGGCTCTATCTCGTACCAGCGGCTGCATTCAACTGGCAATTCATGTCGCGATTGATGCGATATTTCGTGCGCATATGTGATGGATCGACCGTCCTATGCGTCCCCGTTCCCGGTCAGTGTGTGTACTGCTACTGCGCTCGCTCGTCCTGCTGCGGTGCTGCCTCGGATCGCACACTTTGCTGGTTGACTTGCGTGCTCTCTCTCTCTCTCTCTCTCTCTCTCTCTCTCTCTCTCTCTCATGTTTGAACCAATACAATTTTTATTTTTGCACTTTTTTTTGAAAGCCGAGAACTGCCGGTAGTTTATTAATATTCTGTTTGCACAATTTGATCCATGTGCTCTTATATGCTAGTTTTTTATTGGGAGAGAAATATATACATGGTATATATATGGGCTATGTTTGGGTCCACACCCAACTAAAATTTTGAAGCTAACCTTTAGCCAACTAGAAGTTCTTGCAACTAAAACTAAAGCTAAACTCAGCTAAACTTTTGCAGGTCTTTTAGCTGAGCCATTTTGGATGATCCCTAGACCCCAGCTGCTAAATTTAGCTAGCTAATATTTAGTAGGTGGATCCAAATATAGACCCTAATTGCAATGTCCAAAACCAAGCTTCCATAATGTTAATTCTCCAGTAGTAGTATATTACTCTCGACAAAAAAAAAAGAATCTTTGCTTATACAAAAGTTCTTTCAAATGTCAATTCAGTGGTGTCGTCATTTACTTAATTGATATTAACCATTGATCGAAGATCACAAGATTGAAGCGTCAGACTTGTTCAACGCCTTGTGAAAAAACACTCTCTTTGTTCCAGAATACAAGATGTTTTGAAATTTTTAGATATATTAATTTTACTATATATTTAAATTTAAATATATTATATATCTAAGCACATAGCAAAAGCTATATATCTAGAAAATCCAAAACACCATATTATTTGGAATGGAAGAGTAGTGATTTAGCATAACTACTAGTTGTGTCTTGTTTGGATGAACTTAATCGATCCCTGCCTCCCCCGCTAAATATGTGCAGATCCCAATAAAATCCATATATATGAGGGATAGATTTACCAAAAGAAGATCTTAATTTATAATCTAAATATTTAAGAAGCTAATGACCTCCCTAGGTCATAATATGTGAGGTTTTTTTAGAAGTCAAATTTGACTTGAAATTATTAAGTCACCTTTTGTTGTGCAAAACATCAATTTAATTATGACCGTACCAGGGGGGGAGTGTATACATTTTTACGACACATGCTGGTTTTGTGGTACAATTTGTTACATCTGTAGATGTGACACAATTTTAACCTTACACACACCGTGCCACGTATGTAGTTTTACAATGCGTTGACACGCTATAGTACAGTTCTCAAATCTATATTTTGTGGATACAAAACAATTAAATAAATCAGTAGAAATTTTTGTAGTGCTGTCACTCGATCTAGCACTACGAAAAAAGTACTGTGTAAAAGGAAAATTTCCAAGTAAGCAAAAAGGATCGGATTCATCCTAGCTAGTAGTTTTTGAAGCAGGTAAGAAGAAGAAGGAAGGAGATAAAGGACAAGGAAACAAGGAGTGGATATCACGTATTAACTTCACGTGGATAGCTAGATAGGCATATGCAAGGGCACATTTGCCATTGAATTCGATTGGGGGCCTGCTGGCTCGTACCACTTGCCCTAACCAAATCCACTGTTCACAGATGACACTGTGGAAACACCTCATTATTCGCGAGCTTGGCATTGGGCCATTGGCAATAAGGTACGTAGCTAGGCAGATAGCATGCATGCAGCTGCTCCACTGGCTGCTGTAACTGCAAGGAACGCACATTCATTTTTGGCTTTTGACAATATATGCGCAGCTAGCTAGCGTTGCATGCCATATATATGATCTCATCATAAGTAGCCATATGCTCCTATATATATCTTGGATAAAAATCGTTGCATTTGTTTGCAATATTTTTTTTGAAGGACCTATATTAGGGAATGTTAATACTTGAACACGGTACGTGCAAGATATATAAGACGTACGCATGGATCTGAGCTAGCTACATATGCGTATACACATCATACGGGTTTCCTACGGACGAGGATTTTGTACATGACGATATCACATGGCGTGCGTAGACGGAACGGCCGTAACACGGCTAGCTATTACTATATATAAGCCACGCGTCAAATATTTTGCATGGCAGTATTTGTAGTATTAAATTTTTTTACTATCTGAGCTAGCTACATATATATGTGCTAGACGACATGCGTACGAAACATATATGTATCTCGATCGCGCAGACAAGCTAGTGTGAATCGACCAGAAGCCATATATGCAAATTTTCATTTTTGGCTTCAAATAATTTTATGTTTGATTTAATTCATAAAAAAATATTTGAAGTTTTTATAATATGAAAAGTATCATTAGATTAATTGGTCAAATTGAGTAAGTAAACAGGATCATCCCATGTGTCTTCGTGCTCGAATGCAGGAGAGCATGCCGTGGATGGCACGACGGCCGGCATGTACAGGGGGGGAAGCCAGCTGAGCGGACAGGCCTGCTTCTCTGCACTCTGCTTCTTGGACAGGCCGGCTATTTCCGCTGCTGCGGCGTAGGCCTCAGCTCGATCCCGACTGATCCACGTTCGTCCAAGTTAACCGTGCACTTATTTTTACAGCGCGTGCATGGGATGCGCAGTAGTAAGAAAGTTACGACGCTACTATGCATGCTTAGGTGGTAATATACGTACACAGCTGGCAGTATATATGTGCCGTTTGCACTTTTGACTACCTATATGTCAGTATGGCATGTGCTCAGCATGCACCGCGCACAGCCAACAGTACTCACCATACCAAGCATAGAGAAAGAAAGGCCGGGACAAGAAGTAGCGCAAAAGATTCCAACCGCTAATCATGAATAATAATGCATTCCTCTTGCGTATATATACACGATGATAGTATATAAGATAGAAATGCCTAGTGAATTTTTTTTTTTAAAAAAAAAGTTTCCTCTGCACTCTTCGGAAAGCCATAAATAAAGTTTGATATCATACAAAGGCCAGACGCCAATAAACACAGAGCTCAAAGTAGACACAGTCCGCTCCTACGTATATATATTCAAATTAGTTTCCTCTGTGATCAGGAGCCTGAAACCATCGATCATCTGGTAGTCATCTGCTCCTTCTCTTAGCAATCCTGGTGGAATGTCGCCACGGCGCTGCATATCGGCCCATGATCATCGCACCATCGGCCTTCCATCCTGGATTGGTGGTCCATTTGGAGGGAGCGGTGGACTAGCGACGAACGCAGGGGGCTGACTCCATCTTCCTTCTCGTGGCCTCTCGGAGCTATGGATGGAACGCAACGCCAGGTACTTTAGGGATCCAACACCGCAACTCCTTGCGACGCTCAAGCATCAAGCCGATCTTTGGGTTGTAGCAGGCGCAAAGGAACCTTGGTTGTTTATTGCCATGAGTAGTAACTTAAGCAGAACGGCTCCGAGGCGGGCCTCAAGAAAATTGAAAATCGTGTATGATTGGCACCCCATGTAAAAACTCTATTTTCTATCTTAAAACGAAGACACGGAAATCTTTTACGTGATCAAGAAAAAATATATTCATATTACATTACACACTAGTCCATCAACCATGCCCTCGCGCGGGTTAAAAGAAAACTCAAAACCTCATATAATTTGGAATAGTAATAAGATACGGGTGTGATCAGACTGGACGAAATTTTTTATGGCATAAATTTTGCCTCTCTAATACGCGTTGTAAAATAATTAATATTAAGGACAGATCTGCAATGAAAACCATTTTTTTGACAGCTACATAGAGCATGTGCATCCAAACAGAAGCTCAGAAAGTACGTACTGTACGAAAAACACTACAAAGTCAACTGTACATAAACCGGCAATGAGGATGGCATGCCCGCGCTATTAACCGCTGACATACGGTACTTTGCATGTGCTGCCGAGCACAGTCAATTGATTAGGCTTACCATTACGCGTCGGATGATCGAGCAAACGTACGTGGTACGTGCGCTATTACCACGAGTGATTTGCACGTGATAATGCATGCATGCACGATTATTAATGATCACGTACATCTGCAAAATTCGAGGTACGTACTGCGCCGTATGTACAGCAGTGGAGTACTGCGGTACGTACGTATCTGTATCACTATATGCACGCAGAGGCAGAGCCGGCCGCCTGCTGCAGGCACCGGCGGCGGGTCCATGCATCATATGGGTCCGAATTAACAAACGAAATTCCTGGTGCTAATGATGAGGCCTAACGTAACGTAACGTAACGTAACGCACTGGCATAGTATTAATTCTCCTTGTGATTGGCTGCAGCGCTGCCTGCATCTGATCGATCTCGCTAGCTGCTCTAGGCACTGCAGGTTAGTACCCGACCTACCCTCACAGACGCGCAGATCTTGGCGCACAATCTCGTCCAATCAGTAGGGTGTCTACGTGTAATAAAAAAGTGTGGTCCGGGGGACTGTCAAATTAAATTTTTACCGTCGTCAGGCAGGAGTCAATCAACTCTTGATCTTTTAGAGTGGGAAAGGCAGATGAAGCGGCCCTCAACTATATGGTTGTCATCTCGGTCTCTCTTGTATGATGGGATTACAACGACATGCTATTTCCATGTATCTCAACTTGATTCTAAGAGTCTCTAGGTCTAAACATAGTTCCGCAGGTGCTATGTTGATCTTGTATTGACATCGATCCATCACGTGACCCCAGCACCAGCACCAGCACCAGCAGTGTTTCCCAGGCGGCTGAGTACACAGCAAGCATGCGTAACAGCGTAGTCCTCCCTCCGTTTCAAAACACTTGTCATCAGCGCTTCCCGAAAAACTACCGCCGATAATTATATATTAAAAATATTAATATTTATACATAATCGGTATCATTAGAAATATTTTTTGAATCTAGTTTTTTAACAAATTTATTTGAAGACATAAATGTCGCATGCATTTTGTACAAATTGAGTCAAAGTTGTGGCACAAAAACGAAAACGACAGTCAATTTAGAACAGAGGAAGTACCTGGTGAAAATTTGTTTTAATTTTAGTCTTTTTTAATCAATATTTTTTAAAAATAACCATACTAAAAAATATTTACACTTCATATCTCTTTTGGTCACACCAGCACCCAAAAAATATTTGCACTTCATATCTCTTTTGGTCACACCAACATCCGTGTCGTGACCAAACAATGTTGTCATACCACATGCATTGACGTGACAAGATATGGCACTTTGGATGTCGTTTCCGACGTGAAAAAACTTGTCGTCGCGCCATAGAGAATGGCGCCACAAGACTGAATTTAAAAAAAAAATCATAACTTCTCAATACTACATCGGATGAAGATGGTTTCTATACAAAAAATTTATAGCTCTCGGCGAGATCTACAACTCGTTAGTTTTGATTTTGTTTTTCATTTGAAGACTTTAAAAGGCTCAAAAAAATTATTTAAAGTTTTAGTACAAAAATGATCGCGTATTAGCATTGTCGCATCGTAATAATAATATTTTTATAGATTCAAAAGAAAATACCTTTTATACAAAGATGGTAGCCCTCAATAAGACCTACTAAGTTTTAGTTTTGAGTTTTTACATTTGAGATCGTTAAAATAGCTCAAGAAAATAATATAAGGTTTGAGAAGCATATTTATGTTGAAGCCTTATATTATTTTTTTAGCTTTTTATAACAGCCAGTACATGGCATGACAGATCCTATTCCTTGCCTGCCGGCCTGCTGGACACTACTGGACGGTGCGCCAGCCGCAGGAGCAGGCCCGGCCAGGCGTCGATCGCCGCAGCAAGGGGCCGGCCGGGCGTGCAAATCTGCAAGGGATCATCGTTTTCCGGCAGGCTAGCCGATCTCGGCGAATAGTCTGCCTTTCATTTCGCGGTCGATCGGGGTCGCGGGCTCAGGCTTGCCATGCATGGCTGTGCGCAGCAGCGTGTTCTCTGTCCTGTACGTACGTGAGGGGTGGCCGGGGAGTTTAACTCCGCGGACTCTCGCTGATGGAGGGTCGCAGAGGTCAGACGCGCGCGAGTGTGTACATCATCAGATGCTCATGCATGGTCTCCATCGACGCCCTGCGGCCGGCCTTGGCACTTGGAAGGCGGGCTCCAGGCAGGATCCGAGGCGAGGTGCATGCGGTGGCCAGAGCCCGCCGGCCGCCGGCCGGCTCGATCTCGTATCTCGCCGCGGGATGTGGGCGTCGGGCCTGCCGGGTAGCACAGTCGTACTACGTCAGACCACCGTCCGGCCGGCCAGGCTGAGTGTGGTTGACCACTGATGACGCGCGCCATGGCCCCATGCCATGCGTGCAGCTGCACCGGGATCTCCCACCAGCCCTGCAGCTAGCTAGCTACGGCTGCGCCGGTGTCGGGCACCGGCTGGCCGGCCGGCGGGCCATGCGCTGCATGACACAGTGGCGGGCGCGCTCCTGGGGAATTGGTGGAAACGGTGGCGCGTGCAAGGCGTGGGTGTGCGGTGCTTCAATTCGTGTGCTCACTGTGGGCGCTGTGGCCGACGGCATGCTGATGATGCACCTGCTGGCCGTACGCTATGCATATAGTTGCGTTCCTGTGCGCCTTCATTCGCTGTTGCCTGTGGACTGTGCAGCGCTGGTGGCGTTACACGCTTCGATCTCGGCAACAGCCTCGGTGGTCGACACTGGCAGAGTGAGTGACTACGCTGCGGACATCAGGCGGTGGGGGATGTCCAGGTAGGATCTCTAGCTAGATCGGTGACCATAACATGCTCACGTATACTCATGTATGCTTGCATCTTTTAACCATTTGAGTTCCTGTAATTATTCATAACATCACTACTACTAATATACTCCCTCCATTACAAATTTCCAATTATAATCCATTTCAACTTTTTTAAGAGACAAAGCATTTCAAGTTTGATTAAAACTATATAGAAAATTAGAAAGATCTACAATAGCAAATAGGCCGGTATGCAATAAAAACTAGTATATTTATCCGTGCTAACACTATGAGACGTATTAAATCTTTTTCAGGTACACACAAATTCTAATTATGAAAGAAAATATGTGAGTATAAGTGATCCACTCTATTATATTTCAAGACTGAACCTTGGTTTCTCCATATTGTTCTCAATTTAGTTCTACCGACCTATAGGTAGTTTAAATTTAGGAGGTTATTCGACCTCTAAAATCAAGAAACCTTAGCACAAGTAATTTAAATTTTTTGAAAGGATGGCAAGAATTTCCAATGATTTTTGTTAGGGAAGAAAATGAAAATACAAGATAAATAAAAAATCAACGACCAACATAACTAGAAGACACTCTACCGAAAAACCCAACTAATAAAGCATAAAAGCGTGCTGGAAAACAAAGGAAGACAACAAAGGTCCAAGGACGATGATGATATAGTAGGACACAAGACAAGATAGAAAAGAAGAAAAGTCAAGAAATACAAGGCAATGGCTAGCTGTGTCGCGATGTGGAACTGTTGGATGCCATCCTTAACCAAAGTGCTGCTTATGTTGCTTGCAGTTATTTTTTTTTTCCGTAGCTAACACAAATGGATTAACGTGATGGCCTCTCCAACTAGAAATGATTAAAAATTGCGCTAAGACACCTCAGCCATTTTTCACCTAACCAGACACGACAATTCATTGAAGGAAACATCTACAAAACAGTAGCTGGAGAAGTGACTAGAAATGAAAATAGTAACTACAGAGGAGTAATTAAACCTAGTATAGTCGATCTAGCATTCAATTCAACATCATGTAAGAACAAGCAGGTAGCCCGCATTTTACGTGATAAAACCTTACTAGCAGCCCCATATATATATAAGATAATAAGAACAACCTATAGAGACAGCAGAAAACATGTCTTAGCTTTACAGTACAGTGTAGCCCAACAGGCATCCGATCGAGATCAGAGACGAGAGCTCATGAGGAGCCCGCCGGGTGGTCCGATCGATCGACTTGACGTGACCTTACCTCGGTCCACGGTGTTACACAGATCAGGAGGACCGCTCCTGCACTCCCTCGACAATGAACTTACCCGACTCTGCGGCGGCTACCTTTCTCCGACCCTGACTAGACTGGACATGGCGCTACGAGGTGACGGACCAAAACCACCACCCCTGCTCGATCCGCTGCTCATGGATGTCATCACGTGCCCGGTGTTGCTACAAGGTCTCGCGCTGTCGCCATCGTTCGCGCACAACCACGGCCACCGCACGGCACGGTGGCGATGCCGGCGCCACCGCACGCGTTCAGGTCTCAACCAGCCCACGGAAACGAACTCATCACAACGGTATAACACACGTACTGTACGCAGCTACGGTTACTATACTCCAGCTACTGTTAGGGCGCGCGCGCGTGCGCGCAGGGTCTCAGCCACGCGTGCGCGCGAGCGCGTACACCGTACCGTACACCCGTACAGCACACGGGCTGCGCCGGCCGGCTCCGGCAGCTGCCCGTGGGCGAACGGAGGAGATCGCGGAACTGTGCGGGGAGATCCGGCGCCGTACGGTGGTGGGATCCGGCAGCCGTCCGTCCCAGCGGAGCTCCGGCGGGCCAGTAACTGTGAGGTGTCCCCGGAGCCATTGATGGAGCCTTCCATTTACTGCGGCCTCGCTCGTCCCCACTGGCCCAGGATGTCCTTCGGCCCAGCGGGCAGCAGTGGCCCCGCACGGCCCGCCCGGCGGCTTGATGCACTTTGATGATCCCACGTGGCTGGGATTCGGGGTTTTACCTTTTACTCCTACTTTCATCACCGTCACCGTCGTGCTCGCCTCTGCTCTGGCCAGAACTCAGAACGGCCTGATCTCGATCAGACGGCTCCAGCCAGGACGACGAGTCGTGTCGTCGTGTCGACTCTGTGCGCTGTGTCGTCGTTGCTTCTGAGTTCGTTCTGAGCGTTGTTGCTGTACAACCTTTTGTGTGTGTGCGCGCGCGCGCGTTTGGTCGGTCGTTTAATCCGGAAAGCATGGGCGAGGACGGCAGTAGTGGCTCATCGCCATCGTCGGGCGCGTCGCGTACGTGAGAGCGCGCAACGTGTTGGGTGCACTCGTCACGTGCGGTGGTGGTGGGGCGCACGCGCATGCAATGCAGCTGGCTGGCTGCTGGCCGGTACGGCCGCACGGGTACTGAGATTTTTAATCATTTATTTATGGACACCGGTACTACCGCACCGAATCCATGCAAATGTCAACCGGCGCCGGCAGCAAAATCGCGCAGGGGAGACGAGGGTGGGAGAGATCAGAGACGACGTCGTCCACGGCAGGGGCTGCTGCCGGCTGCGCTTTCTGTCTCAATGTTCCGTGTGGCTTGTTAATCACCTGCGGGTTTTTCGCAGGTATTGGCAGGAAAGTACGTGCATGCCGACGCCAACCGCGGACTAATCACCACTGGAGTAGTGATAGAGACGTGAGACGAGACGACGGCAAATAGCTAGGGATCTCTGTCCAATTTCAGTCTGTGTTACAGGCGTCGATGTTGCCCCGTTGCATTCTCGTCTGATCGTCCGGATGATGCTACATTCCCGGTTCATTCCACCGTGCCCGAGTGCAAATCAATCCTCCTAAACTGGAGCCGGGGCCGGAGCCGGAGCCGGAGCCGGAGCCGGCCAGGCTGTACTCGGAGCAGGAGGTCAGGATATCATCATCTGATCTGCCTGTGTTTGTGCAGGCGCACGGTAATTCCGCTCGCAGAGGCGAGTAATGAGCATGGGGACCCGTGCGCGCTGATCCCGAGCCGCGCCACGCCGGGAGAGAGTGAGCGGTGCTAGCTGCCCGGTTTGGGAGCCTCCGAGGCTGGGCAGCCGTGCAGGCGGCAGGCCTGCAACCAGGGAGGAGCAGTGGAGCAGACGCCGGACGGGCCCCGCCGGGTAACAAACCCAACCGGCCGAGGCGCGCCGGACGGTCAGAGGAGGCTCTGGGCGGTGGTGGTGACGCGAGCTGGACGGGCGTGCCGGTACATGCAGAACACATGCCACGCTCACACGAGCTGCCGTTCTGGCGCTCTCGCGATCGCTGGGCAGCAGGCCGGCAGCACCGCATCGATGTCGAGGTACGCGCGATCGCCCGGGGATCTCCCACAGAGAGAGTCGAGCCTCGACGACGACACGGCGGCGCGCACGCGTATCCCGAGGCCACCGCCGTAAATAGAGGGCCGGGCCACCCGCCAGTACATTGCAACTATACTGGTCATTACGGGTAACAAGAAAATGAAACCTAAGGTTTTGCTTTACGTGGTACTCACATCCGGTTCGCTCGAACTTATCAGCTATTTTATTTTTTAAGAGAAAAACATTATTGTATACTATAATTGATAAGACGGGTTGATAAATTCTGCCTCATTATATCGCGGGAGTTTTTGTTACTAGACTACTAGACACAAAGAGAATTTAAAAGCAAATGTACAGAGCGTAGCCTACAAACAAGAGCAGACATGGCACAAGCCCAACGATGAGAGTAAGGCTTTGCTCTTGCGCCAGGCAACGGTTATATAGTGCTTTAGTAGCATCTCTCGATTCTAGTTTCTAGGTTTGATTTTTTTTTTGTTGGACCAAATTTAGGTTCTACTTTAAAACCAACGTCACGTAGTTTTTTTTTCTTTCTGTCTTTTTTTTTTTTGAAAAACAAGGTGGTTCCGTTTCTTCTTTTTCAAATATGCCACCCACACAGTGACACAACACAAAGTATTTGAGCTCTCATGTCAAAAATTTGACCACTAAATTATACCTCTTCACACGCCAAACAGACGATCTAAAGTTCTGTATTAAATTCGGTCAACCTCACAAAACGATAGTTGATTAGACCATGCAAATGCGCTAAAACGATCTAAATTTGGGTAGTTAACTAAACTTTAGACCATAGGATCTAAACAAATGCTAAAATGTTCCACACGACATATGTACGAGGATTGCGTTGAATGTGCGTCGACTTGCTCCAGATGCGGAAACGGCGCTGCTACGGCGGCAGGTATCTCCGGGGTGAGTGCCGCAGCAGTCGGCAGATACACGTACCGGATGCCAAGACTATCCGCACCCACGTTTCTTTAAATTCGTTCCTTTAAATTCATTCTTTAAAAGTAATATTCTATCTGATCATTGATATTCTCTCCTCTATACCAACTTCTCCCGCATCCATCCATCCTTTATATTAATGGAGCCCATCCGTCATATACTATTTTTTTCTCCCCCACCAACCAGCCTCTCCTCTCTCCCGCCGGCCCCTTCGTCCTCACGTGCGCGGCCACTCCACCCGTCTCGCCCACGAGCATGGACGAGCGGTGAGCTCGCGGCGGTCCTCTCTCCCTCCTTCTCCGGCGGGCGTGGGGCTAGGCGCGTCTGCGACGCTGGGCAGGGCGCGACCAGCCCCACCGGTCGAGCTCCTCCGCACGGCCGACTGCGCCGCCCCCTCCCCTGCTCCTCCGCACCAGCGCATGCGGCCATGGAGGAGCTTCCTACGTGCGGCCGGAAGCGGGGCTCGACGCGGTGGAGCTGGCGGGCGGCGATGGCGCTCGGCGCGGATCTCGGTGGGCGGCCATGGCGCGCGGCGGAGCTCGGGGGGCGGCTTCTCTCCTCCACATCCGGCGCGGCCTCCTCCCTCCTCTCTCTGTCGCGAGCCGGTCTCTCTCCTCATGCCGGAGGACGCCATACATCCTGGACAGGGCCAGGACCGGAGGCCGTCCCGAGCTTCCCAGGACAGCGTCCAGGACCCGGCTGCGGCGTTTCGTTTCTGGATGTGCTCCTGCAGGACGCGGTAAAGGACGCAGCTGCGGATGGTCTAACAGTCCAACACGACGCGATCGAGCGCGGGAGTATGGTGAAATTTAAGGTCGCCCACGTATCGCGGGCAAAGCACGAATCTAGCAGCAAGGCAATCCGGGATCTCTGACAGGCGATCTTTTTCGGACAGAAGTAACACGGCCCAGACTGTCGAACCGTCAGGGCCGTGACGCACCATACATTCATCATGCTCAGCTAGCTACTACGCCCACTGCACAAGTCAAGGCGCAGATGGACGTACAACGCCGCTGAGCTCAGCCGACGAAGTTTAGGTCACTGGTAGTGTTAGCAAGGCCTATTATGGACTAACAGCTCACCTGGTCTAGTTACTTCCGGCACGTTGGGCGTTGGACGCTGTGCAATCTCTTGGCACGATCGATCAGGTCAGGTCAGGTCGCCCCGGACATATGGGATGTCATCAAGTATAGTGTACGTACGTACGCGGAAGCACAGGGGAATTTTATTGGGCGCCATCCGTAGACATGCTTGCATCGGCTGCCTGCCTGCCCCGGTGCAATGCTTCAAGTTTCAAACGCGAGTTTACTCCAGCACTCAAGTTCTCCCGTGGAGTTGTTGCCCCGGCCCCGGCACCCCGCATCGCCTCGCGTCGACACGCCTCACCGCACCAGAGGGATGAGCAGGTACTCCGCGTAGAACAGCTGCGGAGCCACGTGGGGAGTAAATGGTCAGTAACTGAGCAACGCGGTTTAACGGTTTCGGGGATTCATTCTCATTCAAGGGGGTGCAGATCGTGAGGGTGGTTAAGCTGGACAGCAGGACAGTCGGCACCACCACACGCCAAGGAGTTTCAATTTCAAAAGAGGAAGAGGTTGTAACTGTGCGAACGATCGGGAATGGAGGTGAGGGCTTTACCTTCCAGATGAACATGTAGAAGGATGTTATTGCGGCTTTGGTCGTCAGGTCCACGGATCTCGCGCGGCTCCATAAGATCGCAGCAAGGATGGAATGGCCAGCAATCTGCAAAATGTGTCTTGTAAGTTTCATAACAAAATGAAAAACGAAAATCCATATAACGAGCTAAAGCTGGCGAATTCTTTTCAGTTACTGGCATCAGATTCATTCTTTTCAGTTACTGGCATCAGATTCTCAGGGTAAAATGGAAATAGAAAACTACAGGATATAATATAATATTCTAAAGGTGAAGCTGAATTCATCTCATTATGTTGATGCGAAAGGGCAGTACTGCAGAAACCGCATGTGGTTGCAGTCTTGCTCCCACAGAAGCTCAGACCATTCATTATTAACCAATCATAAAAATGTTCACCGGAATTGCTGTAGAACATTAGGAGAAACCAGTGGCACATACAGTTACTGCTTTGCTCCACAAAGAGGAAGAAGTAGCTCCCATCAATATTGCAACTCCATAAGCCATCTCAAGCAGGCCAACACAGATCCAGAATACCTATTTGCATGTTCATATCAGTATATCCAGACTCCAGTGTGTAGCTCTCTTAACATTTATCATACTAACCTTCTTTTGACCTAACCGGACACTGAAAGATCGAATCCCAAATATACGATCCCCTTCGATATCAGGTATATCCTACAACAAATGGCAGATTTCATTCAGTGGAATAGTAGGAGCATTGCCTTTGCAGATGAATATACAGCACTAAGATATTGCACAGAGTGATCAAGATTTAGAGTGGATATAGAACAGACAAAACTTTTGCTAGATATCATAAGGAGCTATATTCAATACAACCCGCTATTACCTTAAATAATGCTATTACAACTGAGAAGAACGTCATAAATCCAGTTGCAAATACAAGTGGCCTGGAAAACACAGCCGGTCTTCTGAAAACAAATGTCTGGTAGATTATGGACAGACTGTTAGGATAGGACTCAGGAAATAGAAAACACAAACCATATGCTGCAGTTATCATTTGAGTTTCAGAGAAAAGTCCACGTGAGAATTTCAAAAGACACCACAGGAAGACTTGCCTGAATGTGGAGGAAAAAAGCCAGCTGAACAATCACTGCACGGACTGCTAAAATGCAGAGTGCTGCAACAACAGCAAATCTCTTCCATCTAAGGTACGGCAGCTGTAAAGACCAGAGAGACAAATTACAGTTTATTTAGGTAATTCAAGTAGTGACTAATGCTGCACACAAAAATTGGTACTATCTTAAATAGTAAAAGTAATACAAGAAAAGGCATGATGAGTTACAGAATTTGTTCATGTACTCTTAAAGAAGTTGTCCATGTTCTTCCACTGAAGAAAAATAAATGCCCCTTAACACATATGTGCAAGGAGTAGAACATTTAAGAAAATTCAGGACTATCTAAAACTACTACATGTTCTTTGAAGTGAATAGTATCATACTGCCTCCTTAGATTTGGGCTATGGTCCATTTTCAAACCTTAATTTCTCTCCATGGTTCATTCTGGCCCATCTACATTGAGACATGTGGGTCACACGCTTCAGCAGTTAAATTTGTAAAGCCCATTTAAGTCTTCAGGTCCACTTACAGATGCCTCTCAGTTTGCATCATCTTTCATGATATGTGAAAGTTAAAGTGGGATGGATTGTGTAAGCATTTAATTACTTGGTGCATCTATAATTAAAAAATGAGTTTTCCCTAGACATGAAGCCATTAGTATGGAGTGTCTAGTGTTATTTCTGTAGTCAATTTGTTCAACTGTGTCATTGCTGGAGTAGGCAAACCTGCCTGTTTGCATGTGAGTCATTGAACACTGTTGTTGAAAGTTGAAACCAAACCAAACCAAACTTTACACTTACTTAGAAGTGGAAAATAAGTTCTAACAGAAGGCAAATGAAATATAAGTTAAAAATTCATATTGCAGTTTACATAAAAAAATCATTTGCAATGCACAAGAGAACCAATGAACCATCAATAACATTAAGAAGTCCCATAAACAAGCCTAGGAATCATTACTTATACCAAAATCCCTAGCTAGTTTGACAACTGGCACTACTGGGCCCAAAGACACGAGCTCTTACATTGATTGAATATGCAGTTCCAAGGACAAAGCTTATGAAAAGAGCCCAAAACAGAGGTGGTGATCCAACAGCCCATCCAAGGCCAAAGCTCTGCAATACATATGACATGTTCTGTTGAATCAGTCTGATAGAATATCAGTGAAGAATTTCAGGATAACTTTTGAAGGTCCTGATCAGGATTAGTGCAAATCTACACAACCATTGACAAAAGTGACCAAATCTGTTTCACATAACCTTGTAAATGGAGATCTACAATTTTACAATACATTGACAAAAATCGACGAAGACTTCATTGGAAATTTAGAAGTAGAAAAATCGTCTGAAACTTTTTCCCTTGAAATACTTGATCTCATTGTCTGAGATTGAGAGCACCATTGTTTACAAAGATTAATATTCAATACTTCTGTTAGATATAGAGTTTAACTATGCCTTGTATAGTTGTATTTTTCTGTTGTTATAACAAAAGCTGTATCCCAGATTTATAATGAAAGGTCACCCAAACCTAGGGGTCTGTGGTGTTTTCCCTATTGCTTTCTACCTTCTATCTAAAACTTTAATAGGAATACTCCAAAGAGCATACCATTTAGTTTGACATACTACTTTAGGCATCTCAGTATCAATATATACAGAAAAGTGAGGTCAAAATATACAGCATGAAGCATAAAGCCAATGTTTTCCATACTAGAGCATAGTTACCATAGCAGCAAAGACCGAAACTATTGCAACCCCAGTTGCTGGGGTGTATTCCCCAGATGCCAATGGAAGAGTTGGCTTGTTAACCTGGAGAAGTACAAACATTAGCTCCTACCAGTTATTAATATGGTAGTAAAAGGTACTTATGTAATGGAAATTACAGCGAATTCAAAATACCTTGTCTATCTCAATGTCGAATAACTGGTTCAGTCCAACAATATAGATATTCATGAAAAGGGCTGCTACCACTGCCTACATAAGTGTACAAAGAAGCAAAATGAAACAATACATCTTCATGATAATGAAAGGATAGAGATGCTCAAAGCTTCACTACCTCCAGCAAACCAGTGAGGAACAAAGGTGATATATCAGACAAGCTCTGGACAGCTAGAAGGGAAACTGAGACTATGCTTAATGCCTGCTTACACCAGCAAAATCTCTTGATCAATGAAGAGAAAACAAAAGAACAACACAAGGACATACTTATTGGAGGTTCATCTAAATGAAACAGTACAACAACACGACTTAACTGTTCCTATGACAGTATGCGGCCGGGAAAATCTGTAAAATGCATCTAGAGAAGATGATATTGCCCTCCAGATGGTTGTAGAATCATGTGCTTCAGGTTCAGACTGCAGCTGTTGCCCCGAAGCATTAACAGAAGTACTTATTGACTGACGTGATATCCTACAATAGGAGGATTTCCAATCGAAGAATTTCTGATGGTGATACAACGGAGGACCTTGGGTCCTTCGGCTAGAAAAGCAAATTTGGTCTACACCATTTCGTTGGATGGAATAACATGGTGGTAGAAAATGATCTGGAAAGTCAAGCATTTCAATACTATGTCAAGCAGTACAGGGAGTCAGAGTAACAAGGAAAATACCACCCAGAAAGAAACAATACATGATTAATAAGCTTGACATCAGCATGATAATTACAGTTTGACAAGTGGTGTGCCATTTACTACTACAGTATACATGGGAGTTTGGAATTAGTCAAAGAAGAAAAGAAAACTTGAAGTGCTTCCCATACTGTGTCAGGTGACTTGACTCTTAACCATTGCAAAGTAAGATATAAACTTCAACGGTGCACACATGCAAGTATCGTTAGGTTAACAGTGCTTTTCGTTATTTTAGCAAATGTTTTTTTGTAGTTTTACACAAGCAGCAAAGTTATGAACAGAAAGCTGGAGGTACTTTTATGCATTGAGAAGTCATCACGAATGTCTCTTTCCATGAACTAGTCAACAAGGCCAAGTAAAACGTTTCCTTGAAGATTACAAATGCCTACAGATAACCTTCATTCAACCCCCCCCCCACCCCCCACCCCCCCTCTTTTGTTGTTTTAGGATAATAATAGATCGAAAACTTCCCCTGGTACATGTTACCATCCTGATAGAGTGATAATCAGCAGAAACCTGCAAGTTTTTGCCATTTTAATTCTCGTCCCCTACCTTTAAAACTTGAAATTGGACTACACCACCATAAACCCGCTTGATTCCCCAGAAGTAACCCATCATTCTTAAGACTGAGCTATCTAACAGTAATAAATCCCGAACGTAACCACTTTTCCTGCCGATATCAGATTAATATTACACACACTCCTCTCTCTCTCTCAAAAAAAAAAAGACATTAATATCAGACACTACAACTGATCCTGTATCATTTTCCCACTGATTCCAGGTCCCACAGTCCACAGAACAGAACGAGCCCGGTCATCTCTCGATTGGAAAAGAGCAAAGGAATACTCGAACACCAAAACGCATCACAAGCATCGCGGTCGCGGTCTTTGCAGCTACTCCGTACGAGAGTATACACGACGATTAATCTGCCGAACTAAATATCGAGCTCAATTTGTTTCAAAAATATATCCAGCTCAATAGTACTAAGCCTACAGCCCTGTAGCCCAGGTTCTGAACGGCGCTATCCCATCACGCGCAGTCGCAGTCTGCGCCCGTGGAGACTGGAGAGGGGAAGGGAACTCACTCACCTCGCGGGCGGGCGGCGCCGGGCCGCGCGGAGAGGAGGGACGGCCGTAGGCGGAGCGCATCCATCCCTTTGGCGTCGCTGCGCGGCGCGGCCGGGCGGCGGGGGGAAGCGGACCGCGAGCGAGTGGAGTGGAGACGCAGGGGCGGCGGGCGCAGAGCGGCAGTGGTGGACGCACACGCACGCAGGCACGCGGCAGAGAGCAGGTGGCTCGCTCTCGTCGCGTTGCGGCGGGTGCAAGTCGGAGAGGACGGGCCTGTGATCCCTCGTTTTAAATTATAGTTCACTTTAATTTTTTTAGTGTATATATTTTATTATGTATTTAGATATATTATTTATTTATATGCATAAAAAAATCAAAACGAACTATAATTTGAAACGGAAGGATTACATCGTTACGCAGTTCTTCATATTTTTTATCTTTTACTTTTTATCGGTTTTCTTTAAGGTCGTAACTCCCAAATCCTTCCAATTCTTTTAGAGATGTGTGTGCTATTCGATTCACAGCCTTGTGCCTCGTGACTAGAGATGTATCATTCCTTGTTGAGCCCTAATGGCTCCTCGCATTGGTCGCGAGGGCTCACCGTTGCACCTCCACTACCGCGCCCCATATTCAAGCATTGAAGTTTGTTGTTGTCACGCCATGGAGCACGACGAAAAAGGCCGTCTCTACTCCTCCCTCCCTCCGTCTCCCCTCCCCTGGGCCCGATATCGAGGGACGAGGCCGCTCCGAATCTGGTCATATATTCATCTTAAGGACAAATACATCAGTTGTCACCTTTAAACCAAACAATTGTGAAACTAGGTTCGCCGTTGTCCTGTCCGCAGTGATCCTCTCAACCGAACAAAATAGAAAGAGAAACCAGCAAAGTGAACATTGTCCCTGACCTCATAGTAAGCTACATCAAATTTCTTTTAGAAATCCCCTCTTCACTGAAATACTACAAATTTCTTCCTAGCTTAGGACCTTGGCAATGACAACTACTATTGAAAACCATCTAAATAACCACTTAAGGTAGTTTTAAAGTGGTTTGGCTAATGTGGAACATTAAAAAGTCTATGTAACCTACTAGCATAGGGATGATTGCATAACTCCCTTAACACTTGATATTGTAACATTTAAAGTATCTGATTATGTTCAAGTGACCCTGATAATCTTGTACCATTCTTACATGTAGACCCACTAGCCTTTAAACTTGACCACACTAGCCTAAGCACCATGCTTGCACGTAGACCCATTTGATGCCTCCATCTCCATGCTCTTTGGGGGCTAACCCACTGCCCCAGGAACAAAATGCGACATCTCGTCTCCTACTCCACCCACTAGTGTGGTGGTATACAATGTCTTAAACGGTCATGTTTTGTTAGAACATTATTAGATGTTTCATTAAGGTTTAAAATATCATGTTTTGTAGTGTAAGGGTTATATAGTCAACTCTTATGTTCTGGGGTTATGTAGACTTTTCAATATGCAACTACTTTCAAAATTGGGTTAGGGGTTTATTTAGATGGTTTTCAATATTTAAGGGGTAGTATCAATAGGCCGGGGTTAACTAGACTTTAGCAAGGCTAATTATACCCCCCGTTGCTTCCAGTATTTATCTTTTAGCTCTTCACTATTAATACATGACCAATCTCTTCCTGTACAAAATTTGTTGAAGTTTGTACATAGGCTGACTATAAACTTAGCCACCTCTCTTCACTCCCCTCTTTTGTTTTCTACTACACTTTAGCATAAAGCTTACTTTTTTCGAGACCACGCCGTTGCGCATTTTTCATTAAGCATGAGAAAGTTCAAACAAAATTTGTTACATAGAGCAGGCCTGGTAACACTTTGGTTACCATAACCTGCCCTAGCCAATAAACATATGAACGACTACATGATTGAAACTAAAAGCTATCAAAGGAGCCCATAAACTCCCGCTCAGGCCCCCTCAGCCTCCAGACCGTCCAAGTTCAGGTCCATGGCTGTGACGTCGTACCCGCCATTGAGGAGGATGTCCAAGCACTGCTACTTGTACTCCGACATGCTGGGCCCAAACGTGACTTTGAGCTTGTCTTCAATGTCGCGGTTGGGCTTGTCCTCTTGGACTTCGACCCCTGGCTTCCTTAGAAGTAGCCTTTGCGCCTGCAAAGTCGCGTTTGCTGCACCTAAGGGAGTGAATGGACACTGACGTCCTCAATCGCCTCAAACACCTCCTGCACAGAGAGCGGCATGGAAGCAATCGACGGTGCATCCACGTCCGAGGAGGGCCGACTGCACGTCCCCAGATGAACATCGCTGTCCAAGGAGGGCAGTGGCCCCAGGTGGTCGTCGAAGACATCAGCCCCAATTGTAGCTGGCATGGCTAGACCATCAGCCCCAACGGAGACATCGATGCTGGGGTTATCCACCTCAGCCGGTGGTGGTTCGTCAACCACTCCTAGTGCCTCAGTCTCCTCGAAGCTGAGCCGAGTCATCCATGGCGGCGAATGGGCGTCTGCCACCGCTGCCTCAATCACCGCCATGGCTACTGTCGGAGTAGACAGCTTAGACCGACATACAACAAGGGAAGCAACGATCTCATCGAACATCGGATCAACCCAACCAGGAGGCCTGCCGCCCTCGCACGGCGCAACATCGATCAGGTCTGACTCAGTGGAGGTCGGTGCGGTGGTCGCGGCGACGACGATCGTCCTCGACTTGCCTCGGCGCCGCCTTCGTCGTCGATGAGAGCCACTGGAACCCCCCACCAGCTCCTGTGTTGTTCCGGTGGGTGGCGCACACGGGGAGGGTCGGTGGTTGGCACCCACCGTAGTGGACATCGCCGTAGCGCGCCTGGGCCTTGTGCAGTCCCTCGCGATGTGGCGGAAGCCACGACAGCGCAGGCAGTGCTATGGCAACCAGCATGTCGCAACCCGGTGAGAGTAGGAGAGACAGTTGAAACATCTCCCTACCAACTCCACCAGAATCCTTCAGACCTGCAGGGACCGCGCCTCGGACGAGACAACCGCAGGTTGCGTCACCTGCCGTTGAAGGATTTCACGCCACCCCTCGGAGTTGGGGGTGGAGATCCGCCTACGACGTCCAAGGCGCTGATGGGCGGGGATGCGGCCGTCCACCTGCCGAACAGGTAGACCGTGCAGCAGCTGAGAGCGCGCCCGGCTACGCCACCCCCGCCCACGCACAGGGCTCAGCCGTACGACGTCCATGCCACAACGAGCGGGCGCTTGGGACGCCGTGACCGGCCTTGCAGGGCAAAGAACAGCATCGAGGAAGCTCGCGGGGCGGTCGTCATCAGGCTCCTTGCCGTCATCATCAGCCCATCGAAGGCTCTTGGAGCGCCCGCCGGAGCAGCAACCTGGGTGGAATGGCGCTGCATCCGGTGACAGGGCCTTGGCGTCATGGAAACCAGCCCGGGGCAGGGCCAAGCAGCTAGCTGTCGGAGCCGCGAGCAGGTCGTCGTAGTCGTCGTCGTCGTCCTCAACGAGGACCTCATCTTGAGGGGGCAGAACGGCGTCCTTCGGCGTCCGGGCGGCGGCCGGCGGCGGCGAGTGCGGCGACGGTGGGGAACCGGCCCCCCGAACCAGGCCCGGGGATGACGACCCCGCCTACAGCAGACTGCGGTTCGAGGTGGTCCGCAGCACCGTCACCCGGTCCCGTCAGCGGCACGGGGGTGCCAGGTCTGGCCCCCGTGGACCCCAGCGCGCCAGCCGACGGCGGCGGAGCGCAGCGGGTGGCAGCGGCCCCAGCGAAGCCCCTTGGCACGGCCCGGGCGAAAGCTGGCGGCGGCGCAGCGGAATCGTCTGTCCCGGTCTCTTCCAGCGGCGTCGAGGTCGGTGAGGAGGTGGGCGCCGCACTTGGGGCAGCGCCCGGCGGCGTCGGCGGCAGCAGGGAACGAGCAGCTGCCCCAAGTTCCGAAGGAGCTGATGGAGAGAGGGGCAGGGAGGTGGCGATGTAGGTCGTCCCATTCTTGGCCAACGCTGCCGCAGCGGGAGCATCCGCGGCGGAGGGCAGCGCCGGCGCTGCCGGATCCGGGAGCACAAGGTCGCACCGGCCGGATCCAGTCCCCTTGGCGACCGGGAAGGCCCGGAAGCCGGTGGCGGCGGTCCCCAAGCGGCGGCCCCGTGCGAGCCCACCCCATGGCTCAGCAGAGGAGGGGGGCCGGGGGGCGGAGGGGACTGGGCAGGACGCGAGGCAGGGAAGGGCAAGGGTGGAGGTGGAGGTGGAGACGGGCGCCGGGGCCGGGGAGGCCACCGGCGCCGGCGCCGATGGCGTCGCAGATGCGCCCGTCAGGGGGCAACGGTCGGGGAGCGGTAGAACTATCTCGTCTTCTAGCATAAAGCTTACTTGCATGTTGTTATTATACTTCCTCTAAGATACAAGGCGATCGCCGGCTAACGATCGTGTTCAACTCCGTGCAGTGTTGTGTTCAGTGAGAAAGATCGACCACCAAGTGTCATAGCCCTTTTTTGGAACAACGTAACAGTACGGTGTGTATATACAGTAAAACAGGACAAGAGAAAGCGGCCAAACTGTATCAGGACAACAGAAAACACTGTTCGCTTGGTCGTTTTTGGCTGACTGGTTCTGGCTGTTACTGATTTTTTGTGAGAGAAAAATACCGTTGAATGGCTGGCTGGTTTGGCTGATAAGTTAAAAACGAACAGGCTGTAAACTGGTCAATGCAATGCTTTGGACTTATCTTCCCAATCTACAACAGCTACTGTCCTATCGGTACTGTTTTACTTTGTGCGGATGGTGTTTTTACAGGTGTTCACCAAAACAGACAAGTTATCCTGCTAATCTTCTGTCGCCTCAAGTCCTCAACGCCACGCCGATGCCGTTGCCGTGCCAGACATCCTGAGGGGCAGGCGAGCGAGCAGCGTGCACGGCAGGCCGAAAGCGACAACCGACGATTCGTGCTCACGGCTAGGCAGCCCCACGTCCCGATCATCCCGTTAGCCACAAGATATTTTCACCATCAGAGTTGAGAACGGACAGCCGAGGAACGACAGAGTACTCAGAATGCTGCTAGATGAGGTTACCCGTTTGAGATCAGCGAATGGTGTAGTTTATATATATTCATAAGAAATCGAACGATACATCATACATCAGGTGCCCTTCAGGCTTCATCAGGTGCCCTTCAGGCTTCAGGTTGTTGCAATCTAAAGTATGCACAGCAGTGTGGCTATAGGTACACTATACACCGGTCGAAGAAAGAGACTATTTTGACATCATACAGCACCATTTGCAAGGTGCAATAGTATCGCCGTCTTTGACAAACACAGCCTCTTCAAGATTATTAGTAACCTTGCCTATCAAAACTTGAGTATATACCATGCAAATTGCAAACTGCCAGTTGCCTGTAACCAAAGAAACCTTCCATTCCACCTTTTAGCACAGGCAGCCTACCTTCCAACTGTGCATCCTCTATATAGACTGCGAGCGTATGCAGCACTTTCTTATCAAAATTCGGGTCAGTTTCTGAAACCTCGGACAGGAAGCTGCGAGCCTCCTCGAATCGCTTCGCTTTGCAGTAACTGTCGACTACTCTCCTGTAGGTCAGTTCCATAGGCTTCAGGTTGTTGTGCTGAATCATGTAGTTGATAACCTCTCTAGCTTCGCTGAACATCTCCAGGCTGGCATATCCCCCAACGAGTGTGTGATAGGTAACAACACAGGGAGCCATGCCATCAGCAATCATCTCAGAGAGGATCCTCTGAGCTTCTCTGATCAGCCCTTGCTTGCAGAATCCGTTTATGACAGTGTTATATGACACAACATCAGGCTTCACTTCAGAGCTTTTGAGCTGATTCAGTAACTTCTCAGCCTCCCATGATTCACTACACTTTGCATACATGTCCATCAAGCTATTATAAGTGATGAGGTTGGGGCTTAGCCCACTCTGCTTGATTGAATCAAAGATCTCGGTGGCCTTGCTGTACATCCCGTTTTTTGCATACAATGACAGCATGGAGTTGAATATGACGAGATCAGGATTGTAACCTCTGGCCTTTACCTCTTGAAATGCCTTCTCAATGCCACCCAATCGTTGGCACTTGAAATTGGCAATGACAAGGGTCCTCAAAATAACCCAACTTGGGAAAACGTTACCTCCATAAACCTCTTTTTCGATTGCGGCTATCCCTGCAATGTTGTCCCCCTTTGCATAACACTGGAGCAATAGCGAATATGACTGCTCATTTGGCTTGAACCCCTTGGTCCTTAGTTTGCTTAGGATTGACTGAGTGGTGGACCAGTCACCTTGTCGCGATAGCACATTCAACAATGCATTGCATGTGGTGAGGCAGGGGGTGTATCCAGCACTGGTCATTTCATTGTACATCTTGAAAGCATTAGTCCTTGAGCCACACCGACCATATGCAGCAATCAGGGTGTTGTAGGTGTCTCGGCACAGTTCAACCCCACAAGACTTCATCCCCTCCAGAACCCGGGTGACATAGTCCTCCATGCCACGCTTCCCACAGACTGCAAGCATTGTGTTCCATGTGACCCGATTTGGTGTGCATCCACTCCTTGACATTTCTCCAAGCATCTCTAGCATCACAGCGAACCTTGATTTCTTGCCAAGCATGCCAAGGATGAGATTGTATGTGTTCACATTTGGCACACACCCGCTCTTCTTCATCTGGTCAAACAGAGCAAGCGCCTCATCCACCTTCCCAACATTCCCGTAACCTGTCATCACGGTGTTATATGTGAATGCGTTTGGCAACAAACCCTTGGATGTCATTGTGTCCAGGCACTTGGCAGCCTCCTCGTAGAATCCAGCCCGGGCATATGTTCCAGCGAGCTCATTGTATGTCACAGCATCTGGCTGACAGCCGCTCTGCTCCATCTCCTTGAGAACACGCAGCGCCTCGGTATAGTTTCCAGCCTTGCCAAACACCTGGAGCAGCGCATTGTACGTGACGACGCACGGGGTGTGGCCCCGGGCCTTGAGGTCCTCGAAGAATGCCACCGCCTCATCAACAAGCCCGTCACGGCAACACGCGGCGATCACCGTGCTGGCGGTGAAGTCGTCTGGCTCGACCCCGGCGGCCCGCGTCTCATCAAGGTGGGCGACAATCCGCGGCCACGAGCGGCCCATCCGGCCGTACACGTCGAGCACGACGTTGTAGGTGACGAGCGTGGGCGCCACCCCCTGCCGCCGGAGCTCCGCGAAGAGCTCGACCGCGCGCTCGTACCGGCCCGCCCGGGAGAGCGCATGCAGCACGGTGGTGTAGGCGCGGACGTCGAGGAGGGACCCGGGCGGGAGCGGCATTTCGTCGAGCAGCACGCAGACGGCGTCGTGCTGGCCCTCGCGGCCCAGCGCGCGGACGACCATCTCGAGCGCGGGCGCGTCGGCGGCGCCCTCGGCTCCCGCCCACCGGAGCAGCGCGAGCGCCCACTCCCAGTGGCCCGACAGCTCGAGCGCCTTGAGCATGGACGGGATGTCCGCGCGGAGGAGCTCGTCGCGGCGCGACGCGAGGAAGGGCGGGAGCGTCGGGAGCGGGTGCGAGGAGATGGCGAGCACCAGCGCCTGCGCGGCCGGGGAGAGAAACGAGTGCGGCGGCGTCGGCGTCGGGTGCGACCGCCGCGGCGGCGCGGGGACGGGGGACGGGGCCGGCGCCGCGGTGAGGTGGAGCAGGAGCGAGTCCAGCGGGAGCGAGGAGGGCGACGGCGGCGGGGGCGCGGTTGGTATGAGCGGGCCCCGCTTCCTCGGACCTGCTGGGAGGGTGGGCTTGTTCGGGAACAGCCCCCGGCCGGTGGCCTCCATCGGCGGCGGCGGTGCGGGTTGGCCGCTAGGTGCAGGCAACCATTACGAGGTCGTGAACGTGGAGGGGAGGCGGAGGCCAGCGCGCAGCATGCCAGCTACGGTAAAGGGGATTGGGTTTAAGGATACGGTGGCGGGAGCGGGTGGACGGGAAGTTGGCTGGCGGGAAGAGGGAGGCGAGGCGACCCGCTCCGCTGGTCAGTTTGGGAGATGGAGATCTGGACCTGATCGGATCAGTCAGTGGCGCCAGATCTTTGATCGAGTGGCGCAAATCTGATGCCGGCACATCTGATCTGGCGACTCGTTCACCCGCCGTCGATTCCCGTTTCGCGGGATTGACCCTTTGTCCGACGTCTGACGGTGAGGCAGTGACCACCGACCAGCGTGGCCAACATCTTTTCGCTTGTACAGTAAACAGCACGGGCTGTAGCTACGGCTGGCGTTGGTTTGTGCAGAATATGTGCTTCAGCTCGTGCAACATGCCAACATAAGACAGGCTACCTATAAATTTAGGCCTTATTTAGATACCAAAAAGTTGGTGCACCAACTTTACATAATAAATTCTATTAAATACTGTAGTAATTTTATTTTTATTTAGTAATAATTATTTAAATATTAATTAATTAGGCTTAAAATATTCGTCTCACAAAGTATAATAAAACTATATAATTAGTTTTTTATTTCATCTACATTTAGTATTTCATATATGTGCCGGCATTTTGATGTGACAAGAAATCTTCTTTTTATATAGTAAAATTTAGGGGTGAAATCTGAAATCTAAACAAGACCTTAGCTATACGCTGCTGGATTACGTGGAGCTGATTTGATAATAATGATATCAACACATCCTAAACATCAACGCGCACATGAGCTGCGTAGTTTCAATCTTTCCCCTTGTGGCCTTACCCCACGGACTCTTGGAGTCCCTTCTCTGAAACACACATAAAAACTTCAATTCTCTACTAGTCATGTTGTCTGCTGTGGCTTTCCCAGTTCTTCAAAAGTTCGATAAGTTAAGATTGGTTTAAGATGGCTCACACATTACAGAAGTTAAGGCACCCAAATTCAAGCCAAATGGAACTCAAACCTACGAAGCAGGGATGCTCGGATCATCTGAGCTAGGTCCATTCCTAGTTTACAAGTAGACCATGATTACAACCAAGGGCATGGAAGGTTAACATGCCTTGTTTCCTACATATAAAAATGAAAAATATCGGAAGTTACCTCGCCTTCCTGGGCCTCCCAACAGGTCTCTTCACCGGAACGCTTCCCAACTCTGGTTGTTGTTCCGTCAGTACCAGCTTGCTTTGCTCAAGCAAGTCCATCTCCGATTCGACTATGGCATCGTTGTTCTTTCGACGTGAACCCTCTGCTGTTGACCTTGTTGAAGTTGGCTTTGTCTTCTGTAAGTTGGGTTGCCTCCTTCTGCGGTTCTTGGAGCCATTTTGTAATGGAATGCCCATCGGCAGGCTGAAATAGACATTTACAGAATGCTTTATTGGCACATTACCTTTTTATTAACTTTCTCAGACATTTAACCTGACAGCTATAGAAAAACGAACCATAAAATACTTGGGCATAGAATGGCACAGTATGTTTATCGATATTAAGTGATCAACAATGACAGCTCATCATAAAAGAGGCACATGTGCTCTAGAAATGTGTAATTCATCAGCTTCCGACATTTTGATCATAAATTCAAGTCAAATTGTTCTAGCAAAAACAAACATTCCAAGTTCTTGTGGCAAGCGTTCGCGAAAAAGTTCTTATGGTAAAGCACAGACACAAGTACCAGTAAATGTTGGTGCTGGTTAAAGTCTTGCACAGAAGAATAGTCTAGGAAGAATGGTATGACATACTACCTACCTTGGTGAAGCTTCAATATCCTCCTTCAACATTAATTTTGAGAGAGAGCATGAATCATCGCAGGCAGCATCTGCTCAGTAATTGCAAATAACAATAATAATAACACAAATTCAGAGGATGTTGAGGCACCAATCTCATATGACCAGCAAGAAAAACATATGCAATGACAAATGACATACGCTCTTGCTTCCTGTGTGATAAGTCCATCATCTGCTGCTCGAAAGGCATAAATGCATTCAAAGGCTCCACCTTCAAAGCAAAGCCTTTCTTCAGGTCCTATGGTAAAAGTCACTTTAATGTCACAACTCACAACAATTAGCATGTTCTGATGTGAAAGAAAGACATCCAGAAAATCTTGGGTACAGTGGGGTATCAGTACCTCATTAGAACACTGATTAAGTGTTGTAGCACCAAAACCTTTTTGTTCCCTACCAGCTTGCGGGAAACTGGAATCATATTGCTGTGGGGTTACAGCTGAAGGTTTATCGCGGACATCAGCAGTTTCAACTTTGGAAATGAAGTTAGCAGATGTTAAATTGTCGGATCCCAGAATATCATTTGAAAGTTTCTTTCCATCGATGGAAGCATTTGGATTCCTGGCAGTGAACTCTTCACGGGAATTTGCAGCTGATGAGAAAAATAGGTATACGTTGTAGATGTATGCAAATTGATAGTTTTTGTGAAGATTAGTGGTCTTTCTCAAATAATTGCTGAAACGATTAATCTCAACCTGGATGATTTCGAATAATATCAACTTGTTTGAATTTTGAAATGTCCCATGAATTTCCATTGATCTTTGGCCTGACTCTTCGAATCTCTCCATATGCATCCTCTCTAACAGAGTAATTTCGTTTGAGAACCTGCGGTTAAGTATACAGCAATAAATGTCTTTCATTCCAGAGTTGAAGAAATAAAAAACCGAAACAAATCCATAATTTTGTGATTGTAAGATTCAAAAGACACTCATCAAGCTAAATTCTTTTATATAGTGAAAAGAAAGTCATTTGACCCAGTTTCGAATAGATATATACAGCAACACACTAATTGTGCTTTGTAGTCATAAAGATACAAAATATTTTGCATACTGACAATAGCAACAATTCTAAAAACATCGGTCAGTGTGAAATTTATGTATGTTAGGAATTTATGTATGTTCACCCAAAAACTTTAAACATGAAAGTATGAAACCATATTAAGCAAGGTCAGTGTGAACATAAAGAAGGTTGCTGCCAAATTTGAGGACAGCAACTGAACTAAAAATTGGCAACTACTCCCTCTGCCCCTAAAAGAAAGTCATTCTAAGTTTGTCTTAAGTAAAAAATATCAAGGTTAACCAATTTTATATATAAAAGTACTAATATAAATCATACCAATTAAGTATCATTAGATTCGACATGAAATAAATGTACATCTATTTAATGTCAGAAATGTTGACTCTTCTCCGTATTGGTCAAATTTAAGAAAGTTTGACTTTAGGATAAAACTATAACGATTTTCTTTTAGGGACGGAGGTAGTAATCACTTAAAGGCACATGTATGATTGATAGAATCTCAAAAGACTTCCTCAAACACCATTTGCTCGATAAGACCTGTGAGAAAAATCTCTTGACATTTACTACTTCCAGCGAACTTTTTTCAACACATGAACCAATCAACAAAACATATTGCAGTAGTATGCATTGCGCAGTAATATATCATGAAGTCATGATTAATATATGCTCAAACTAAATTTTTACAAGCAAAAGCACTCACTGGGTTTATGTTCTTAGCATTGTTGATGCAAGGGATTTGGTTGGTATTGGTTAATTTTGGAGTTGTACCCACAACAGGGCTATTATCACAACCATGCATTTGAAGACTAGAAGTTGCAGGTGAGGATTCATGTGAACTAAATGAAGAGTATCCATCTACGGCTAGTCTGCCAGCCTTCCGAGCACTTGTAAGAGCAAACCCGCCAGCAATATCACCTGAATCCGAGTCTAAAACCCGCTCTTGAATTATCTTTATAAACTTGCTGCACTCGGACCTGATAGAAAAAAGAAGAAATTATGTCCTATTGATTACATAGTTTGTAGATTTTCAACCACTGCCACTCTGCCACCATCAAGTATTAATTTATCCAGAATTATAGAAGGTGTTAATAGAACCCAAATGTTTTTTACCTAAGAAAAGGAACAACCGTGACATGGAATGACTAGAAGCTCGAACAACAAAATAATAACTATATAATAGATGTAAAGTGGTGGTAGGACCCTCTATTTCCATGGTGGTAGGACCCACTATTTCCATGAGAAGGATTGAGACTGCCAATAAACTACAAGGTTTAATCAATCCTTGACTTAAAAACAGATTTCAGTCGGCTGGCCTATTCGCTAGCCTTGCAGATGCTGCACATCAGGTAAATCATGTTGCTGAGTTAGTGGTCATGAAGAATTGACGATTCATGTGCTACTGTTAACATAGGAAATAAATCATTGAAAAATCTCAAGTTCAGGGCTGCTAGTCGTTTTATCTGAGCTCATGCATGTCTTATCTCCCTCTCATTTCAGAAATTTAAATTTTGAATTACAGTGGGGGCCCATAAGTCTTCAATGGTCAGTACAGTGAAATATATGTTGGACACATATTATGAATGCTTATATGACCATCCAGGACCACCTAGTTGTTGGAAACAATGGTGGTACATTCCAATCACAGCTCAGACATATGCTTAGTACAAGAATTCTGTGGGTAAGGCGGTAAGCAGAAGCTTAAGGACTATTTTCACCCAGATAGTGGCTCAGTGCCAAAGTAGTCATATCCACGATCTAAGAACCTTTTTTTTTATTCATGAGCACGGATTGACTTTTATTGGTCAGTTGCATTGCATGCCAGCATGGCCTAGTAAGTAGTAAGTAACTCGCTAACTGCAATAAAGAAACAACATCGTGGGGAAACATGAAACTGCCAAGCATCCAATGTACTATTTCGTTAAAAAAAACCCGAAGTCGAAACGCCAAAATTCGAGATTTTTTTTTTTAAAAAAAAACTATTCCGAAGTCGAAACGCCAAAATTCGAACCACCGTCGCTACCCCTATACGCAGCATGCAACACGGGCACGACATACAAATGCGGCAATATGCGGCACCCAGAGGCAAAGCGGCAGGGCCCGAAAGGCGCTAACTTTCCAAGCAGAGTTGGGGGAGTCGCGTACCGGTGGCGTTATTGAAGCCCTCGCCGTGAGGGCCAGGAGGCGGGTACGATACCGGCGAGCACGAGGCCGACGGAGAATTCCCATCCGACGCTGCGGCTGATGAAATGGAGCCGGAGCCGGAAGCAGAGGGCTCGGGCCCCAGCACGGCGGCGAGGATCCTGCCGGCGCCGGAGACGAGGCCCGCGAGCCACCCCCTCGGCGGCGGGGGCGGCGGAGGAGGGGCAGGAGCCGGAGGCAAGGCCCCGGCGGACGCCGACGGCCGGGGAGGGGTGTCACCCCCCGCGGCGAATGACTCCATGGGAGGAGGCGTACGGTAGCGGAGGAGACGTAGTGGAGGGAAGAAATAGAAGGAAACCAAAATTAAACCATGCCGAGATTTGGGGAGGGTTGCCTGTTTGTCGGTGGGTGGTGTAGATTTAAGAGCCCATCCGGTGCGGTTCATGCCCAACGTTTTTCTGGTACGAGCTAGCCAGGCCCCCTCCAATCAGGCTATGGTCATATAGGTACATGTTGTTTGGTTGTCTGCACCAAATCACCTATGACGTATATAGATGTTATTTAGTTAGCTCGTGTTGTATGAGATTTAAATTTCATAGCTGTAGGAACATTGTTTGATTGACTGCACACTACCAGGTGCAGGCACTAGTTTGTTGAAGTGGTGCAGGAACATTGTTCTATGAGATTTAAATTTCATACCAGGTGCAGCACACTACCAAGTACTTTAATAGTCTTATAATAACCCTAACATCAAGCATATTTTTACAGCAACTTGAACACTAGTAAAGCAATCACTATAGCCACAACTACGATTATTACAACAATAACTATAATTGATTTGTTGCTAAAATAGAACTGGTCATTTGCTACTGGTCCAAGAAAAGGTGGATCGAGTGGAAATAGCAGGTCATCATGTGGAGCACCATAGAATGCATGTAAAGCTTCATTTCTTGTGTTATATTTTTTCAGCAATTTCTAAGGAACTGATGCACTTGAGCATATGCTTCGGCCCAATTGGAGTACACTCTAGGTATCCTCCCACAATGGACAACATACCATGCCATTACTGAAGGAAAAAATTTGTAAGAGCCATATAAAAATATCATTGGCATAATATATGTGCTCAGCAAAAATAACATAATAATTGGCATGAGACAAATGTGCTTAGCATAAATAACAACATCATTGGCATGAGGCACATGTGCTCAGCATAAAATTCAACATCATTGGCATGAGTTATGTACTCAGCATATAAAGAATTCATCACAGGCATTTGGCATAAGTAATAGCTGAGAACAGATAAATAACATCATTGGCATAAGGCTTATGTCCAGAATGGATGCAGAACAACATCACTGGCATAGGCAAATGTTCAAATCACAGGCAACAGGCAAATGTTCCAATCATCGGCACATGCATAAGTTCACATCAATGCCGACCAAGCACACACAAATGCATCAACTATGGTTGATCAGCTAAGGATGCGGGAGATCTATACTCACTAACTATATGTTAGTGTAACCTTAAGTAAGCAGAGTTAGGTCATCTGCAAAAAAGAAGGGTTAACCCACTGCACAACAACCATCCACCAGGTAGAGGAAGTTTTGCACAAAAGAAACCTTCACTACACAACAGGAGCTTTGCACTGCACTAGGCTGACCAAGGTGACCACCAGTCCAAGGCAGATAGCTCACAAAAGAATGATCAACCTCCAGCTGCCATCACACTCAGATGTAGTAGTGTTTGGCCAAGTAATTCCTCAGCCATAGCACATGATGAGCATCAATCATGCCCACAAATGCAGATCCCAGGGCCTTGTTGTCCAGCAGATGCCCATAAGCAGCCATCAGGGCCTCCTCAGTTAATCCTAGGATAAACATCACAGCACCATAGAGCACAGGGTGGGAATTCTCAACCTTGGTTTCACAAATAGCACTTGCCACATCCTTTACAGCCTCTGGCATTCCAGAAAACAGAACCACATCCTTCTCTAACAGAAGGATCTCTTTCTCTTGGAACCAGACCTCCTTCGATCTTACCCTCTGTTGTATTAGTTGGCACCCCATGTTTGACATCATCAGATGCTCTAGTCATCATGGCGACTTTAGCAAAGTCTAAAGCTGACCCAAGTGGCTTAGTTGACCCCATGGAAAACTTGCCAGTTGCCTGACTATTGCCAAAAATGATCATCATCGCCTTGTAGTACAAAATAGGCTTGTTCAGGTACTCAGCATCCTTGCTGTGTGCCTAAAAACACAACAAACTGATAGTTAGAACAATGAAACAGTTAATTACCATCACATGCTGACAATGTATAAATTGATCTCTTACCTTGGTATGCCCATTGTAGTGCTCCTCCTCAAGTCTGATCATTGAGTGCTCCTCATCCCATAAAGCTCCATTGAGCTCTCTCAGCTTGGTCACTTTCATAAACCTCTGTCTCCACTTTCTAAGGTGATTTTACACCTGGGTACTAGTGACCTCATTGTTATAAAACTCTTGAAGAGCGTTGGCAACCTTGTTAAGGTGGACTTCCTTGAACCCCTTGTCTGTTCTCACACCAGTAGAGATCGGCTTGTACATTTGCCTTAGCATAAACCCAGACATAGCATCAGTCCACCTAAGCATCCCCCTCTGCTGTGTAGCAGCACCAGGTGCTGGTTGAGCACCAGCAGCCCCACCACCAGCAGCAGCCCCAACATCAGCCCCACCAGCACCCACCAGCAGCTCCAAGAATAGCACCAAAATAAGCTTGACCACCAGGTCTAGGGAACACAAGGTCATCAGCCATGTACTCCTCAGCCATTTTCTAGTATATTTGTGCCACACCCCACTCAGATAGATGCATAACATCACATGCCTCATGCCTCATAATAAAATTTATCATAAAAACAGCATCATAGCACAAGCCTCATGCCTCAGAATGAATTATATAATAAAAACAGCATCACAACACAAGCCTCATGCCTCAGAATAAATTATATCATAAAAACAACATCACAGCACAAGCCTCATGCCTCAGAATGAATTATATCATAAAAACAGTATCACAGCACATGCCTCAGAATGAAATGTATAATAAAAATAGCATCACAGCACAAGCCTCATGCCTCAGAATGAAATATATAATAAAAACAACATCATAACACATGTCTTAGCCTCAAAAACAATATAGCTTCAAAAACAGCATCACAACATATGTCATAGCCTCAGAAACAATATAGCCTCAAAATAAAGCATCACAGCATATGTCCTTAGTCTCAGATTGAGTACGGTATCTTACATAAATAGAAATCATCATCACAATTGTCCATGTCTCAGAATTGCAGAAGGAAAGTCATTGCACATGTCCTTCCAATCATTGCATAAATAAAGATACATAAATTATCATGACAACATGCCTATATATGAGATGCACCCCTGTTTGCCCACATGTGATTGGCCCATTCATCCCTTTGCAGAGCCCAAGCAGCATTGTCATCTAACTGAGAAGGATAGGGTTGAGTCTCATTGTTGTTTGGGATCCAAGAGAACTCATCAGGAATTATCTCATCTACCCCAAAGCTAAGGATCTAATTGTGCAAAATACAACAAGCAATCACTAACTTCACTTGTGTCCTCAGGGGATGAAAGCGTTTGTTGGTGTCTATGATGTGAAAATGGCCCTTCAAAGCACCAAAAGCTCTTTCGACACTCACTCTGAGGCTGCAATGTCTCAAGTTAAACAACTCTTTGGGGTTGTTTGGGTAGTTTCTATTACCATACTCCTTCAAATGATATCTAACCCCACGATAAGGAGGAAGAAATCCAGGACGACAAGCATAACCAGCATCAACTAACCAGAATGTGCCTAAAACAAATATGGGTACATGTTAGGTCTCATGGTTGTGCATTTCTAAGTTACAGACTCCAAATTTTATAGTTATAGTTACCTGGTTCAACCCTTAACCCATCAGGTCTCTTTAAGACATTAGAGAGAACAGTGGCATCATGTGCTGATCCCTCTCAACTAGCCAACACATAGGTAAATTTCAAGTCAAAGGTAACAGCAGCAAGCACATATTGTGTTGGGCCATTCTTCCTTCCCCTAAAGGCAGCTTGAATCTTAGCTAGGACTTTAGCATAGACATGAGTCCCATCCATTGCCCCACGATAATCCTACATGGCACCCAACATAATATGGTTACATCATATGCACCCACCATGCAATAATATTCCTCAAACTAAGTCATAAGTTTTTACCTTAAAATATGGATACCATCTATGGTTGTTGCTAATCTTAAGGGGTGTCTCATTAGATGGAGGTCTAATCATCTCTGACCTTAGCTCTCCAACAGCGTACAGGACCTCTTTGAAGTGGCGTTGCACTATCTCTACAGACCTCCTCCAATTTTGGTATACAACTCTAAAGCGTTGGTTGTGGCCAACAATATGGAGAAACATTGCTACTTGCTCTTATACACAACTATTTATGTTGTCTATCAATAAACTCCTCTGCCTAAACAAGTTGCAGAGCCTAAAAAAGGGGGGCTCTTCTCATGTGAAGCATGTTTACACACTCTACATCATTGTAGTTGTAAATCAAGTTCAAATTCCTTTGGCGCTCCTCATCCCTCACACTCATAGGTGCATAGGTGATTCTAGGCCGTGCATTACGGTGTGCTCTTATCCTAGCTAGAAGGAGTGCATATATAACAGTGATCAGGGCAGCAGCCTTGGCAAAAAGAATACGCCTCTTCTGTTGCAAGTCCATCTATACATTTCAACAAATTTAATAGGCTACCGTTACTACCATGATAGCAAAACCATACAACATTCGGTACAATGAAAGCACAAATAATATCAATGTAATGGACATATGCTCAAGATCTGGACAGAAACATCATGGACATGGACAATTGCTCAGATTTAATTAACAGTGGTCATCATCGACTAGGACATATGCTAAGAGGAAATTTGCAATCATCATAGACTATGACAACAACTCAGGATTAAATTTTCCATCATCACACAAAGAACAACAATCATCATCACAGAGCACAGGAATAGAGAGATGGGATGAGGAGGGGATGATAAGTATCTTATACCGATCGAGAACTTGCAGGACCCAAAGCACAATCATAGGGAGAGACAAGGGAAAGCAGATCTGCAAGCCTGCACACAAAACAAATATAGTTTTTATAAAGATTTCATGATTTTTGAATGAATATATCGGAAAAAACAAAAAAAAAGCAAGAACTTCGGTGCATACCTCAAGAACAGCCAAGAACACAGATCTGGTGTCCCTGCATCAAGAACAGTCAAGAACACATGAGCTAGGGTTTCAGAATCAGGAAGAACAGGTGAAAATAAAAGGGGAAAACCACTTGCCTTGCGTGCTCAGATCCACAGCACCTGCAAAACAACAAGATTAAGGAAGATTGGATGACAGAGCTGCAGATCGACAAGAACAACTACAAAAAAGAGGGAAAGGAGCTGGAGCACCTACCGGCGATTGCGGAGGAGAGCGACAAGTGAAGAATCGAGGAGGAGGTGGCGGGAGAGGGGTTATATAGCGCGGTGAATGGCGGGAAAGGGGAGGTAACCCTAGCGAGTTCGCGCCATCTCTCCGCGGCCGAAATCCGAGCGCACGCGCTGCTGCATCGCGGGAGCCTGGCTCCGGAGGAACGGCCGAATCGGGCGTTTCTTGAGAGCCTCGCTGAGGGAGAGGGAGTGCACATAGAGGGCCAGGCCGAGTCGGGCGAATGCGAACCAAACACGCGTTGCCTACATCCCGGGAGCCTGGTTCCCTTATATGCAGGGAACCAAACGCGTCCTTAGTGAGTTTGTTTCTTGACAGCACGACACAACTTTATAGGTAGCATTTGCAGACCGTAGCAGTTCACCAATAATTCATCCATAACATGATAGTATTGAGGACCACCAATATAACTTTTTCTGGATTATTAGTAGAGTTACTATAGGAGATTACCAATACATAGAAAACCTCAGTATCCACATGACATATGGGGTCTACACATTAGTGGCTTCTTCTACTACCTTTCATCTCTATGTCGTTGCTTGTCCCTTTCTCACCTATTGCAATTTCCTCCCTCTCCCCCTCTATGATTGTGCCAGATCCATGCACGAGCACCAGATTCAACGTGTGCGTCCATGCCGATACACCTCGCTAATGGTGGATGGAGCAGTGACCTCGTCGAGTCCCTTCATGTTTTACTACCCCTTGCTCCGTTGGTGGCGGCTGCTTAGGTTGAGGCTAACAAGCTCTTCCTCGACGTGAAGCTCGTGCCTCCACATTGATATACACCTAAATCTGCTCCTTGCTCCCCTCATCTGCCATGCTTGGATGGAATCCTCATCGACATTGTTGAACGGTTCATGCAAGAACATGCACTGCACTCCGTCACCATGTGCCCCACTACGCCCGACGCTGATCACCATGGCGGTGAAGGTGGGTTTGGTCAAGGACATTAGAGGGCAAGAAGGGCGATAGACGTTAGGATGTAGGCCGAGGGTATTGGGGAAGATGCAACTCCCTCTATATTTGAGACGAAATTGATGGAATATTGGCGATCTACTCGAGCAGGAAAAGTCACATCTTTCCTAATATGATAGTTTTATGAAGATAGTCATATGGGGACAGTGCCGGATGTAGAAAAAGTATATAGTTAAGACGAGCTGACACACATAAAATTGGCTCTTGGACACTCTTCAAAGCTGAATTTTGCCATAGACCACTAAAAAGTGTGGTTTTGCTATAACACACTTTTCAACCATGTCTATATGATACTAGATACTATAACTCTTATAATAATATTTCTCAATCAAAAGGTAATCAAACATGATTTCTAGACAAGAATGCCCTTCCAAGAACAAGAGTGAACAGCACGGCAAGCTTGCAAACCATGAATACCATCTCAAGAAGATGAAGTAATTAAATACTCAATTAATTACGAAAGCTTGAGACAAATCACAGTAGCAAGCCAATAGGTTTTGTCCAATTAAAGTTACCACACGTACACAATTTCTTGCTAGTCAACCTGAAGTGAAGCTAAGCCAAAAGCAAGGTGATTCAAGGATGCAAGAACAAGACTATTGATCCGATAAAAACAAAGCACGAAGGCTGCTTGCTTCTGAGCACTGCTGCTGCTAGCTTCTTGATCGTTAAGGCACAAGGCCGATTTACTAGCAGCCACGAGCAACAGCGAGTGAAAGAACCACTGACAACAAGCGGGACCTGCAGGAAACCGATGGAGGGGCTTCTCTCCACACAGAGACGAACAGGAAGCTGACCAATCAAGAGAGAACAGCCGCTGCACTTGTTAGCTTAGATTCCTGGGAGCGCACGGTGCTAGGAAACAGCACAAGAACAGAGAAAGCGCTCAGCAGTAGTACAACGGAAGAACCCAGAGCACGCACGCACATAAAAAGGGCGACCCAAAGATCGAAACAAAACTCGATCAAATCACCATGATTTTGTTCCCAAATTTCGCACACAGGATCACAAGAAAGTTGAAGAGCTATCCCTTAAAGATCATCACCCAATTTGAGCTCTACCTCCGGGAAGTTCAGATCGAGTGCAAGAACAAAGACTAGACAATGGCAGAAATTATCCGAACACGCGCCGCCGCCACTGAATACGCGCGCCGCCGCCCTCTGTGCGCGCCGACAGCTGAGCAGCAGCGCCGCTGGCCGCTTCCGAGGAGGACCGCCGCTGCCGAGGAGGACCGCCGCCTCCTGCTCTTTGTCGCGGACGCGGAGTCGAGAACGAATCGAGTACGGGAGTGCCTGAGTCGAGACTTGGCTTCGTGAGAAAGGGATGACAGGGTAAGGGTAGTTCTGACATTTCGCGTGGCTGTTCAATAAACTCTAATATAATATTAAGTTTGTGTCTTATAGTAAAGCGAGTGCGTTTCTTGGTATCCTAAAGCAAAGACATGTTTTTTTTATGTCTTCTAGCAAAGGGCAAGTTTTAACGGTGTCTTCTGGCAAATTTTGGCCTCAATTGATGTGTGTGAGA
Source organism: Bothriochloa decipiens (assembly GCA_023333625.1). Classification (NCBI taxonomy): domain Eukaryota; kingdom Viridiplantae; phylum Streptophyta; class Magnoliopsida; order Poales; family Poaceae; genus Bothriochloa; species Bothriochloa decipiens. Next base: position 34,542,765 of record CM041644.1, on the reverse strand, counting down.
AAGAAAAATAGTGAATGACAAATAGTCCGACATGGTAGTATCTATTAAGATAAATTGGGTCTTGATTTGAAGGCTGCTGCTGGCTGAAAATATGTACCTTGAGAGTAGGTGGCTGGCTAAATAGAAAAATAGAAAACCTGTTTTAGGTACTAGGGCTGGAAATGTTATGTTGCTTGAGAGACAAGAAAAATAATCAACATTGCAATGCATTGGAAGGATACATTCTTCATTATTAGGATTAGGATCTTGAAAAAAAGGATTAGGATCTTGTCAACATGGCTCGGTCATCGTGTTGATGTGATCTAGTGGAATTGTCTAGCATGGGAAGAGCTAGGGACACTTTATTTGATATCTCGAAAGGCCAAACACTGCAAACATTCAACAACAATGGGAACACTGGAATAGAAAACAATCGAAAGTTCGAAACACTGCAAGAATTCAACAACAATGGAAACACTGGAATAGAAAACAATCGATCGTGTCAGCAGGGCTTTGTCATGCATGATGCATTGATGTGATCAGCATACATATACTAGCTATCTCCTAGCAGTGGAGTTAAAAAGAGGAGACTCAGCCAGGACCAGCAGCAGAGGAGCATCAGTTGGTGAAATCGGAGAAGCAGCCATGGACATGATCCGCGACAGCCCTGGTTCCAGCTCCAGGCGCCTGCTCCCTCGTGACCAAATGGATCTTGCCTCTCGCCTCTCCACAAGCAACGAGTCGTTCCATAGGGCGGCACACGGCCCGCTCATCATCCAGAAGGTGCCGCAGAGCGTCCGGGACAGCCTCGACGATCGTTACTTCGTGCCCGAGGTGGTCTCCATCGGACCCTACCACCATCGCGCGAAGCCGCACCTTGTCCAGATGGAGGAGGTCAAGGAGTCCGTGGCGCACGAGTTCTGCCGCAGCGCCATGAACGACGAGGCGGCCGTGTCCAGGTTACTCGAGGCGGTGAGACCCGTCTTGCCGGACGCACGGAGCAGCTACGCCGACGCCGACAAGTTTGAGAACATCAACAGCAGCAAGGAGTTCGGCTACATGATGGTCGTGAACGGCTGCTTCTTGCTCGCGGTAATGGCGATCCTCACCAGGAACTACCCTAAAGGGCTGGAGCACTCGTCCTGGACACACGGCCGCATGCTGCGGATCATGAAGGACATCCTGCTGTTTGAGAACCAGATCCCCTTGGCCGTGATGCGCGAGCTCATCACGCTGTGCCCTGTGGACGTCGACGAGTTCGTCGCCAACGTCCTCGCCTACTTCGACTTCGACGTCCATAACCACAAGCACAAGCAGGGGCGGCGGCGCTGCTGGCTCATCAACATGGTGGCGCTGGAGTGCGTGACGGACCGGTCCGACCGCAGCGGCGTGAGCTCCTACCTTGCCATCCTGGGCTCCCTCGTCCGCGGCGAGCGGGACGTGGAGGAGCTCCGGTCGAGGCGGATACTCTTCAGCACCATGAGCGACCGGCGGACCGTGGAGTTCTTCGAGGGCCTCCTCGACCCGCTGCCGCGCCAGGAGCTGTATCTCCGCACGCTGGAGGAGCGGCATCCACGCCGTGTACTACAGGAACAGGAGGATCATCTTGGCCGCCGCGTCAGTGCTTAGCCTCCTCGTTGCAATATATCGTCGGGATCGTGGTCAACAACTCAATCAAGCACAAGTAGCTGCCTGCATCTGCATGCAACTTGTCACGATTAGATGGCAGGTCATAATATATAATTGTTCGAAGCAACCAGTACTCTTGAGCCTTGACGAGGTAGATAGAGATAAATAAACACAAACTAGATCGACTTCGTTGTCGGTCTGAATAGTATATTCAGGCATTGGCATATTTCCGTTTGTCTTTGTGATATATATGCTTCGTGCACTAGCATGCATATACAAATTAAAACACACCACCACTAGGATTTTAATTGTCTGAAATCTGCACTAAGGATAAGGAACTATGCCTTACAATGATTCTTGTGAGGAAACCGTGCTGCACTTGTTTCTTTATTGTGAGTTGGCCAGAGCTTGCTGGACTATTGTCGGTGTTCAGATTCCAAACTTCGTGGATCCATTGCAGAGACTGGAAGCTGTTAAATCACAGCTCAACGTTTCTTTTTTCATGGAAATTATTATTTTGATGTGCTGGAGTATCTGGAATGTTAGAAATGGATTCATCTTCAGAGGAGAAGTGGCTTCGCTGGACAGATGCAAGCACCACTTCAAAGAAGTCTTTGACTTAGTAATTCTAAGGGCAAAGAAGAAGCATTTTCCTTTGATTGTTTCATGGCTAGAGCAGCTTTTGTATTCTGCTTTATTTTCTTTATCTCCTTTTTTTTCTTGAGCTCTTGTCTGCTCCCTAGACTTGCTTCTCTTTTCTTTGTATTCCTGTACTTTGTTTTGTTGGTTTTGATTAATATATTCTAGTAGGGATCAGCCTCTGATCCCTCCTGTTTCCTCAAAACTGTACTAAGGAACTCCTTTCATGTTTCAATCATGATGTCGGCAAATTGGTTTGCTCAAGGACATGGAGATGGAGGACACAGCACTAGACCGAGGAGGCGAGGACACAGGTCTGACGAACTCGATGGTCATGCTCAAAAAAAATAAACTTGATGGACTTCATTGTCGGTCTGCATAGTATATATTCAGCCGTTGGCATGTTTCCTTCTGTCATGCTTCGTGTAGTGTCATGCATTGAGTCTAGAAGAATTTCAGTTCAAATATGGTGCTGACGAACTCGATCATGATTAGTGGAATCCAGTGATGACATAGCTTAAAAGGGAGTTCCGATCACTGCTAAAGGTACCCATACCAGCTTGGCACACATATGGCATCTACAGGCCCTGATTAGTAAGTTAAGAACTGTTCGGCTGTCTAAGTTAATCGTTTATCTAAGATCAATTTCAACAGCAATGTCATGGGAGCACAGAACCTAGCACGGTTCGACGAAGTAACGGTCATGCATGGTCAGAGCCCCTTGAGACGTTAGGATAATAGGAAGAGGAATACGCCAGACATGGTCAACCAACCCACAATACAGAAAAAAAAAAGACGAAGTAACGGTCATGCATGGTCAGCACAGAACCTAGCACACAAACGTCTTTTTTTGTTCTATATGGCACTGATGATCAACCAATCCAAGCAAAACCGTATCTGATGGTTTTGCCGCACATGCATGGTGGCGAGGGTGCAGAGGAGGTACTAGTTGGGGCTAATGGATCTGCCAGCTCCATGGTGACTAGGACATGGACAAAGTTTACGGATCTAGACGAGCAAAAAAAGACGTTCATCATCAGTGCCATATAGAAAAGTTTAGGACCCACAATACAGTTCATTCAAAAAAAACAAAGGTAGGAACATGAAAATCAATTAAAAAAAAGAATACATTTTGGTTGTTCAGGAAAATCTGAAATTTGGCACGATCAATATTGCATACAAATATGTACTGACGAGTAAAAGTTGAGATGCAAACCCTATTTTGAGAATTTCATACGAAAATGATAATTTTTCTGGTTTGTGCGCACTAAAAGACATATTCTTGGGATTTTGTTTTCCAACGCATAAGCATCTAAAATTTATTTTTATATTTTTCTAGTTTCAGTGTGCATTTTAACATGTACATGTGAATGCATATTTATGTATGACCATATCAAATTTTAGAGTTTTCTAAATAACTTAAATATATTTTTAATTTTTTTTTAAAAATATCTTCATCAAGTAAATGGTCTCCAACGCATGCCGGGCAGTACGGATCGTACTCCAGTCGAAACAGCGTTGTGCTGCAGTCTTTGGAGTTCGAGCACAGACTGTGAGTCACCTAGAACGGCCCTTCGCTCGGCTGGGCTACTTTGAGCTTCCCCGTTGGGCCCAAATATCAAAGCCCAACGCTTGTCTGAAAGGAGTAGGCGGCGTCGCCCGACTTCAGGACCCCACATGCACTAACTGACCACGAATTTGAAATCGCAACGGTCACCTCTTTCCCCCCACGCTCCCACCACCTTGTACTACAAAATCCAACTCCTCCCCGCATTCCAGTTCCCAGATCCATCCCCAGCCGCCAGCCCGCCTCCTCTCCCACGCCCAAATCCACCACCCCAACCGCGAAGACCGGATCCGCGGAGGGATGGCGACGACCCAGCACAAGCCGACCCCGACTCCGGCGGCGCCGTCGACGACGACAGGCGGCGGCCTGCGCGCCATGGACCTGTACGAGAAGCTGGAGAAGGTCGGGGAGGGCACGTACGGGAAGGTGTACAAGGCGCGGGAGAAGGCGACGGGCCGGATCGTGGCGCTCAAGAAGACGCGGCTCCCCGAGGACGACGAGGGCGTGCCCCCGACCGCGCTGCGGGAGGTCTCCCTGCTGCGGATGCTGTCGCAGGACCCGCACGTGGTGCGCCTGCTCGACCTCAAGCAGGGCGTCAACAAGGAGGGCCAGACCATCCTGTACCTCGTCTTCGAGTACATGGACACCGACCTCAAGAAGTTCATCCGGGGCTTCCGCGCCAGCCACGAGAAGATCCCCGCAAATACCGTCAAGGTGATGTTCTTCGTCTTCTTCTCCGTGTCCCTCCCCAATGGCCCAAACATACCATGTGCACGCGAGGTGTTTGTGTGAATGTCTTGCCCACGCCCGCCTGATTCGATTGATGGTGACTGTTCGTCCGCAGATCCTGATGTACCAGCTGTGCAAGGGCGTGGCCTTCGTCCACGGCCGCGGGGTGCTGCACCGTGATCTCAAACCGCACAACCTGCTCATGGACCGCAAGACCATGGCGCTCAAGATCGCTGACCTCGGACTCAGCCGTGCCGTCACCATCCCTATGAAGAAGTACACACACGAGGTCTGCTTGCTTCCCGCTGGTGTTTATCATCCGCATGGATGTTGACAAGTCTTGGGTCTGATTGATAGCGGTCTGAACTGTTTGTGCAGATTCTGACGCTGTGGTACAGGGCGCCCGAGGTCCTTCTTGGCGCCACGCACTACTCCACGCCGGTTGACATTTGGTCTGTGGGCTGCATATTTGGTACCATTTCGATGAGCTCAGATTCTTGTCAATGCAAACTGCTTCAGAATTCCAACTGACGTATACAATTTCTAATTTGGTTTAAATGGCAGCTGAGCTGGTCACTAACCAGCCACTTTTCCCTGGCGACTCCGAGTTGCAGCAGCTCCTCCACATCTTCAAGTAATACCTTTTAGTTCGTTGTTTGCTTTCTGAATTCTTTGTGGGTCTCTGATGCTGATGGCTAACCATCTTATTCTTTGGGTGAAAGGTTGCTGGGCACCCCAAATGAGGAGATGTGGCCAGGAGTAGGGAAGCTGCCCAACTGGCACGTGTACCCACAGTGGAAGCCCACTAAGGTGTCCGTTCTTGTCCCTGGTCTTGACTCCGATGGCTATGATTTGCTTGAGGTCAGTGAAAAGTTACACTTTGTGCAAATTTACTAAACATTGCAAAGGAGGGGGAAAGAAGAGGTTAAAGATTGTGAGGATTGCATTCTGACTTAATTTGCTACGGTTTCTGCAGAAAATGCTGGCATATGAGCCGGCGAAGCGGATCTCTGCAAAGAAGGCCCTGGAGCACCCGTACTTCAGTGATGTGAACAAGGAGGTGTACTGAAGCGATCCGAGTAGTAGGATTCATCGAGAGGATCCTTGTCGCCTTGTTCTTGGCTTAGTGTTTTAAGTTTTAACATGGCTGCCCTGAAGCAGTGCTTTTGCTTCCAGGCAGTATCTCTGTGTTCAAGCTGCTACTTTCCTTTGTGTTGTGCTATTCACTTTGGTTGTGATGGATTAGGTAGGGAGAATTCTCAGCATAAGTGAACTTAAGTTGACATTGTTTCTTGCAATTTGTAGCAGGAAAGCCTGGGATCATCTTCCACCTGCTTTATAAAGCTTCACTCTATGGCTCTAAAGTGCCTGTCTTAATCAAAGGCAATAATTCTCTCATCTGTTACTTCACTTTTTTAAGGTTTCAAACTTATTTTAGGATGATTAAGCATGATGTGGTGAACAGGAAGGTCAAGCATGTTTGCAGCTGCATGGCCTTTCCTTGAGTCT
>CM041644.1:34482314-34518146 GCA_023333625.1 Bothriochloa decipiens | reverse complement strand
AATGTGGAAGGAGGGGGAGGGAAAATAACATAAAGTTTGCCGTGTGCATACTGGAGGCACACGGCAAACCCATCTCTTTGCCGTGTGCACAGAGAAGGCACACGGCAAACCCATCTCTTTGCCGTGCGCACAAAGAAGGCGCACGGCAAACCTATCTCTTTGCCGTGAGCGCAGAGAAGGCACACGGCAAACCCATCTCTTTGCCGTGTGCCTAGTGCAAACCTTTGTGTTTGCCGTGTGCCGCTGTAAAGCACACGGCACATAAAAACTTTGCCGTGTGCCCGCCGTGACGCGTACGGCAAATCTTTCGTGAAGGTAACGCCCGTTAACGTTGATTAGTTTGCCGTGTGCTTTAACGGGGGCACACGGCAAAGTTTTGATTTGCCGTGTGCATCCGTTTGGGCACACGGCAAATTTACCTTTTGCCGTGTCTTCTGTTTTTGCCGTGTGTTTTTATTTTGGCGCATGGGAAAGGGTCTGTTCGCCGTGTGCCCGTAATATTGCACACGGCAAAGTTTCGGGCACACGGCAAACTATGAGTTTCCGGTAGTGATTGTTGTTTTATTCTATATATATACAATAATAACATGCCATACTAATGCAGATTTATGTGTTGTAACCTACAACCATCTAGGCACATTTAGTACGATGCATGCAACATGCATGGCATTACCTGGTGCAACTAGTTGAGAATAAATTATAACATGCATGTGAATTTTACTACCTAAGCACATTTTATACGTCAGAATTGGATAAGGACAAGTCTGAGGCATGTCCTTTGATGCTTCAACTATTTGTTACCATATCTATCAGATAAGAGCAGATGCCCTTGACAATCCAGGGGATAGTTATCCTGATTCTGTGGCATTGTTTTTGCTTGATTCTGATTATGTAGTGCATTCTCTGCAAGACTGCAATCATTGCTATTGCTGTGTGGGAAAAAATAATTTGTCATCATTAGCTTTTGTGGATTTTTTCCCCCTTCATTAATCCCCTCTCAGTTTTGTGTAGGTACATCACAGGAACTGCAATATTTTAAATCTGACTGCACTCATTCATTTGTTCCCCAAGTATGTTCTTTTTGTCTCATATCTTGCTATTATTCAGCTGGCAAATTTTAAATGCTTTCATTCATGGATACTGCTATAATATTTCTGGAATGCACATTGTTTTTGACCAAATATAGCTTGAAACGAGCTTGAATTAGAATTTAGAAATGCTGATGGTACATAACCTCTCTGCTACAGTAAGCCAGGAAATATCACGAACAGCAGAAGGATGCACCCCATCCATACATGGGCATATGTAGCAGCCAAAATTGTGATCAGTTCAATGTCAGTCCTAGCTTCCTAGGCCTACCACCTGATTTTAGCTAGCTAGCTTGTCAGTGCACCTACTCCATCCCGAACAGATAGTTGTAGTACTGGGGAGCCGTGCTGGTGCTACTGGTAACCCAGGTTCCATTGTTGCCGGTGGAGCCCTCGTAGCCAGCTGATCCAGAAACCATAGCAGCAGGAGCATAAGGAATGTTACTGGCATAGACGTTGCCCTGCTTGCTGCTGCTGCTGTCTTGCTGTCCCATTGCACCAGTGGTGGCACCCCACATGACGCCGCTGCCGGTGTTGCTGCTGCTGTGGCTGCTGGTGCCCATCGTGAAGTCCACGTTCACGCCGGACCCATAGGCCTCGTAAGCAGAAGCTGGAAACTGCTGCTGCTGCTGCTGATAGTGCAGAGCGAGCAGAGACCAGTAGTCCTTCTCGGATGGCGGCATGGCCTGTGCAGCCCCAGCGATCATCGCAGCAGCGCTACCTGGCTGCAGTGAGTCCAGTGGGAACTTGGAGGCGCGCCCGGTCGCTCCACCCCCGACTGGGAGGTCGCTGTTGAGGATGCTGTCGACGTCGTAGCGGCTCATGTCAAAGTTGGTCACAGCATTGAGCCCGCGGAACTTGATCGCAGCAATGTCGTACGCCTCCGCTGCCTCTTCCTGAGTACCTGTGGTGCAGAAGAACCAGTCAGAAACTCAGAACGGGCCATTTTCTGTCAGCACTGCATCCCGGTAGCCTTGGTTCTCATAAATCTACTAAAAATTAGCTCATGTACGTACTGGGAAAAGGGTGCTTCAGTATTATTTCAAAATCTTTCATTCATTGAAGAACACTTACTGAAAGTGCCCAAGTACAGGTCCTTGTTTCCGGCCACCCTGCCGATCCTTGCCTGCCACCGGCCATGCTGATGATGCCTGTCAGACATACATAAACAATCCCATTGTTACAAAGATTTGACCAAAATGCACTGCTGCTACCATTGTTCAAACTGCAAATTATGTTCAGACTCCTGCATTTTGATTTTTCTCGTTTCGCGTGCTCAGCTCGTCAGTCACTACCATGAATCATGCATGAAAGATTCTAACCTTGTGACTCCTCTGTAGATGGAGGCACCTCGTGAGAAGCCGCTGCTCTTCCTGACAAAAGGGTAGGAGCACACGGAGGGTCAGGTCAACATGTGAGAACCAAGGAAAGCCGCAGGAGCAGACAGGCACTGGCACATGCGACTGTGCGTGCGTCCATGCACGCGTACGGCAAGGTGTGTACGTGGAAAAGGATGCGCCGGTGAGTCCTGTGCCACGCATGTCAGTGACTTGGGGGCGAGGACGACGACGCTCACCTGCGCAACGACGCGATGAACTCCTGCCGCGTCATCGACTTCATCTCCTCCAGCTCCTTCTCGTAGTTGGACACCTACCATGGATATATATGATCATTCAGGTACGCCTCATCAGCAATCTTGGCATGCATGCGTTAAGAATAGCAATGTGTGTTGCCGAGATTGATGACTTGAGTTCTTACCGGGAAGTTGGTCGTGGTTGTAGCACCCCAGTACTTGAGTGCGGCGAGGTCATAAGCTCTAGCCGCCTTCTCCTCCTTATCATATCCTCCTACATTTTCCCCCCATTTCCAGTTAGTTTCAAAAAAAAAAAGACCTTTTGATTTGACGATGTCGATTTAAATCATTAAATATTTAAATGCAAGTGTCCTATTGAAGTTGAAACTGGGTGTGGAAGTTGACGTACCTAAGTAGACTGACGAAGTGTAGCACCAATGCACCACCAAGAGAAAGTTGCAAGAAAGGAGAAATCATGCATGTTAGTGATCGGAGTATGGATATATATGTCTTTTGCAGGGTTCTTGGATCAGTCACAAGTCTGTGACATGCATGCATATACCTTGGCGGCCTTTGCGGCTCTGGCCTTCCCGGCGGCAGCTGTTGTCCCACAGGTGCGCCTCATATCTCCCTGTCCACCGGTGCCTGAGGCGTTCCCAAAGATCAAAAAAAAAAAAAAAGCAGATTATCAACACAAACTTGAATCGAAATGGCATGGAATTAATAACGACTTATGAGTCCAACATCATGAAATCAATACCAAAAGAAGTTGGAAAAAATGTGTTGCTAGATGCTTTATATGAAGAGCTATTCAAATACTAGTCTCTTCATCCTATCGCCATGTATGAATGCCAAGTAAAAGTAACGCCGCTCTCATATACTCATAAGAAGTCCTACTTGAACAAGGTATAGTTCATCAAGCTTTGGGCTGAAGAACACGAGATGCATGCATGCGTGTGGATCGTCCTTCGCCTACCTGGTGACACCACGGTAGATCGATGTGCGCTGCCCGAACGTCTCGGCGGGGCGCCTCGCCTGGTCGGACTCCGCCACGTCCGTCGACATCGCCGCCGCCACGGTCACCGCGCCGGGGTTCTCCACCGTCCCAGCAGGCGCCGGGTAGTGGCGCAAGAACCCGGCCGTGATGCTTCCCAGCTCGCCGCAGACAAGCTGGTGATTCTCTGCAGCCGGCGGGGCGACCGCGGCGCCACCGACGCCGCCGAGGAAGTCCTCCACCATCTTCGGGGACTCCTCCACTGCACCCTGCTCATCTCCTACTTGTACAAGGACGAACATGGAGAAGACGATCGCTCATGAGTATATAGTGAAAAATAGATCCTGTGGTGCACTCAGCATGCATGTCGAGCTTCTTAGTACTCATGGCATTAGTAGTAGTAGTCTTACCAAGCGGAGCAGCGGAGGAGTTGGAGAAGGCCTCAAGCAGGCCATGGTGGTAGTTGTTGGAGAGGGAGAAGGAGAGCCAATGGTGGGGATAAGCTGAGCTCATGTCCATGTCCATGGAGGTCGGTCTGCTGCCTTGACCTGCAGTGAATAGAAGGTGTGTGCAGTACTGCAACCGTGCAAGGGGAATGTGATGAGCTACAAATGTTGATGTAGACCTGTGTTGTGTGCGTGCTTAGGAGAAGAATGAGAGAATACTATACTATATATAGACTTGTGTGGAGAAGTTGAAATGTGCTGCACACACATACTATTAGGTGTTGCACTGTAGTGTAGCCCCAGCCCCCAGCTGTCCTGTTTAAAATGCAGCTAGCCACAGCATTTGAGAACGGAGACTGAAGGTTGGAATATGGCCAAAACTCGAGAGGAGAGAGGAGGAAAGGAGAGAGAGAGAGAGAGAGAGAGAGAGAGTGAGAGGGAGAGAGAGCACAAGAGCCAAGGAGACTTGGAGTAATTAAAGCGAGTGATTTAGGGATAAGAGCAAAGAGCGAATAGTTTAAGGGCGCAGCCTGGTTTTGAGAATCCAAAGACGGGGAGATGTGTGAGTAGTAATGGGCGACAACGTGGAGGTGTTCCATGGGGCCGTATGGGCGGTCTCCTTGACCAAAATGGAGGCCGCTGTTCCCCCGCATGCAGCCCTAGCTAGCTGCCTTTTTGTTTGCCCTCTACGCAAAACCCTCGAGTGGTGCAGCACAGCAGTAGGACCAGGACTAGTGGACTACTGTATTCCATCGAGAGATAGATGATCTGCTCAACAAGACAACAACTGCATTGCTCTTTCACTTGGAGTTGGAGAGTTTACTGGATAGATTCACAGTCTTGCAGTTGCAGTAGTAGCGCTTGCGTGAACTCTGGTGTTTCTTTCTACTACTCTCAAAGTGAACTCTGGTGAACTCTTGCGTGAACATCTTTATTTTTAGAATGCAGTGAAAATACCAAATGGTGTACGTAAGTACGGAGTACGTTTGATCGTTTTCTATTACATTTAAAAAAAATCAGCATGTTAAAAAAGTGCTAGACATCCACGGGTGAGGCTGATTATATTAGGTGGACGCTAGCTAATAACAATGCGGTTTAGCCGCCTATTAGAAGCTAGGGGAATAGTGGTGGCGGCTATAGTATAGTGCTTTTTAATACGTTGGTATTTGAAAATAAACCGTTGGAAATTAATGCAGTTTTCCCCCCAAAATATGGAGCCTCTTCCTGCTTGTTTACTGAAACAGTAAAAGTTCCAATGGAGCAGTTCCTCAACGGCACACGCGCACTCATACGACATCGACATGCATGTTTCAAGCAGAAGCTGTTCCTCTGCAATTATCATCAGACCACCTTCCAGTGACACAACTACAAATAAAGGATATCTATCCTTTGATTTCAAGCAGTTTACTAAACCATATCATCAACTTTTTTTAATCCGGAATCATGCATTCTCTTGGAGCGCTAGTGTTTTCGATGACTTTTCAATTGTCTCTACTTTGTTTTTTTAAGAAGAAAGGCCACTTCTTAGTTCATTGGGTGTTGTCCATCACAAGCTTTTTGTCAGATTCATTTCCACGAAATGCAAAGTCGATTTAATGCATAGGTAGATACCTAGCATTTGGAAACTTAGTTAGGCAATTCCCAATCCATTGTTTCATCTCATGCTCTTAGAGATGCCATGTTATATGAAAAAGTGGAACTTGTCCCGAGTTCTCATTTAGATCCCCATACTTTCAAATTGGCATTCAGCTTCCTAAACTGGTTATGAGTTCTCAGCTCGATATCGATAGATGCAAATTGCATGTTCGGCTCTCTAAATTTGTCCTGAATTCTTGTCACATTTCTGATACTTGTAAACTGCACGGTCAATTCCCTAAATTTGTCCTAAATGAGCATGAGCCCTCGCTCAGCGGGGAAGAGGAAAGAGTACATGTGATGGTGGTAGTAGTGGTGTTGAATGTGATTGTCGTGAGACGAGGATCGGTGCCATGGTAGGGTGGAGCAGGAGTGAGTCAATCAAAACGGAGGGGGATCACAACAGTGAAGGCTTGGCTCGGATTTGTGGTAGGACAAGCATGACAAGGGAGGTTACACGACGATGCATGTCCTAGGAACCTAGGTCTGCACATCCCACCTAAGCTCCCATAGTGATGTGGCCACACGAGTGTGGTGGACACATGCAACACAATGTTGGGAAAGGGGATGTATTGAGATGGTACCCTAATACAAGTTTAGGGAGCTGATTGTGTATTTTGAAAGCATTGGGACTAGGATGAGAACTTGAGAGAAGTTTAGAAAGCTAACTATATATGTTATTTGAATGTATAGGGACCTGAATGAGAACTCATGACAAGTTTAGGGAGTATGTGCAAGTTGAAAGTACTTTGCCTAGATGAGAACTTGGGACAAGTTCAAGGATCGCTATGAAATTTACTCAAAATACTAGAATGATACAAAGCTTACAATGCATGATATTGTTACTTTAGAAATAACAAGTCAATTAATTGTTGTACAAAATTATGTCTACGGTAGTAGGCTCAGAACATGTGTGCAGTTTCAAGAAGTTATTTTTTGACTATCTACCTTTTTTAGGGGAAAGTTGTATCTACTAGGAGTAGCCTTGGTTTAGTCGGTGGTAAGGCTCGCTCGTTTGGTAGTGCTTTGGCTCTGGTTCCTCATGGGGAATAACTTCTATGGTGGAGCTAGAGCCGTTTTGGAAAATGTTTGTCACAAATGACTCTAGCTAGTGACAATTTTATGATAACTTGAACTAGATTTGTGAGGATTCAGAAGAAAACACCTTTAAAAATGACTCCAAACTCCTCTTAGCTCCTTGCAAGGAGTCATTTTTAGCTGTTCATTTGGCACAGCTCCTTGCAAGGATACACGAGAAGCTAGAACCGGAGGCCTGCCGGGTCCAAATTAGTAAGACAATACTTGGTAGCTAGGAATTGCCAGAAGCCCACAACTAGAGACAGATTTATATGAAGCCTTTTCAAATATCTAACTTACTCGAAATCATCAACTGTAACTAAAGTTGGAATTCATTTTAGCGTACGTCGCCATCACTGATGTTGATGGCATCACTGATGATGTTTTTTAGCGTCAATATATGTCTAAAACATCACTGTACTGATGATGTTTTTTAGCGTCAATATATGTCTAAAAACTGTAGAATAATAAGGTATTGTCATATTTTAGGCAGCGGGCTTCGCCTGCTGTCAGTAGAATGGGACGGTGAAGGGAAACATATATGACGTACGGGGCAGCAGGGAACACATAAATACGAAGTGTTTCGTGATCGATGGACACGTACAACAGACATCCTAAATTCTGGTGTGCATAGATTTGCAGAACTTGGGCGGGAGCGTCAGCAGGTTGCATAGATATAGTATCAATGCAACATACATAGGCACACGCGACAAAGGAATATTCACGTGATGGCGACGTACGCAAAAGCAAGCGATGCATGTCCACACGGCTCTTTACCTAGAATCAAGCAAGGAACGAAATAATGCGGCTCATCAGAAGCTGACGATGACTCTGTTGCGTTTAGGGACAGAAAAGGCAATTTGTAGGGTACACCAATCTTCTCGATCTTTCATATATATATGGATATATATTATCTAATAATAATATATATGCGTGATGAAAGAAACTGATGATCCGCATGTGCAACGTAAGCTCAGGCATGTGTAGCGGACAGCAAATCAATTTCGTCAACGCTAGCGTACGTGTGTCAGAACGAAACGACTTTGCATTGCTAGCTAGCCACACTCATCTCCTGGGCTGTCCGTTCAGCAGTAGCAGCACGTACACCAACGAACGAAGCGATAGGTGTGTCGCCATTCACGTAGCAGAGCATCATACATCTCGATCCTTTCCCAATTATTACGTTACGCTACGGATGAGAATTGAATATACAAGTAACTCGTGGAGCACAATCTGCCACGCCTCGTCACCTGTGTGTACTTCCCAAGCCTAATTGCAAACGGTTAATATAATTACGTCATAATTTCTTCTCTTTCACCTCGCATAAACTACATTATCTACTACTACTACTAAGCTTCCTATGCCGCCTCTCGCTAGCTAGCTAGACGATTCTGTGTTGTTATCTCTCTCTAATATGTGTGTGCATGTTCCATGCAAGGTGACATGACATGACTGAATGAAGAATCGATGGCGACGGACAAAACGGATAGCATGTGCAAGCTACAGTGGCCCGGACACGTGCGAGCTTTTAAGGACATGTCGTCCAGAGGCTCCAACGCGACGTAGTACCACCCATCCATATGATCCATGCATGTCGGCCGCTGGTCTTGGTCTCTCTTGGACATGCATGGACTGATGGTGCTTCAGATTCAGCTCAGAGCTGGCTGGGGTTTGGTGACTTGGTGCCTGCGTGCGTTCCCGACGTCTACGTGTGGTGTGGTGTACTACTGGTGTGTGATATCATTTCATTTGATTGGAAGATTCTTCTCTTCGTCAATAAATTAAAGTTATATATCGTGTGGTCATGCCTTCGTCCGGCTGCATGTGGACACAAATTCACGGCCATGCACACACGCGTGCCATCCACTGGATTCCAGGGAGAGATCGGAGCTCTCAGAGGCGTGTATATCCGACGTCCTGTATCGATGATCTGACGTTTAGGGAATAGATTATTTCAGCGAAACAATGGGCGACCTGAGGTGAGCTGAATGCCGGATGTCTGGTTTCTGATGTTATAGGACTCGGACCAGCTAGGCAGCTATCTCGTTGCCTTCGTCTCTCAGCATTTTCTTTTGAAAAAAGGAAACGGAAATTAGAAGGTTCACGTTGCTACTACTTTGTGATATTGGGCTGATTTAATTGGGCTTCAAATGGGCCCAATTATTCCTGTCCATTAACATGATCAAACCTGACCCCTGCATTTCTGGGAACATGCACCATGCCAGCGCCTCAAGAAGTGGTCATATTGTGAGAGTGAGATCATCAGTCTCCAGTCTCCACGTACGCTAATTGCTCAGACCTTAAACCCCTCCTGTCCTCTAATTTCTCTCGCGCTGTCGAGCCCATAACCTCTCCCACCCTCTCTATATATATCACTCTGATTTCTCTCCGTGCGGTCTTGATCGATCAGTGCTGCTTGTGCGTGTACGTTCGTCCGTGCACCGATCAGCCGGCGCACGCATGGCTCCAAGCAGCACCTCCTTGCTCGTGTTCCTCTCCCTCCTCCTGCCCGCCGTCGCCGTCGCCGCCGCCCCACCGGCGCCTACCTTCAACGTGACGGAGATCCTGAGCCGGTACCCGGAGTTCAAGCTCTTCAACTTCCTGCTCTCCAAGACCCGCGTGGCGCGCGAGGTCAACAGCCGGAGCTCCGTGACCGTGCTGGTCCCGGACAACTCCGCCGTGGACTGGCTCCTCCGCCGCAGCCCGAGGCTGCCGCGCGCCGCGCTCGTGGAGACTATCTCCGTCCACGTCTTGCTCGACTACATCGACGTGGCAAAGCTCGCGGCGCTGCCCCGGGGCCAGCCCACCGTGGCCACCACGCTGTTCCAGACCACGGGGACGGCGCTCAACCGCACGGGGTTCATCAACGTCACCTCCACGGGGTCCCGCGGCGGCGCCATCGGCGCCATCTTCGTGTCGGCCGCGCCGGGGTCGTTGGTCAGCGCCACGTTCAAGAGGGCGGTAACCGCCAGGCCGTACAACATATCCGTGCTCCAGGTCAGCAACTTCGTCGTGCCGCCGGGCATCATCACCAGGCCACGGTCGCCGCCGCCGCCGCCGTCGCCGAGTATGAGGCAGATGGCGATCGCGCCGAGCCCTGCGCCGACGCCGTTGAGTGTGCCGCGGGTATCTCCGACGACGATTCCGACGACCTCGGAGGGCGATACCGCGGAGGCTCCCGACACCGCTGAAGCGCCGGCGCCGTCGCGTGGCCATGTGGCGCGAGCGACGAGTTGGTGGATTGGTGCGGCGGCCGCGGGGATGGCATGCATGCTCGGCTACTTGTAGATTACCATCCCATTTTTGCAACTGATCAGGAGGGAATCGTCACATGCATCACATATCCTATAGGTGATTTGCGCATGCTAGTCCTAGTTAATTCCTATGGCTGCCTTTTCTTTAGTCGATCTAGCTATCTTTTTTTTTGTTTTCTTATATTATCATACGTTTCTTGGAATTATAGAGAGTAGAATTTCAAAGGCCAGAAAAACAAGTCGAGTATGTAACTGAAGGAGTCCGCCTATATGCTATCATTTCTGATCCATATGGATTCCTATTACACCAACACACCACTAGTTATAGTAGTATGGAAGTTCTGTTCTAAAACTATTCTGTCGCCCAAACTATTGTTGAGCGCCAAAGATTTTTTTTTTTTTGGCCATTTTGACTATAACAAAACATCTTTAACGTACAATATCCGAAACAAGTTCCGAGAACCTCGTTTGGGGATGAATAAGAAAACTCACGCGGCCTCCCGTGTCTAGTGAGATGATACGATGGTTTCTATGAGTGATAACCGACAGATGTGTGTGAGAAAATGTGTCATAGAAAAAACATTGTACTATGGCTGATAAATATACGTCGACGGATGATCAACCCATGCAAGTTTCTATTTTGACAGTAGAGCAGCGACACTTATAGTGAGTATGTAACCGCAGGACTCCGCTTATGTCATTTCTGATCCATATGGATTCCGTATCACAAACATACGACTATTTATTTATTAATACTCTGCCATCCAACCCAAATTATAAATAATTTTAGATAGTTAAAACATCTTAAGTTGAATAGGGCCCACATGGTCATCGGGAGCTAGGTCCTCAACGACGTCCTCCACGCTCCCACCACTTTGGATTCATTGGATTCAGTGGCGGAGCTACAGGTATGCCAGGTTTGCCCGGCCAAATCCTGCAATTCCGCAGCGGAGCAAGTATGTATATGTATTTGTACATAGAGAAAAACACGGCCGCATACGGGCGTACGGCCAGTGACGGAGAGGCAGCAAACCGAGCCAAGAGCAAGTCAACGAGAGGCAGACCACGAGCGAGAGGGGGAGGCAGGCCCACGCGGGCACACGGCCCATGCGGCAAGCAACAGAGACATGACAACGCCGCTACGCGTGCGTCTACGCCGAATCGCCGGCCATTACGGATCGGCGGATTGCCCTGTGGTTGACTCCGTCGCCCGTCGCCCGTCGTTATCTAGTCGAAAGACAGCCGTCCTCGTCCCCGGTCCGGTTAAACCTTCGCCCATGGCGGCATCTTGGTGAATTTACGATCAAAACTGCTCAAGTGAGATTCGGTCTTTGCTCTTCGTCTTTACGTAAAAGTTTCATGTGTACTTTAATTGCTAATTGCTTAGCGCTATAATTATAAATTTGCAGGCAGAGGTAGTTGCTGCCACTTGTGTCTTTTCGATGATTGTCTAATTATTTTCATTGAGCGAGATATTTTTTTTGAAGTTGATAAAAATGATATAATCGAGACATTTATGTCTCTTCAAAATTGTCGAATAAAACCGTCGGTAAAATAACATTCAATTATTGGCATGTTTTTGAAACTATTTGTACTGTACTTAGTGGATACAGTTTCCACTTAATCCATGATTTTAAACTTTTATTACTAAATAGATTTACCAAATTGTTTAAGAATTTTTTTGGGAGGCATACCATAACCAAAAATCCTAGATTCATCACTAATTGGATTCTTATTATTACCCAACTGTGTGTGATATGATCACCGGCGGTCTAGGCGGGCCCGTATATTGTCAACGGGTTGTCTCAACTGTCCCTCGTGGGAACCGCTCTAGTTCCTCTCTTTATCCCTTTATTACTTTGAGATGCGTAGTATTTATCTTCTATCACTCACTGTCATCATCACTCATCTCTGAAAGGTACTTGTTTGGTTTTGGTAATTGAGTGACAATTTAGGTGGACTAATATGTGGTTATGTGAGATACACAGGAGATTAGTCCACAGGCGAATATGATGAAGGATCATAATTCTATATGTGACATGACACTGAGTCATTTGATCCAGGTGGAGAAGATCAAGACAAGACTTGGCTCGACGGACCGGTTGCAAGTGTGAAGGGCAAGTTAAGTGATGACTTGGCGCCGATAGACCGATGCAACGGTGAAGAGCAAGTGGGGTTAAGATCGATGGACCAATACGATCACGTGATGATATGGAGTGGATCATATCATTTTTGATTGGTTGGTGCATGTGTTGCATAGACATCGACGGAGATGGAGATGGAATGAAATGCGCAAGGCAAAAGTATATTTATAGGGCATTTCATTTCACCGGTCTAAATTGAGTAGAGAAGTGTTTGACCGGATTTAGGATAAATAACCGTACTCTTAAGAGGAAAAGTTTTTAATTGCATAGTTATCTAGTGCCACTAAGTGTGAGTTATATATATATATATATATATATATATCGCTCAGTGACGTGGTGAGATCCATGAGAAAGCCTAGAAAAGGATTTATAAAAAGCTAACTTAAATGTCTAATTTATTTGGAAATATTTTTGGTAAAGTTGGCACGTGGAAAGGCTAATAGCTGCTGGATTTTTTACTGACCGAAATAAGTTGAAAGTAGCTGAAATGAGTTGAAATCCGACCGGACCAGATATTGGATCCGAGAAATAGAGCTGGCCGGCCTGTCGACTCGCTACTGTGCTAGCTGCTGCCTCTCGGCCATTTGGAAAACAAAACGCAGCAGGAGTACAGGTGCATGTGATGCAAAGAGAAAATGAAGCCACCGTAATTTGCTTTTGCGATTTATGACGTGGGGTCCATGCATGTGTGAAATTCAAATGGATCGGTGGGCAGATGTTGCATGCTTTGGCATTTTATCCTGGCCATCGTGTGAACACAGAAGATGGAAGAGAGGCGCCTGCGGCGTTCGGTGCATGGGGCCATATCGATTAAATGAAGGACACTAGCTCTCCGATTGTTGACTTCGTCAAGGCCTGTCGCCCGTTGCTGTGGAGCCCGCTTTGCATGCGCTGGCCGCTGGTGCTTGCTTCGCTTTTGCTGGGCCGCGCGTGCGTGGCGCCTAGCTGGGCCGTGGCCTTTGGGGCACTAGCTGCCGGGCGCTCGTATCTGGTTTGGTTCGATCGAGTTGGTCCATATTGAATCAGAGGACGCTGACGCCGCCGCAGCTGCTTGCTTGGACCAAGATGGTGGGAGAGTAGAGCAGAGGCACCTGGGTGGCCACGGCCGTCGCCGTTGTTGCCGTTCCTCCCGTTGCCTGATGCGACCGTTGGAGAGCCGTTGGGAGCCTGGCTGACTGGAGGATAAGGGCCAGCGCTCCTCTGCCTCTCTGTAGCCCCCAAACGATATAGCACGGTGAGCTTCCCTCTTTCTCCTGTTGAGCTAGGGTTCTTCCTCCACTCTTTTCTCTCCCATGATTTGAGGCAAAATTTCTAGAGAGAATTACGAGCCCTATGTGGATGTGGATGTGGATGAGAGGTTGAAGATTCACCTCCTCGTCTTTGTATCCATCTCAAGCCTAAGGTTAATTTGAGAGGGGATTGAAACCTAGCGTGCATGCATTTCGGGATCATATTTGGTGGCACTAGGTGGTGATTGCATTTAAGGATTTCTTGTTACTCTTGTTGATTGCCATCACCTAGACGGTTTGGTGGATTGTGGCTCCGTCGAAGCACGCAAGGAGATTGTCGGTGCTCCGAAGAAGTGATTTGTGAGGGGTATTGTGCTCACCCTGCGGGAGATCGCGAAGAACAACTCTAGTTGAGATCGTGGCTTGGAGGATCCCCATCTTGTGTTGGTTCATCGCATCCGAGGCTGTGGGTTTGGCTAGGTGACGCCAATTAGCGAGTGAACCTCCAAGTGGGTGTAGCGCCACAACAGGATGTAGTTTGGTGTCAATCAAGTGAACCTGGTGAAAAATTGCCGTGTCATCTTGCTCCACACTTCGCGGTGGTTTGCGTCTCTATTCACAAGCTTGTATTTACATTCATATATATTGTGCTTGTGTTGTTGTTTTTGCAATAGTTGGCTTGTGTAGCTATATAGTTGTCTTCTAGCATGTGTAGCATAGAAGTATCTCTTGTGTGGCTAATTAGCGTGTGTAGTCTAATTGGTTGCTTTGCTTGGTTTGTGTAGCTAAGTAATTTGAGCTCTTGGGTTCGGTTTGTGTAGCCTTGTCCTTGAGCATCTAGTGAGTTTAGGTTGGCTTTGTGCTTTTGCTCTTTAGATTTGTGTATGTGCTCCTTTACTTGCTAAAGTACTAGTTGCTTAGGTTTATGTGACCTTGCAAGCTAGACTTGATTAGTAGAGCACTAGCTAGATTGGCACCTTACTTTCTTGTGTAGGATCTTTTACTAGGTGCGTATAGAGTCATAGTTAGAGGGGTGAAATCTTGGCTAAACCGATAGTTTTAATTCCGCATTTGTTTTGGTTAGCTGGTGTGATTAGTTTTAGAAAAGACTATTCACCCCCTCTAATCCGCCATCTCGATCTTTCACTCTCCCATCTAATTCCCCACATGGCCTCGCCTCCTTCCTCCTCTCATCCCCACCTCCTTTCGATGAAGCTCAACCTTTACAACGATCAGGGCCAGACAATGGAAAAGGCCACCACCCAAAACTTCTTTTCCTAATAGCAATGGCAGGGCGATATCAACATGGATGTCATGAGCCCTCTCATCTCATGAGAAGGAGAGCACTCGGAATAGCATGGGAAACATCGTCTTGATGATAATTGGTGTCTCAGTTTAGGCCTAGCCGGTGCCTAGATGCCTGGGGCAGCCCATGGCCACCTTGCCACTGTCTACGCCTTTTCTTAGAGTTGTCAGTGGAGAGACTGTTGGCAATATATTTTTGCTAATTATAGATCTATGATAAATATCTAGGGCAGCTTCTTTAACCTACAATCAGCCTTGGGCTCTCCTCA
Organism: Bothriochloa decipiens; assembly: GCA_023333625.1. Taxonomy (NCBI): domain Eukaryota; kingdom Viridiplantae; phylum Streptophyta; class Magnoliopsida; order Poales; family Poaceae; genus Bothriochloa; species Bothriochloa decipiens. Next base: position 34,503,132 of record CM041644.1, on the reverse strand, counting down.
AGGTGTATCCATGGCAAAAAAAATTGTAGGGGATTCCATGGGTCCGACGATCATAGGGGGCACCCCCGACGATCATAGGGGGGCACCCCCCAACGCGGCCACCGTCCCTCCGTGATCAACGCAGAACTGGACGCGTCTTGTCTAGCGAGGAGGTAGGAGGATGCTCACATAGAGGAAGCTAGTATGGTGATAGTATGGTGAGGTATGAGAAGTACTGAGAGATGAAAGTTGCCTCACGAGCCGCCCCGCCTGACATTATCCTGCCCTGATGTTTATTCCTCATGTTCCCAACAGACACTTGTATTTTTATTCCTTTTTGGTTTATTATTGTAACATCCTAGATGTTAATGACAACTAAAAATTGATCAAGTGCATTATCAAGAATAATCATTGAGCATCATGGCATAAATGCATTCATATTTTAATAATGTCTTTTATGTGGTACTTTGTTTTATACATGAAATGATGAGTTGATTGCTACTTCAAAAACTATTTTCAAAACCTTTTTTATCCCTTTTTCTATATTTTAAAATCTATAAGGAATTTTGAGATGCTTTCAAAATATGGTTTGCAGATCCTGACAAGAGCTACAATAATGGTATATAAAGTTTTTCAAGTTTTCAAAAAGAATTTCAAATGAATTTGAAAATACAATTTTCCAGCAATTGCCCCCCTTTGATTTTAAAACCATAATTCAAAAATTATACATAATTTGGGAAAACTTTTATATATTAAAAATGTTTGGTTTAAAAAGTTGAACATTTCATAGTTTTGAAGAATTTCAAGTTTTATTAAAAAATCAAAAGTAATTTTAAATAATTGTTTCTAGGGTTTTATTCCCCTTTTGAATTTGAATTCATATTTCAAAAACTAAGCAGAATTCAAAAATGTTTGTTAAATGAAAAATGTAGCTCTTAAAAAGTTATGCAAATGATATTTTGGGATATTTTCATGTTTCTATATATTTTTGAGAGTAATTGCTATTTATGTGAAAGATCTCGGTTGATACAGTGTCGTGGACGTCAGCAACGACGACTACCCTCACTGTCGCCAGTGTCGCCATGGCGCCGTCGCGTTTTCTCGCTGAGAGGGCACGTAGGTGCGTCGTGGCTGAGCTCTGGAAGTCATCAGCAACCTCCCCAGCCTGGTTGGTTGCCTATTTAAGCCACAGCCGGCCGCCGTCGTCGTTTTTTCCTTCTTCCACCACCGCCGTTGTCCTCTGGCCGTCGGCCGATTTCACCACTGCCGCTCCACCTCTGCCCTCTCTTTTGCGCTGCCAAGTTCGCCACTTCCTTGCGCACCCGTTGCACCCTCTCGCACCACATCTCTCCACCGGAGCTGGCCGGACGTCGTCATCTCCTCCACTGCCGGCCAGATCGCCGCCGAGTTCGCTTCACCGCGGCTATCCTCCTCTACTCCATCTCCGGCCGATATAACAAGCACATCAGCGCCACGGTGAGCTCCTCTTGCGAACTATGCCCTCCAATTTTACCCTACCGGCCTCTTGTGGGCAGCGTGGCTTTGCCGCGCCATCGTGTCCGCCATGGCCGGTGGTCAGCTTGTCCCACCGTCTTAGCTAGCTAGAAACCACCCTTATCAGGCATGCGAGGTCACGGGGAACACGTTGGTGTCCTTCCCATCGTCGGGAACCTCGCCGTCAGCCGTCCCCACTGCCGGCCGAGCACCATCGTGGCGTCCTCTGCCCGAGCGCCGTCTAGGGACGTCGTTTTGTAAATAGAAACCAACCGAGGGGTCTTGATGCAAAGTTCATGACTCATGTCAATAGTGCCAGAAAGTACTTTGGACTTAGTTGTAATTTTGTAAAAGTATAAGGGCCTTTTTGAAAAACTGCCAGGCCAGACCAAACAGGCCGCATTGGGCCGGCCTGTTTAATTCTCTGGGCCGACCTGTTTGGCCGAGTTGGGCCGCTTTGGGCCCAGGTAGTTCTTTTTCTTTTTCCAGGTTTTATTCTTTTTCCTTATTTGATGAATAGTGTTATAATTTATTAATTTCATAGTAATTTCTAATTTGTGTATTGCTCTAAAAATTATGAAAATTTTTGTGTATGCTCTTTATGATGTTATTTACCTAGAAAAAATATAAAATGCCAATTTTGAGTACTTTTGTATAAGTTAAAATTAGCCCTTTTAATTAAAAAATACATCTTCTATGATTTTTAATAAATAAAATAATTAGCTTTTATTTTTGAAAATTGTTTTGCTATCTACTTAGACCAAGAGCTTTTCAAAATAAAATTTTGAGCTTAATTAGACAACTTTAATTTTATGCCTTTATTTTATGCTTTTTAATTAATTAATTAATCCCTTTAATCATGCTTAATCATTATAGGATTTGTTTGACTTTGGGATTGAGTGATGACCTTGGGTCATTAACCTTAATGTCCTTTGGCACTTTATTTAATTGTTTGAGCTTACCTTAATTATGTCATTAGGGCCTAATGAACTTAGTAAGTGAGTTTGTTGGCTTGCAACTTTATCGTGAAGGAAAGTTGTACTCATGTTAATTAAGTTGTTATGCTTTCGTCCATGTATCATCATGCGTCATGTCATACATTCCATCATGCTAAAACATACATCTTTTATATACGTGTAGTGTATACGAGAGTGTGAAGGTTCGTGTTGAACAAGTATTGAAAATGTTCATCCATCCATGGTGTCGGTATCGTCGATCCACGGAGTTGATACCAAATCTGACATTTGGAATCTAACTTCTCTGCAACACAGGCAAGCCCCAGATGCATTCAAACCCTATTCTATTTTATAAAAGTTTTATCGCTTCAGTTATGATATGTTGCATTAAGTAATAGGAGTTGAGTGAAAACCCACCAACTGCATTACCTGTCTTACTTTCATAATTCCTTGTTACCTGTTCTAGAAGATGCGTAGTAATGCTTAGCCCTGCTTAATTAATTAAGTGTTCAAAAGTAAAAGAATGAAAAAGATGAGTTTGGTTTTATCTGTTAAAATCATGATGATAGTTAATAAATCGAGTCCGGACGGCTAACTTGCAATGGAAAAGGAGTCCCTCTGTAGTGTTTCCGTCTGTTGATGCCCTAGGTCCTATGTCGATGGTGCACTGGTGATATCGAGAAACTAAAAATCCACATGCATGAAGTGTCATACAGTGGGCCAGAGTCCCCACGTATGTCATGGAGTGACTTATAGTGGGCCAGAGTCCCCACATATGTCGTGTTATACTGTGGGTTTAAGTTCCCATGTATATCGGTACACTGGGTCGTAGTGCTCACGTGTATCATGTGGTGATATATGGCTGCGGTTGTTATCCCGGTATATCGGTTTATCTGATATGCTTAGAAGTTAGAGTCTCCTGTATATCAGTGACCTAGGTCCCAGCTGGGTATATGAAAATGGATTCGAATCGTCGTTGCTTCTCGGAGAAGAAGACTCGATCGGTGTTTATCATCGTAGTAACAACTTGAATAGTGATTAAGGTTTAAGAAGGAAGTTGGTTGGTAATTTTGATCTTGAGCAAGACAGCTTTTCTTTCTTTTAAGCTTTTCTATAAAAATTCCTTCAAGCCTTACCTTATCCCATCAGCCTGCATTCCTGAGTCTTCACCTCTCTTTTTCGTCGGGTCAGTCTTGTTGAGTACTTTTATACTCAGGGTTTGTTGAACCCCTGTTGCAGGTGCTAATTGGTGTTCAAATCAAGTTCATGTCGGTGGGCTCGACGTGATCTGGTTGTTCTCTCTCGACTTAGGCGCTCTATCTAAGTTATTTTCTGTAGTTCTACTCTGCTTTCGCAATTAAAGTTAAGTTTGTAAAAAATTTACTTATTCATATATTTTGTAAATTTAATTTTATTGTTCTTCTGCACTCTGATATATATTTTATAATAAATACTGTAATGTTGCAGCTACTCCTTTGTTGATCCTGGTATGAGTCAAATGTGGTTTAATCGGGGTCCTTTCAGGGCACCTGACAGGGCTTTCTAAGTTATCTAGAACACATGCATGACTGTCGGAAGTCTTTGGGACAATGACAGGTGTATGTGGGTCATATAATTTAGGAGGTTCTGCCATAATTATTGACTACATATTCTTTATGTTCAGAGAAATTAGCACTGATGCTTAGATAATTATTGTACTTAAAACTTGAATAGTTGTAGCCTTGCTATGTTGATAAGAGTTGAATCCTGAATAGTTTAATCTTGGTAATTATATAAATTCATACAAAATGATGTTTAGATGTAGTTTAAAAAGACAACGCAAAAAGAGAAAATGTCTTTTCTCCCTCGTCTATCCCTGTACTTCCCTGCTACCTCTTCCACTGTCGGATACTGGCCAACGGCGCTGAGCGGCAACGTCAACCCTGAGACGCACGAACAGGATGTGTTTGAGGGTTTTTTTAATAGTCTGTGGTCTCTTTTTTTTAATTAAATATGTATACTTATCTTTATGAATATACGTATGCAAACCCTATCTGTATAAGCATCTTCGAAGGACTAAGTATCCACATATCTAAAGATTTCTAAAGTTATCATTAATGTCTCGTTATGGACTGCGAGCGGGATCTAAACTCTATTGAGTAGCGTCCACTTGACTGTCTCACCATCAACTCATGCAGTGACTCACCCACTTGGGCTTAGGCTGTACTTGGGCCCTATCTATTCTGGACCGTAGATCCTGGTGCTGGGCTGATGCACCCGCCAACTTTTCATGGACCTGAGTCAATTCCTCTGTTTCGCTAGCCTCTAAAGATTGATGTCCAATCCCTTGCTAAGGTAGCGTCAGTAAACCTCAGGTATAACGTATCCCGCAACAATGCATCTCAACTAGTTCCAACAGTAAAATGCATAGTAACGAGAGGAATTAATTTGAGGCCATGATTATTAAACTGCTAAAGTTTGACCTCTGTTCCCTTCGCATTCATCACGTGTGACCAAGTTTAGGTTAGAGGGGAAGTTAAACTTCATGCATCAGTTTCAATTTAATTTCGCAGAGATTTCATCAAGAACGTTTTCTGAATTAACTGAGGATGCCGAGTGCTTGGAAAGATTTGGTCTTGATCAAAGAAAGGAAGTTGTCTTTGCCAATTACAGGTACTCAAATCTCAATTGCAATCAAGTAGTACAACACTACAAATATGGTTGCAAAATCTAATTATTATTGTAGAAAGAAAGTTGTGCTGCTACAAGGGAAACATGCTGGTCCGATCACGCAATACTAGGGAGCATGCGAAGTTTGGGGGCGATACAAACTTATAGCATGGAGGGCCGGCCATAGGATAAGGTGGTGTAGTTAGCCAAAGTACACACATCGAAGGAGCTGTCAGATGCAAGTCTAGGCACTCCAGCTTGGACATTGACACACATTGTGGTGATGTCTACTCCTAGGTTGGGACTATATATAAAGAAAAAAGAGGAAGCCGACTTGGAATAAATTTGTGGAGGAATATAGTGACTTATAAAGATTATATCAGAGTCAAGGTGGAGATTATTGTATGGTGACTTGTATCCTTCTTCAGTAGGACTCAAGATATAAATGTGTTGTTAGGATTTTTAATTCTATTATAACTTAATAACTGTAGAATTCTACTAGGAATAAGACTCCTATTTGTATATACGTGGGTCTTAGATGAGACTATATATAAACAAAGGGAGAAGGGTAGGAGTCATATGTACTCTGCATCACCCAAACTAACACAAGAGTTTCATGCAAGACTTGTACAATAAGAAACCGTTAGAACCACATAAGATGATTATTAAATATAGGTAGGATTACTTGAATCTTAGAGCGCCCCAGCATGCTCATAGCTAGCTGAGGTGGAGTTGGAAGACTAAAAACTAATATCTATATCCACTTTTAACCTTAGCAAACTAGTGTCCGCATTTACGGTTCTTACACTTCTCTATGCATGTAAAATAATCTGTCAATTTGCTCGTGGCTATCTAGTGCTCTCTGTCCTCCTTTTCTCCATTTTAGGTCACCATGTGTCCAAGTGAGTTGATGATTTTGCCAATTGTTGCGGACACTCTTATATATATAGGGCAAAAATTAGATGTTCAGGCCCGGCTGTGAGTAGCGGTAATTGCTCGTAGCAATATCAAGTGACAGTTGTATTCTTTCTATAGACCGACGAGCATGTACACGTACGACACATGTGTCATTGTCCGTTTATACGTTTCCCGGGTCCGGGCGGTGTAGCCTTCTAAGCCTTGTGACGTAGATGTGCACCCTGACAAAACATCACGTTCGATCGGCTAACACCAAGCCGAAGAAAAACGCGCATGCAAGCTGGTTCGGTGAAAAGTGAAAACGAAGTCAAAAGACTTTCTCTGACGTGCTACAAATTAGCACTGCAGTCAACTCTCTCGACTGACCCGTGCCATCTCACCAACCCCAACCCGATGGACACCCTCGAACTCGTTACGAGCAGTCGTTACCCGTTCCCCACCGACAATGAGGCCCCACCAGTCATCCTCTGTGACCTGTCCCCCACCAACCCTTCTCCGCTGCACCTAGCCACGGCGGTATAATACCCGGCCTCCCCCCAATTCCGCCACTCCTCAGCTCAGGCGAGCAGCGGAGCCGAGCAGAGGAGCCTCAAAACCCCGAGCAGAGGAGTCGTCGATCGCTTCACCGGCGACGAGGCCGATGGGTTCCGTCGCGGAGGACTCCGCCGCGGCAGCGGCATCAGCAGCGGCGGCGGAGGTAGTGTTCCGGTCCAAGCTACCGGACATCGAGATCCCGCGCCACCTCTCGCTGCAGGCCTACTGCTTTGAGCGTCTCCCCTCGGTGTCCACCCGCCCGTGCCTCATCGACGGGCAGACGGGCGCCGTCCACACCTACGCCGACGTGGACCGCCTGTCGCGGACCGCCGCCGCGGCGCTGCGCGGGCTCGGCGTGGGGAAGGGCGACGTGGTGATGAACCTGCTGCGCAACTGCCCCGAGTTCGCCTTCGTGTTCCTGGGCGTGGCGCGGCTGGGCGCCGCCACCACCACGGCTAACCCGTTCTACACCCCGCACGAGATCCACCGCCAGGCGGCGGCGGCGGGGGCCAAGGTGATCGTCACCGAGGCCTGCGCCGTCGAGAAGGTGCGCGGGTTCGCCGCCGACAGCGGCGTGCCCGTGGTCGTCGTCGGCGAAGGCGCCTTCGAGGGCTGCCTCGAGCTCGGGAACCTGATGGACGCCGCGGAGCCGCTGGACGGCGACGAGGAGGTCGGCCCCGACGACGTCGTCGCGCTGCCCTACTCCTCCGGCACCACCGGGCTGCCCAAGGGCGTCATGCTCACGCACCGCAGCCTCGTCACCAGCGTCGCGCAGCAGGTGAGACCCTCCGAGCAGAGCTCTGGGCTCCTCCTCCTCCTGACGCCATCTCCATTCCATTTCCATCCCGTTAGCTCTGTGCTTCACTGCTTCTTCGATTGGAAGTGGCGTGATGGCGCCCACGCTTTCCAGCTCGGGAGGATTTTTTTTTTCTTTTTTCTCACGCGCTTTTTGTCGGCGCGAATAGAGTGATGACCATTTACCACCACCGTGTCGTCAGCCGTTAATGGGGACAGCCGGTCTCGTGGCTGGCCTCACGTGGGTCCCACCCGTCAGCAGCAGTAATTCAAGGCAGCCAGAGGCCAGAGCCAGCTGTTTGACAGTCTCACGATCCGGCCCGAGATCCGTGCCGATGATACTATTTCAGTACTGCAGGATTTAATGGCGCCAGCGTGTCCAGAGTTGAAATCCACGTTGGACTCGTTCTGACTGACGGTTTGTGCAATTTTTTTTTTCTCAGGTGGACGGCGAGAACCCGAACCTGTACTTCAGCAGCGACGACGTGGTGCTGTGCGTGCTGCCGCTGTTCCACATCTACTCGCTCAACTCGGTGCTGCTGGCGGGGCTGCGGGCCGGCTGCGCCATCGTGATCATGCGCAAGTTCGAGATCGGCGCGCTGGTGGAGCTGGTGCGCGCGCACGGCGTCACCGTGGCGCCCTTCGTGCCGCCCATCGTGGTGGAGATCGCCAAGAGCCCCCGCGTGGGCGCGCACGACCTCGCCTCCATCCGCATGGTCATGTCGGGGGCCGCGCCCATGGGGAAGGACCTCCAGGACGCGTTCATGGCCAAGATCCCCAACGCCGTGCTCGGCCAGGTCTGTTCCCGTCAACCCCACACCCACCTCACCTCGTCGTAACCACGCTCCGTCACTTGCCGATCGAACGAAATGCCGCTTTCATGATTGAATGCTTGCCCACGTTGCTAGCATGAGTACGAGTATACTGTGGGCGCGCAAACCACTGATGAAAGGGATCTTACTAGCAGCAGGGTGTAGGAGAGTTGGTGGGTGGTAGCGTCGCGCTTTTGCCGTCTTTCTGGCTGCGGACCGCATGGGTTTGCTTGTGCCTCATGCCAAGGCGACATCTCAATCTCAATCTCAACCACGCCCAACGACTTTACGCCCGCTTGGAGCGGTCGAGGCGCCTGTGCTCTGTTCGCGCTTAGCGGACGTGGAGGCGTAGGTGCAGGGTGCCTGCCCGCAGGACTAGTGTGGTGAAAGGTCGGAGGCACACGCCAACCCCATGATTTCGGTTTCCGTGTCGCTAAGAAAGCATTTCGTTCAACTACTCTTCCGGTCTTTCCTCCCTCCCAAACTCTGGGTGGGCGAGTCCCACCACGGACGCCGGTGCCCCACAGCGCCACGCTCGTAGTTGCGCAACAAATACGTTTTTGTTTGTTGAAATGCGCAATGTGATTTGATCTGATTTCCAAAGTGGAGAAATGCATGAGATACTTTGGATTGAAAAAATGTCTGTTCGTTTCCACCAGGGGTATGGTATGACCGAGGCAGGGCCCGTGCTGGCCATGTGCCTGGCCTTCGCCAAGGAGCCGTTCGAGGTGAAGTCCGGCTCCTGCGGCACCGTCGTCAGGAACGCCGAGCTGAAGATCGTCGACCCGGATACCAGCGCGTCTCTGGGACGGAACGAGCCAGGCGAGATATGCATCCGCGGCGAACAAATCATGAAAGGTACACGTGCAATCCTTGCTCTCTTCCCTGACACGTTAACCTGTATTGTACTCCATGTTGTTGGTGGTGTATACTGCCACGTGGTGCTAGTAACCTACTGAGTACTGACAACGCTGGATCATTGGTGAGTACGATCAGACTAGTTTAGGCCCCTGTGGGTGTGCAGCTGTCATTCCATCACTAGCCGATTAAAATCTCCGAATGTGGGTTTGGTTGGCCTATCAGAGTGATCCCCTTGCCGACGTTGCCGTTGCTCTCAACTCTCACGGGATGAAAAGCTGTCACGACTAATGGCTATCATGGACAACTTGATAAGCTTTTCTAGGATTAAGGCAGGGCCCACTAGCACGTAAGTGAGTATGTTGCTTTCGGCAGCAATTGCTACATGCCAGCTCAAGCCTCAAGGACTAAGACCTTGTATAAATATCTTTTTGTCGTTGTCTCCATTTTTCCAGTATGTAAATGCGAATAAATTGTGGTATCAGTATATGGCTTTGCTGTAGGTAGCAAGTCTAATTGGTGGCAATGTTTCACCACCTAATTGTGACTTTAAACCTGAAGTTGTCTCTAGTAACTATCCTATCACATTCTTTTTGAATTATCATATGCTTGGACCATCTGTTTTTTTTTTTGTCAGAACTAAACATATTTTCTGCTATTAGTTATCAGATTAAATTATAAATTGCACCAGAATGTTTGAAAGTAACTGTTTTCATGCAAATCGTGGAAACCTATGTTGTGCAGGTTATCTGAATGATCCAGAAGCGACAAAGAACACCATTGATAAGGATGGATGGCTGCACACTGGGGACATTGGTTATGTGGATGATGACGATGAAATCTTCATTGTTGATAGGCTCAAGGAGATAATCAAGTACAAGGGCTTCCAAGTACCTCCTGCAGAACTAGAGGCCCTTCTAATCACACATCCTGAAATTAAGGATGCTGCTGTTGTCTCGTAAGTTGATCCACACACTTAAATCCCTGAAATAACATTAGGTCACAAGGTGTCAGGGAAATAATTATTTTGGATCAAATTGCAGAATGAAAGATGAAGTTGCTGGCGAAGTCCCTGTTGCATTCATTATACGGAGTGAAGGCTCTGAGATCAGTGAGAACGAGATCAAGCAGTTTGTTGCAAAGGAGGTAATACCAAATCTTTACTTTTTGAAGTAAATAATCGACACAAATCTTATATATCAGTCCATGTCTACAAACATTAGATATTGAAAGAACTCTTAAACTAAGGTTACATCATGTAAAAACATAAGAAATGCTTGCATCAGTTCATGTGCCTATGCACTTGAAGGCAATATACTCTGATCCAAACTTTCCAAAGAGTCCATACCTTATTACAGTTTCTACTATACTATAGGTCGTGTTCTACAAGAGGATCAACAGAGTTTTCTTCACGGATTCCATTCCGAAGAATCCCTCCGGCAAGATTCTTAGGAAGGACCTGAGAGCGCGGCTTGCTGCCGGCATTCCGAGCAGTGGCAACACACAGTCCAAAAGTTGATATTTTGGTGCCATTCTTTTCTAGTTTCGAAACCTTTGTCAAAAATCATGTTGTACCATTCATGAGATGGCAATGGTATATACAAAATGCCAAGCGATCGATATTGATTCTTTTAGATGGGTAAGGTATACTTTGTTTGTTTGTGTCCGACATATGTATTTGTATCATGTATAGATATGTTTTGACAACAAATGCTGATTATAATGTATACCATGTTCGGGTTAATCTATTGTTCATAAGAGTCAACCCTAGTCCTGAATTGTGTTTGCTCTCTACATAAATCCATATCGCTTTTATGAAATGCAGACTGTATAAATTTTTTAGAGAAAAGGGTTTCCCCCGCTTTTGTATTACCAAAAGCTTCACAGGTTCGCAATTGTAAGCATTACAATCAAACCGCACCACCGCGGCGCACAAAACATTCATCTGAAAAGAGGAGCTCATGCTCAGAAGTCTCATTCGACGACCCGTCCTCACCCAGACCTGTGGAGGCCACGGCCAACGGCTGCACATCCAATGGACCCAACCCTGATGATGAGTTGCCCGTCAGCGATGTCCACTGGAGTTGAGGCAGTAAGCTTGCTTTGAACTCCAGGAACTTGATGAATCCCTCCGGTTGCACTCGCACGTCTTCCTTGTACAGTGACATCCATCCCCTGATCATTTTCGCCAATCTCAGCATGACTCCCTCTGCCCCCATCCACACAACACCTTGAAAACAAAGTTTGTTCCTCAGTTTTCATAATGACCATAAAACCACAGAGATCATAGCATTAACAGCTACATGGTTTTTATAAGAAACCCATAGCCGAGCAACTGACTCATAGCTCGAACCAATATTCATATTAAAGAACTCATTCACCATATCCCACATCAAGCCGGGCAGACTGTATAAATTCAGCGTGTTCTCTCGTATTGGGTGCCTAAAAAACTGAGCCATGTTGGGTTGATATTGAAATTTATAAGGTAACCGTCGTTGAGTTTGGAGGAAATAATTTAAGAATATTCTTTTATTGTGTGTTTGGTTTGAGGTTGACCATCTTCTCTTACTACACATTTTTTTTATTTGGTTTGTTGAACGGAATGAGTTGATCCATCACCATCTCGTTCCTCACAAGCTAATAGTTAGTAAAGCATGAGAAGTGAGTTGGTTCCACCAAAATTTATGGGATGAATCCATGATGCATTACCTCATAATTAAAGCATGTGGTGGCTCCACAAACCAAACAGACCTATTGTACTGGAGTCATGCAACAATATAAGCTTGCAGTAATTGCTGCTTTTTATTCTTTAGCTGCACTGCAATCTACAAGTAACAAAATACACTGACGAACATACATACTCATGTTTCCACTAATGCAACAAAAGGAAAGGAAATAGAAGTACACACCTCTTAGAGAGAGAGAGAGAGAGAGATGAGGGAAAACAGAAGTATAACATAGGAGTATAGGACTGTAGGACTACACTTTAGAATAAAATTTTTACATCTCCATCTTCATAACCCTTCATCTGGGCCTGCACTTCATTACGGCCCAGTGTTAGATTCTTCAGAGAAAGAACACTCGGCCCAGCTGACGCCTTGGACCCCAGAGCTAGTGCGCGGCCGGCGGCGTGGTCGACGTCGACGTTGAGTAGAGTCGGAAGACGTTGCGCGCGGAGGCCGCCGAGAGGACGGCGGTTCCCACGGAGGCCAGCAACCCGAGCACGAGGCTGCCGGCGACCTGCTCGCAGAAGCGGGTGTAGATGTTGCAGAGCTTGGTCCACTGCAGCGCGTGCGCGCCGTCCAGCGCGATCACGCACGCCTGCGCCGCCGCCACCGTCGTCGCGAACATCGTGTACGCGCACGCCTGCGGCCACAGACAACAGAGCGGCGCGTGAGTGCCAGAGTTAGCTTGCGTGTGCGAGAGACGCTGCCGTGCCTTGCCATGCCGTGCCGTGCCCGTGCTCGCAGCACAGCGAAGCGAAACCACCATGCGGCGCACGTCCGATGACGAGCAAACAGACAGAGCGGCACAGTGGTACTGTGGCAGTGGCAGCTAGGAGACATATGAGTATGGCGCTATTTATGGTGACTTGTCAGTAGCCGTACTGTTTGAGTGTTCTCTGTGAATCTGTAGTGCTGCTGTACCGGCGGTTGTTGGCAACACGGAGCATGCGGGTGTTTCCCATGTCGGACGGAGCAACGCGGCGGCCGTGTGCCCGTGTCCCATGTGTCGATCGAGGTGTTTCCCACGGCTTCTATTGCCTTGAGCAATCAATGTGCTGTGTCCTACACTCCTGCTGCTACCAATCGTTCACACTTCAGAGAATAGAGTTCAGACTTCGCTACAGCCTGGGAGTCGGGAGTGGGCTCAGCTCAACCAAATTGCAGTCACTAACCGAGTAAACAAACGAGAAATTCGCTGGAGCATGCCATCGGGAGCCACTAACCAGTTATGGACCTCATGTTTTTATTTTATTTTTATTTAAAGAGACAATTCCTTGGAACGAAATAATGAGCACTGGAAACCTCTGTTTCCACACCAACCCCTTCCCCCACACCCCACCCCCCCCCCCCCCCGGCTAACCAACTGCGATCACTATTCAGACGGCGATATCGTACTCCGCTAGCAGGAAACCGCTCTTAATGGACGGATGGTGAAGAGGCTGCATAATTCCATCCTTCTCTCCTCCATTGATGTATTTGGTGCGCTTAATGAGACCACAGTGATGCAGGTGAGAGGCGCGGCTAACGCCATCTTAAATAAATCTCAATCATGTTTGCCTTGTCCTACCTGTGTAGGGGTGGGCACCTCTGTTCATTGAGTTCTCTGTTTCTGTATGTAAAAGAAAGGGCTAATAACCACTTTCCAAATGTTTGGTAATTGCAGTATCAGTATGTATGTATGTAACATTTCAATGCAGCTGCATCTGCGTGTATGGGGGCCTCGCAAGTGTACGATTGGACTAGAGTAGAGTGCCATGCGTTCTGCCGTGTGCTCTAGGCAACGCAGCTGTCGAATGAAAGGCGCTAATCACTAATTCCAAAACGAACCAGTACTTACCCCACAAGAATAAATTAACTTTTCATGCTGTATCCAAAAAAAAAATCTTTTTGGGCTTGAGCAAATTTAAGATAAGAGTACTAAGATTTTATGACATCAAATTAGTATCAACAGATGCACCACAAACTATATATTTTTCATAATAATGCAACCAGGGTCTTTGGTATTTGTATTTTTTTTTTTCCTATATGTTTGATTAAAATTCAAAAAGTTCTATTTCAGATAAGTCTTTCTATCAATAGGATCCTCCGTGAGTTCGGTACTACCAGTTCACCGGTCAAAATCGTTTGGTAGGTTTAGGTGATGAGGATGTTCCTTTCAGAGCATACTGTATACGGTCGAGGTTGTTCAAGTAAACTGACAAAAAGCAGAACAAGAGCCGTTGTCGATACAACGAATAAATGCCCAGGCTTGTCATGCGAATCGATACTCCACTGCAGCCTTTGAGTTTAATTTTCTGTCTAATTTTCTTACCCAAGGTTAGCCTTTGAGAGTTTGCACTATATAATTTCAGCAGTTCCAGCTCATCTACGTGTGTGTGTGCTTTCTTCACTATGATTCCCACCAGGATTTCATTTGATTGGGTTTATTTACGTACAGTAGTAATTCAATTGCGATAGTGACCAAAAAGACATTTCCCACCATCGGAAGCCTGAAGATTCTTCCGAGGAAACGGCGGAATGAAATCCTTCCTTTGCAATTGCAAGGAGATCGCTCGAGTACGAAGGGCATGCAGGGGCGAGAGGGAGTTGTTGAGGCTTACAGTACCTCGTCGAGCAGGAGGCATGTCCAGGCCAGAGCCCTGCTGCTCGGGCTCCGGCGGCAGGGGCTCGCGCCTCCGCCGCCGGCGACGCGGCGGCCGAGGTAGAAGCACTTGAGCAGCTGCAGCAGGTGGTACCCCGCCGCCGCCGCGGCCGCCATCGCCAGCACCCTGTGCGAGCACGTACAACCATCAGCACCGCGAAGTGCTTGCAGTGCAGAGGCCGTGAATGGAGATGGAATGGAATGGAATGGAAGGCTAGCTTAGGCTGCTTTGCTTACCAGAGCGCCTGGACGTCCTTGACGGTGGCCTTCTTCCTGACGAGCAGGATCGTCTCGGTCTGCGTGCTGAGCCCCACCAGCAGCGCGGACGCCGCCGCCAGCGCCGCGCACGCGCCCCGCAACAGGCCCTCCGCCTTCACCTCCGACACCCTCGCCGCGGCCACCATCGATTCCCCTGCAGGCAGGCGCGAGGCGCGTGGACGGTCCCGCCGCCAACCGAACGCTCGCTCGGGCGCTTCTGACCAGTGGGCTGGCGGCGCGCGGGACGTGCCGAGCGACAGAGCAAGAGCGAGCGAGAGCGCCTAGTGGTTTCGATCGGTTTCCCCCACGCGCCACGCGATACGAGTCCGCCGGGTCTTATAGGCGCGCGCGCACGGCTCGTGCATCGTCGGGGTGCTCGACGACGACATGGACCGCTGCACGACACGTACCGGGACATACATCGTGTTTACCGCGCCATGCTAAATTGCTAATGGTGGTGGTGCGCGGCCGGAATGAGTCATCATCGATAGTACGTCATCAGTTGCAACGGTGGAGGCGGCTAACGTGAGAAGCGGAATCAGCATGACGAAGCAGCACAACTGCCCGGAGCACGACGTGTTGCTGCACTGTTTTCGAACCAGCAAGTGCGTCGTCCCGTGCTGTTGCGTTTGCCTTTGCCATTGGCACAGGGACATTTCATTCTCGGACGACAGCGAGCTGACGGAGGAGAGGGTCTACATCCGCTGCCTAGTAGTGTTTTTGGCGCGGAATGCAGCCGTCCACACGTTGTCCATCACTTCACCGGATCATTTGGTTGGCGTGCTGCTACGGCCGGCTGCTGAAGTTTAAAACATGAGACGAAACTTTTAAACCTAATTAATCTATGATTGAACACCAATTATCAAATACAAACGAAGGTGAGAACACGACAGCATTCTAGACTGACATGGATCCATGAAGGCGATGCCAACACGAAACTTTTCCATATCTATGCAAACGCAAGACGTAAGAGAAAATATATCAGTGCTTTGCATACGATTAAGGCATAGCAACTACGCAGCACGAAAAAATAAAAGTTATCACGGATTTCTTCAGCAAAGCTTTAGGTACAAGAACGACTCGACCCAAGAGAATTGACTGGGAAGCCCTAGGCTACACTGCCCACAATCTTGAGGAACTTCATGCCCCTTTCACCCTACAAGACCTCCAAGGGATCGTAAAATCAATGTCAAACGAAAAAGTGCCTGGTCCTGATGGTTTCATTGGAGTGTTCTACAAAACGTGCTGGGAGATAATAAAAAAAGATCTTTTTGAGGCAATATTGGGATTTTATAATCACAAGACGGGTAAGATGAGCCTTTTCAATGATGCAAGCATTGTGCTGCTACCGAAGAAACAGGATATGAGGAGAATAGAGGAGTATAGGCCAATCAGTTTAATCAACAGCCTAATAAAAATTATCACGAAGTTGCTAGCCACGAGACTCTCTCCAAGGTTGAATGATTTGGTGTCTCAGGCACAAAATGTGTTCATTAGAAAAAGATGCATCCACAACAACTTCCTGTGCGTTCAAAGAGTCATTCAAACGCTGCATAAGAAAAAAAAAGTATGGCGCTGTTTATAAGCTGGACATCTCGAAAGCTTTTGACACTATAGGCTGGCAATACCTTTTGGAGGTCCTCGAAGCGTTAGGATTTAGTAGAAAATGGCAAAACTGGATAGAATCAATCCTAGGAACATCCTCCTTCAAAATCTTGATAAACGGTCGGCCAACACAGAATATAAAACATGCTAGGGGGCTAAGACAGGGGGATCCGCTCTCCCCGCTGTTGTTCATCATTGCAATTGATCCGTTGCAACGAATCATCGAGACGGCCGGCCAACAAGGCTTGTTCCAACCGGTCTTGCCCAATCACGCAAAATTACCGTGTTCGCTATATGCTGATGATGCTGGGTGTTTGCCAAGCCTGCAACCACTGATCTTGCACAGTTGCAGAGAATATTACACTTCTTTAGAGACTGCTCTAGTCTCAAAGTAAACATGGCCAACACTGAGATCTACCCAATCAAAATGCCAATGGAAGCAATGGAATCCATCATCCAAAACTTCCCGGGAAAATTTGCAGATTCCCTGGGAAATATCTTGGGCTCCCCCTCCACGCTCAAAAGCTAAGGAAAGTGGAGGTACTGCCATTGGTAGAAAAGATTGGTAGTAGGTTACCTGGGTGGAAAGGAAAGCTTCTGTCGTCGGTAGGAAGGGAGACGCTGGTGAAGACAGTGCTATCAAGTATACTGATCTACCAACTTACGATTTTCCATGCTCAGAAATGGCTCATAAAGGGGATAGACCACATGTGGAAGAGTTTTTTATGGAGAGGCGAAGACCCGGACAAAGTCAGAGGAGGCCATTCACTTGTCAATTGGCCAACAACATGTCCTCCAAAACCGCAAGGAGGTCTGGGAATACTTGAACTGGAGAGATTTTTTTGAAGACATCACTAGAGGGGTGAGAGCCCCACCTGAATAATTTTTCATTGATTCCGGCGAACCGGTGCATGGAGGGTCCATGACCCTAAAGTCTTACAAAAATTACAGGATAGAGGAAGGGGGAGAGAGGGATTACAACACCACCATCCACAACACTCAAATGAGGAAGGGATTCACAACACTCAAAAGAGGAAGGGGGAGAGATTACAACACCACCAAAACAACACTTAAACAAACTCAAGGATAAACCTAGACCCAAGCCGAAGGATGCCAGTAGAATGTTGATTTGCGCCTCCATCGAACAAACATACTCACCGTTTTCACCATGGCCATTGTGCCCTCCACCACTCCTCGTAGCTACGCCGATCCACTGCCGCCCTCCATCTGAGGACCACTCCATGCAGCAGGATGGGGACTAAGAGTGGCGACGAACACGCAAGCCTCAGATCATCGAATACGATGACCTCCCTTGAAAAGATAGTGACATCCTCCAACACATCCGAGCCCACGTACCACCATTCAACGCCGTCCATGGGGAGGAACCCTCGGAGGGGAATGGTGGCAGCAGTGGAAACACCACCCGGCATAAGATTTTCTAGCACCATCAAGGAGAGCGCCGACGGAGCAGAGGCGCCGAAGAAGGACACTCGTCGAAGCATCGACAACAACCAACAACCAGGGCTAGTCTCACCCAAGAGGGGAGCAAGGGGTGAGGAGCAAGGTGACACACAAGGATACAGACATGCCGGGCGTGGACGAGAGCAGGCGTGCTTGAATCGATGCCTTCAAGATGGGGAGTGACGTCCACGGGCGTCACCATCGACGAGCCGAGTTGCGCCCCTCCGCGGTGGCACCCTCAAGAGGGACACGACGTTGTTGATGCCGTCACCACCGGCTCCAGATAACCAGAGCTAGGTTTTAACCCGGAGGGAGCGACAAGCTGCAGTTGGGTGAGGCTACATCGACGCCTCCAAGAAGGTAAATGGCACCAGATGGCGTCATCGTCGACCGCACAGTCAGACTGTGCATGGCTTTTCCTTCGACTGCAGCCCATGAACTCAGAGCCAAGCGACGCATGGCAACGGCAGTAGCAGCGAGCTGCAGCACGGGAATGCAACGACCTTGTCATTGAGGAGAGAGAAGCGGACCTCGCCGCTGGAGAGCTGCCACCTCTCGGAAGACGGCGCTCGAGGCGGGGTCGCCGGCGCGACGGCGGCGCCACACGGGTGGTCACCGTGCTTGGCAGCCTGCCGACCCAAGCACCAGTGGTGCCCAGCTCGACGTACGGCACGGGCGGCGCGTGGACCCCGTTCACGGCCCGCTGACGCTGCGCCCCCGTCCGCGCAGGGCCCGGCCGACGGGAGAAGGCCAAAGCAGCCCCGGCGCGACGCTAGCTTGCCTGCTGGCCTACCACCGGTGTCAGCCTTCGAGCGGCGGGATCCAGCCCTGGGATCACCGGATCCGCCACCAGGTGGCATGGATCCGAGCTGCCATCGGCCATCTCTTCCCGTCGACGGTCACTCATGGAGGTCGGCCTCCAGGGCACCCGCCGGCCAGCACCCGCGCGTCGCCCGTCCTGGCGGTGACAGGTCCTGGCTGAAGAACACCGGATCTGGCTCTGGGGAGCACGGATCGGGAGCTCCAGTGAGGGATTGCCGACCACCTGACACAGGTAGAAGATGAAGCTACAGTAACAATGGGGGAGGGAAGGGGAAAGGAGGGAGGGAGAGACAGCCGGGGATGACCTTTTTGGGCTCCGCGGCAGGCCACCGCCACCGCTAGTTAGGGAGCGGCGGCGGCGACCGAGGGGAGTGCGCGCTGGAGGACCTGTGGCAGCGGCGGCGGGGGTCGCCCCCGAGTCGCCCCTGTCGCGGGCGACACGGGGGGGGGGAGGGGGAGAGATTCACTAGAGCACTAAGATTAAGATGGTTATGGTTCAAGTGGAAGGAAAAATAAAGGCCATGGAACCAACTCGATATACCATGTGACAAGGGGGATCATGCCCTTTTCTATGCATCAACGATAGTAACAATCGGGAATGGCAAGACTGCACCTTTCTGGACATCTAATTGGTTAAATGGGTCCATGCCGAAAACAATTGCTCCTTTGTTGTTTGAGAAGACTAGGAGGAAGAAGATTACAGTGGAACAAGCCTTAAAACACAACAAGTGGATTGATCATATCTACCCTCCCTCCTCCTCAGAGGAGATGAGCCAATATGTGGAACTATGGGAGGCGTTACAAGGAGTACAACTAAACGGGACAACAGACGATGACATCACGTGGCGCTAGAGCGTGGATGGAAACTACTCAACAAAAAGCGCTTATCAGATTCAGTTCAAAGGAATGTTTAGCAGCATCAAGTTAATGCCGATGTGGAAAGCAAAAGCGGAGCAAAAGTGCAGGTTTTTCGCTTGGACGCTTCTACATAACAAAATACTAACGGCAAACAACCTTCTCAAGAGTGACTGGACGGAGGAGACGGAATGCAAGTTGTGTGACCATCAAACGGAGACACTGGTACATTTATGCAAAGATTGTCCTTTTACCAAGGAGGTATGGGAAATCATTAAGCAATGGTTCAACCTGACGGTGCTCAACTCAGTAAATTCCACAGGGTCAATCCACGCCTTCTGGTGGAGATGTCATCGAAAGATCGAGAAGAGGAGCCGAAGAAAAGTCGATGAGATCAAGATTTACTTGTAGTGGAATATATGGAAAGAGCGCAATAGAAGAATCTTTCAAAACCAGCAAATGCAACCAATGCAAGTGGCTATTTTGTGCCGTGAGGAGATTACTCAATATCAACAGGCCATGAACGAGCCAAATCCAAGAATGCATCAGGAGTAGCACAGTTTACTCTTTCCAGCTTTTTACCCTTTTTTTTTTTTGCTTCTGTAAGCAGTAAGGCAAGAATTCTTTCTATCGTCTAATAAAATTAAGCGGCAAAGCTTTTGCCGTTTCGCTTCAAAAAAAATTCCAACTTTAGCAATCTAAACAATTCCTATGACAAGGAAAAAGGTTTCCTGGTTTCTGCATGAATCAAATCGAGTCAAAGCTTCATTGGTACATATATTCGCAAATCTTGTCAAGCGCGTACGTCCATATAGTCAGTAGCGCACACATCGTCGATGCCGGGGAAGAAGGGGAACGGTGGTTAGGGCTCACCTGGTTAGGGTTGGAGGTCATCTTTGATTGTTGGTCGGCTGGCCGGAAGCGACGACCCTGACACAGTGATGGTGGTTGGTTGACCAACGGTGAGAGAGGCAACGCTGATGCCGTTGTGCGGGCGAGGTAGGACATTCGGACACGGGGTCGAGCATCCGTAAAGTAAGAGGAGAGCATGCGAGGTCGTTGGCGGCCTAGCTAGGCGGTGGTCGAGATGGGGTGGGGGTAGGGAGGGACTCGCCATGGAAGACGAACAAGAACCGAACAAGGGGAACCGAGCCAGGAAAGGAGCATGTGTGCTGCTATATCCTTTGTAGGCCACATGCGCAAGGGAAGAGGTCGACATATATCTGAACAAATATCAAACTTAGGGTGGTATAATTTTGACTTTTTCCGTGAACTCTTATCATAAGAGTAAATAAAAAAAAGAAATTTGGCTACAGGACATCAAAAGTGGACATCATTTGTCGGTGGACACTTCGTACATGTTTTTGTACTACGAGTGTGGCCCAATAAATGAAAATGACTGTGGGTGTCCAGGTGCCCATTGCGGGGGGGGGGGGGGGGGGGGGGGGGGGGGGG
>CM041644.1:34424571-34477314 GCA_023333625.1 Bothriochloa decipiens | reverse complement strand
ACCTGGTCGGGAAAACTGGTCGGTAAACTGCTCCAGACCACGTCAAACAAAGGTGGTTGGGAACAGAGAAGGAACAGGTCGGGAACAGAAAGATGCTGGTCAGGAAAACTGATCGGGTGCTCACGACCTAAAAGGGAGGCACTTCAACGCTGCAGTATTACTGCTGTTCTCCCATCCCAGACTCCACCAAAACAACCAACCGACCACCGACGAAAGAATTAGGCAACTGGCGTCAAAGACAAGTGCTGCTCAAAAGAGCTCTATCGGTGCCTGATCACACGATGCTGGTAGCACTGTTGTTTAGTCCCACACAGTCAATAAATGAAGAGAACTCAGAAGGGTAACCCTGCTCTGGACAGCATGCACGTAAGAAGAGAAATTGATGGAACCAGCACAAATTGACACCAGATTTCGCTCAGGTAAACATGAGGGAGAAGGAAAGCTATCCCCAAGAAATCGTGCCCCAGTTTGAATAGAGTAGCCGGGAATTGCAGATCTGGCCTGAAGAACACAGTTTTTTCCAAAACACAAACTGCTCGGTTTCTTGATGCACGAGTGGAATTGGTTCGATTCTCTTGAGGATCAAGTTCATCACTCGATAAAGCATCAATCAACGCAAAAAGATTGATCCAAAACGCTCCAAAATTGACGAATCGAAGTTCGTCCAGCAAACCACAGAAAGTCAACGACGGACAACAAAACCGACCAAGTTCACATAAAAATCGAAAAGCCCAGTGGGCACGAGGAGGATTCGGGCCTCCATTCCCACATAAAATATCTCACAAATACATGGGTAAACGAGGAGGATTCGGGCCTCCATTCCCACATAAAATATCTCACAAATACATGGGTAAAATTCTTGTTCTTGGACATCTACAAGAACATGAACAGAAAAGGGAAAAACCTAATAGACAGACCGACGGCGGCCAAGTGGAGTGGTGGGAAATGAGGTAGCGAAAGAGGTAGGTCAGGTGGGGGGCTGTCCACTCCTATTTATATGCCTACTACATAGTTCCACTACTGCCCCTAGATATTATTAGAGCGAACCACCTAGCCAAGGGCACTATGGTCCAACTCAAGATTTCCTGATCTGACGGCCACCGCGCCTTCTCACCGGTAGCCTGCCTTGACGCAATCTCCCCGATGCCGTCACGTGCCGTCTGTCCGCATCGGGACCACCCGGGTTTTGAGGCGCAAACCCGCGAAACCTGCCTCCTATGGTTTTCCGTCCGCGAGTAGCGTAGCCTATACGCATCCCCCGCCGATGGTTTTGAGGACAAAGCACCAAACCTCCTCGCGAGTAGCATAGCCCGTACACATCCCCCGCCATATACAATTGCGCTTGTCAATGTCCCAAGTGTCAGCCACCGCAGCTGGCCACCTGGCCATCTGGTCCCTCGGTCCAAGCCTCGCGTCCGTCCTTCACCGCACTCGGTCCGTCAGCACGGCACGCCCTACTTGAACTTGACCCGACCACTTCCACTGCCTCCGGATTCCACACCTGCACATCACAAGCCAAGAGACATGTTTTGACACATAACCTTGTGCCAACGAAATCAGTAGAACCACCAAGACCAATCACCAACCAAAGTGTTGGACATGTTGACAATCACTCATCACACCAACAAAAGATGCTACACCATGATATGTAAAAATCATGTATCCGCATAAGGTTACATTCGTGATGCAATATAATTTTCATACTGTATCTATTTTGTGCCACAAATGTTACCAAATTTCTCTATAGATTTAGTAAAACTACAAAGATTATTTGAAGTATGACACAATAAAAATATCAAGTTTTATGGATGAAGGGAGCATATACTAATAAGAAGAGGTAAAGAATTAACCCCCTTTACGTCACAAAATAACTATACATATAGTTTTTATTATGTATGTACATATAATGTAGTACATACCTACTCTCTCTGTCCATGAAAGAATGCAATTATAGTACCGTGACATGTTCAGTATCTTAAGTTTGACTAATTACAGATAAAAAATATTAGTACCTATAGAATTAAATAAAAAATATTAAAAATGTATTTTCATAAATATCATTGGAACGGGAAATATCATTTGGAGCCACAAGAATGTCAATTCATTTTAAGTGTTATGCAACCCATAGTTGCATCATTTTTCTTACTGAGGGAGTATGTAACTCCAAAAGGCAGCACAACTTAGAGTTTTGAATGGGGGTAGGTAATCAAATTTTAAAAATGTTATTTACAAAAAAACAAGATATCTAGAAAAAACAGAATGACATATAGTTTATAACTGAGGGAGTAATATTAATAATATGCATAATAAGTATCACTAGCAAAACATACTGGCGTTGCAACATAAGAAAATATGTATAGAAATTAGTTCCATATCATCACTAGACACGAGTTGTTATAACTGTATGAGCACGAATCATGTGTCTGAACCACATACGAGATACAAAAGGCACAACTCAATATACCTCTTGCAATGTCTTCCTTCCCTTAAATCTAAGGGCTAAATCTAAGGTCTAAACCCCTCCTCTTAAAAGATGGAAGAGGAAGACCCGAGGAGGAAGAAATAGGGTTGCATCTGTACATTTATTGCCTCGCGACTAATAGAGGCTGACAAATTAATTATAAATTATTAGGATTACTGATTATCTGATTAATAGATGTAATTTTTACCAAATGAACACCACCACCAGTACTACCCCTGGTGGTCCGGTGGCGTCTGGTGGAGGTGCTGGTGTAGGGGCTTCATCGGCCACGACCTCAATCTGGTTGCTGGCGGCTGGTGGAGGCGTGGGTGCAAGGGCTTCATTGTCTATGACAACTACCTAAATTGCCCTCACAGACCAACATCAGTCTTTTCTGCGTACTTTGTCCTCACGCATGTGCACCCGTTCGGTCACCTATGCCTAAATTACTCTAAGCCAAGCACGATTAACTTTAGAGTTCCTTAGAGATGGGCTTCAGAAAAAAAATTATAATTTTTTATAAATATATTATTAATTCTATTAAGTCTTAAGCCGAGGTGTTACAAAATGATGTGTTTGCGACGGACGAAAGTTGAGGCTGGGTTAGCGGTGGCCTTTGCGTTCTCATAGTCCTTCGTTGAGCATGGTAACTAACTAATGGGTGCCTCGTGAGCTAGGGTGCTAAAAAATTTGGTCATGATGTTGGGGGCCATTGGGCCACTCCCCCAACCCCACAACCCCCCACCCACACACCCCCACAAGCCCTTGTGGTTGCGGTGGCAGATGATGTAGGGGGTCAGCTTCAAGGCCCACACATCAACTCCTGCAGCTTCACTAATTTAACTTCAATGCACTTACGAAAATTTTGCTTGAATTTTGGTACGTACTAAAATTTTCTATTGTCTTGTGCAAGTTCCCTTGAATTTAATTAACTGAGGAGTAGATGATCTGGCTGAATATGTCCCTCTGTCCGGTACTTTCAGTTTCTGTATGCTATCAGTAGGAGAGTTCGAGTACTAAAAGTTCTCGCATCTTCAATAATTTTAGTTTAGTATGATTGTGCTCATATCTGCCACCATATAAGCACAGATATGTCTGAAAGCCATGTCTTGCCACTGCAATAATATAAGTTATCAGTTCAGTTAATAATTCCCTTGAGACTTTAGTTTAGTATTGTTTAATTAATTTATCATTATGCACATCTCTATCTATAGTTTTTATGTGTTTTTTCCATTTCTCCATTTTATATTACTTCGTTCCAAACATCACCTTGATGTTGCAGTGGGCAACAACACGAGCTAGTTAAACAGCCTATCTACAACACCTGCAAGTTGGTTACATTTTTTATTGTTAGAGCGGGCAACAACTCCAGCCAGAAATTAGCAGCCATTCAACACCTGCTAAGTTGCCACATTGTTTTTCAAAAGCAAATTGGATGGGTGCACAGTGCGTGAACTTGAATCAGAATTCTGGTGAAAATTTTATCATCGTCATTGATTTTCTTTTTTTCTTTTTTAGTGCATCCGCAACCGCAACCAACAATATAGCTTCGTCACTGGTGGATAGTAGATAAATAGACAATATAACGGTATTAGTTTTTTTTGTGTGTGTATACCAGCAGTGTGGGTACTTTATCGACATTTCTATAGCCACTTTTGATTTTACCTTCTTCAAATAATTTGATAATTTATAAGCCTCGAGAATAAACGAGACTTCTTCTATGGGTCAAATACCAACATAATAGATTATCATTGCTCGTAAAAGCAAGTAGTAATTCCTAGACTTCACCCATGACCCATCACAACATCCGGAAGGACATGTCTTGCGGTAACTATCTCTAGCAAAAAAAAAAAAAAAATGCAATATCTACGCAAGTCTCAGTTTCTGCTTCCCCTCTTCACATCACTATGCACACAGATGCAAAAGATGTCCATGCTAGTAATCTACACAGCAATCTCAGTTCAAAAACTAGAAGTATGGGTTACAGGAAAAGTATGACGCACTCCACACATGTTAATTGAAATGTTTGCTGGTGGATGACTGAATGTTTCAGTGTTGGGGGCTATGGCGGTATAACCGGCCTTCTACTGTGTCTCTCCTCAATCATCTTCAGCCCCACATACCTGTTTAATGTAAAAAAAATACAGATATCATGTTACCTTCTACTATAACATGGTTAACAAAACAGCTATATAGAGGTTGTATATACAACCACTAAAATTTCTTTTGAAGCCTTTGCATTGTCCTAGAACTCTAAAAAATCTCACAAAGAAGCAAGCATCCCATCATTGATTCGTATTCTAATATTTATCCATAACCTTCAAATCCAAAAATTGATAGCATGTGTGGGTCCATGGGTTGATGAACTAGTAAGACTAAAGTGCTAACTGATTTCAAATATAACATCTTGATAGTTGCCGGATACGATGATCCAGTGATTTATGTCACGACACTATATAACATTGCTCAGTTCTTTGAAAACAACAACACCTCACTTTCACCTGGAAATGAGATAGTTGCTAATGGACGAAGAATGATTAAAACTCATACCTGCCCATCATCAAGATTGTAGCCTGAGGATTTGTCCCAGGTGTCTCACTGAATGTTGATGCATCCACCACACGAATTGCACGGGCACCAATCACCCGGAAATTCCTATCAACCACCTTCCCAGCAACACACCCTCCATGATAATGCCATAATGTTGCCACAGTCTGCTGGCAGTAGTCTGCTAGAGCTCTATCGTTTGTTCTCCAGTCAACTGGCAATGCTGTCCCAACAATCCTGAAGTCCCTCCTAACAGACCCTCCTTTTATATTCGTCGATCCAACTGCTGAACGAAACCCATCCAATGCTCTGCCCTCAAGCACTTCTGCCACATGACGCACACCCAGAATACATCGTGCCAAGTCCTCAGGTCTGCTCAAGTAGTTGAAGCGCAGAGCGGGACTCTCCAATGGATTCGTTGATGAAAGCCATAGCGAACCTTCAGACAATGGTCCAGGAACCTTTTCCATGATAGTTGCAACAGTAACATAGAGTGGAGAAGACGAGCCAAGGAAAGGACTAGAAGATCTCAATGCCGGAGAAAGTGGAACAATGTATGATGCTGCCTCAAGGTACGAGGCAGTTCCATTAGCTGAAGGGATGCCAACGACCTGAATAAGAGAGTGATCAATAGGAACTGACGGGATGAAGGAGATGCCATTGCGAGGATTGTCGTACATATGTTTGCCGACATCGGGGATGTCAGCAGAAACAGGGATACCGAGGTTGGAAAGATCAGTAGCAGGGCCGATACCACTGAGAAGCAGCAACTGGGGACTCCCCAGGGCACCTGCCGAAAGTATAACCTCCCCACCTGGGCGCAGGAGGGCTTGGTGCTGATCAAGGAGGCGGTCCTGGTACACAACACCGACTGCTGCAATTGTTGGTTGTGGAGACCTTCCACGGCGTGCAGCTGGCCAATACAATAAAATGCAAGTGGTTTGTTCAGTCCAAGTCTTGCAAGAAAAAAGGGGGAAAAAGAAGGTAAAGCCCAAAAAGCTAGAATAATGTACTTGTATAAAACAGTCCAATGACAAAAATTGGATGCATAATGCATTCTGCCAAATAAATAGTCTCATTCACCGGAACCTTTTTTTTTGAGAACTGAATGAACAGGAACCAAATCAGAGAAGGTTTTAGCATGATCATGTTTATTTTGGTTCAAATCTTGCACAGAAATAGTGTCTGCATCAGAAAATCCCAAGACATTATTGACGATCCAGAGCTTATACTACTAATTAAGGTTTAAAAGAACTTTAGGCAATGTTTCTGTTATATGCAATTGGCTCATGAGAAATTATATAGTTACTTAAGATAGGTTCGTTGGTCAGTTACAATGCCGCAATGTAATGATGTGCAATCATCATGCAGACAACTCTATCCAAATTACCACAAGGACCAAGAAGTAACAAACAAATGTCTCACCAGGGTCAATCGGGTTGGTGATGATGCGCGTAACCGTAGCACGGATGGCAACACGGAGACGGCTAGGACGGGCGAACGCAAGGAGGTCCGCAGCGCTGCGCCGTCGGCCTGACGGATCAAAGGTCGTGGCGCCGACCTTTGTGCCAGTGACATGGTCCACCGTGAAGCCGTTCCACGGCGTCACATTCGCCTCCAGCAGCGCCGCCCTCACCGCCGCCTGCCACCCATGCACCGCCGGCTGGAACGTCATCTGCCTCTCCACCCACTCGTACGACGCGTTCACCAGCGGCATGTCCCAGTTCGTCACCTCAGCATCCTAAAACCACCACCAACAATGGACCCAAAAAACGGAAATCATTGTCTCATCAACCAAAACATCAGGAATGAAACAAATCGAACAATCGCCGCGGATGAATGAGGAACACTAATGCCAGAAACCGAACCTGGGCGTGGCCGCGAAACCACTCCGGGTGCGCGCGGGAGTAGAAGCCGGCGTTGATGGCGGTGCCGCCGCCGAGGACGCGCGCGCGCACGTTAGGGACGCCGTCCTCCGACGTGAACCCCTGCGCGGGCGCGTCGGACTCCGGGGCCGGGTCCGCCATGCCGAGCGTCCTGACGAACCCGCCCGCGGTGGCGAGCGCGGGGAACTCGGTGGGCGCGCCGCCGCGCTCGAGCAGGAGCACCCGCCCGCCGCCGGGCCCCGCCAGCGTCGCCGCGAGCGGGCACCCCGCCGTGCCGCCGCCCACGACGATGTAGTCGTACAGCTCCACCGCCGGCGTCGCCGCCGCATCCACCAGGTACCGCGCGTACGCCGGCGGGGGCCCTGCGAAAACCGAACCACATATGTCAGCCGACGCAGACGGATAGGGACGGTTACGGAGACTTAAAGATCGCGGCGGTTACCTCCGAAAGCGCGGGACTGAGCGGCGGTGAGGGACGGCACGAGGAGGAGGATGACGAGGAGGAGGTGGTGGTGGAGCCGCGCGGGGATGGCGGCCATGGAGCGGTGACGTAGCGTCCGTGGAGAAGGTGGTGGGTGGAGTTAGCGCCGGAGCGGAGAAGACGAGGTGGGGTTTGGGCAGTGTGAGGAAATGCGAGTGGCGCAAGCGCGAGGAGGAAGGAGGGCGGCATGGCGAACGTGTTGGCTCGCTTGTTGCGTTCCGATCATGCTGGAAGGCGGAAGCTGGGATCTGTTTTGTTTGCCTCCAAAATGCTCTCGTGGGTGTGGAGCAAACAAGCGTTACCTGATAAATTGGCTGACTGTGATTTGTTGTGAGAGAAAAATATTATATCATAACTGATAAGCTAGACCGTTAAGAACAAACGAACTTATATCTAAAGACTTAAATATTTCTAGCTAAATAAATCCCAAATCATGCTTAAATAAACAACATTGAAATTGAAAAACAAAAGTTTCTTTGAGTAACATTGAAAACAAAAGTTGGGAAAATGGAATTTGTTTAAATTGAGAATAAAGCACTATTATTAGGAAAACTTATTTATACTTGTATTCAAATCTGTGATTAAATTTGCTGATTGAATGAAAAGCTAAGTTTAATTTGGCCCATATGTATTAGCAAAACGGCCAGGGAAAAAAGTTGAGCTGACACGCGTGCAAACACGCTGCTTTTGTTCATCTAAGGGCCCAATAACGCGGTCTAGCCCACATGGTTGAGCTCAAGCATGTGAGTGCACAGTAACAATGATGGGCTCTTCTGCCCTCAATCTCAAGTAGTCTGGTCCTGGCCTCCTGGGCTCAACCATGTGCAGTGCAGCTGTGTTGCCAAAATCGTTAGTTTACCTTTTTAAATTTCACGCCACTAATATGAACGAACAGGTGTTTATGTGTTTCTGGCCCTCGAAACTACTCCATGCTTTATCATTAGCAGGAGCAGCGCCCCGCAGATTGCCTCCACGTATGGTTTTATGTGAACCCTCCTTTTACTGCCAATAATGTCAGATTATCTGTTCGCATGATGCCCTGCCTAATTCCATTTGGAGATTTTTTTTTTGACAAGAATTCCATGGAGAATTGGATCGAGCAACTATGGACAAATGGACAAACGAAGACATGCATGCCGACTTGCCGAGGTGGGGTGCAGTAGCGGATCCTAGAGCTATCATCAACATATCGCCAATGCAGGGGCAACATTGTGAAACAACTTGTGAGCCACTTGGGTCTCGTTTAGTTTATAAAATTTTTAGCGTAAAAAATACTATAATATTTTATTTGTATTTAATAAATATTATCTAATTATAGTCTCACTAGTCTTAAAAGATTTATCTTTTAATTTATAACTAATCTGTATAAATAGTTATTTATTTTAACGATATTTAATACTCTATTAATACAACATAACATTTGATTTGATAAAAAAAATAAAAATTTTAACCTTTTCGAGACAACTAAACAAGGACGTGGTCATGCTCACCATCGTACAACAAAAACGGCTCTTGGGTGGAGTGAGGAGCCGTTTATCAATCAGTCGGCCCGGTCTGTACCTGTCTCGGTCGATGCACGCATGTGACTCGGAAGCTAGGGATCGTGATCGGGAGCCTGCCTCAATTATTGCGTCCCTTTTATAGCTGTCTGAATCTTGTGGAGCTTGGAGAGGATGATGCGTGGCCGTATATATGCCTTGGCACTTTGGCAGGCTGTCCACCTGTCGCGGCCACGGCCACACTGCTTGCCTGCGCACTCATCGTCATTTCTCCGAGTCACAGATTATTTTAGGTGCGATTATTTATTCTTTCGCACGAAGATGAGATGAGATGAGATGTCGCAGCTGGAGTAGTACCACTCCTGTGTGTGATAGATCGCGACGTGTACGTGTCTACGTGATCGATCGCCTGACCGGTGTGATCCAGATCTGGTCAGCACTACTCTCATTCCTCGATCATGATCCTGTCTCCCGTCTCACTCGCCCCCTTTCTGGTGCAACTGCTCCTTTTTATTTTGTTGCAATCGTTATATTTATTATCGGTGCTTCTGAGCCATGCCGTGAGCGAGACTTTTTTTTTTATCTGGCTTTGGTTACTTCTTCGATCCATGTAATGACCCAAATCTTGCGGTCTCGCCCTTCATGAACTGCAAATCCACTAGGATCTACTCTGCATCTACCGTAGCTGTGGACAAAGGGACATTCGGAGATTTATCTATTGAATCAAACTTTATATATATGAATTCAAACGTGTTTGGACCTATTACGAATTTGATGTCAAGATAAATGAGAATGCATGACATGATTGCTAAATAAATTTCCCAACCTGCAGGTCGTCGAGGTGACCGGAGTACAATTATACGCCTCATGTTAATGTATATAAGTATTTTTTTTCTTGTTACAAAGTCTCTTCTCCAACTACCCAACAACCAACGAATTGTAGATGGAAGGAAATATATGTTTTTTTGGTGAGGTTAACAGTTTATTAACCTCCGATTTTAACTCTTCCTCCAAATAGCCATGGCAAAATTTTTAGAGGGCTCTAGGGGTTCCATGGAATCAAGGATGGTAGGGGGGGCTTGAGCCCCCCTTCCCTTCCTTCCGCCCCACTACTAGATCTGTCCCAATGTAGTAGCACGAGTTCAGAGGATGGGTCGAGCATGGCATGGACAAAAGAAGACAGTTCACCAGGGGTTTGCTGGCAGCGAAGGCCAGGATAGAGGTCCAACGAGGAAGGGCTTGGGTGCTTACCGAGGTTTTGTGCCGAAGGGTCGTGTGAGGCCAGGACGTGGAGAGCTGCGGTGTGGCGTCGATGTGGTCGCGTGCGACGGGGTGGTAGATGGCGTGCGGACGTCTATGGTTCAGGCGAAGATGTTCTAGGCTCGGCGTGGTCGTACCCGGCAAGGACAAGTCGGAGTCGCCGGCATGTGCGGCGCCGGCACCAGTTAGCCAGCTCTTTGCAAACTAGTGGGGGAGGACGGCACCGCACTTAGGGTTCTTCTACCTGTTTTCTTTTGATTGAGGCAGAACAGAATGTCTTTTTCGAAATGACAGGTTTGTATCTGATCATGAGAATTATGGACGTTATAGAAAATATAAACATACATTTGTAGAAACTACAACTACACCCTTGAGCCTATCAAATATAGTTTTATTAGTTTTCTTTCCAAATCAATTGTCAGAAAAAATAAAGATAAAAAGTACTTAAAAATATTGATGATACTCTCCATAACAAAGCTCCAAAATAACGGTGGTCTGCACATTTTGAAGAGCTTAAGTGGTGAATAGTTTTTTAAAATTAAAATTACCCACAAAATAATTTTCTATAATTAATGAAGCTATTTTTTCATTGAAAACAGTGTAATAATATCTGTATTGAAAGACACCTGTGCCAATCCAGAGTAGCCACTGGAATACTTCAAGTTAGGTAGGGATCAGGGATTCTTTACAAGACTTTTGTATCCTTTATTGTTAGAAGAAAACAAAAAATATATTTGGATCCACTGTTTAGTAAACGATTTTGAGCTGCCTCTTGCTGATTCCTAAAGACATGTACGTAACTTACTCTTTCCAGAAACAACTAGATAATCATAATTTATAATGTGCAATATAATAAATATATTTTATTATTCAAATCACTATTTGTCATCATAATAATGATAAACAGTACCGTCAGAAGCTCATAATAGTTGAAATATTCAATATCCATTGATAAATGAATTATAGTCACTTTTCGTGTGTCCCAAGCATGACGACGCAATCTGATATCAAATTTAGTTTGGAGAAATATCAACATAATCATACGATAATTTAACTTCTGGAGAAAAGTTGGAAAGTATAATTTGACACGTACTTTAGCTAATGTCTGTCGGCATCACAAACTGTTACGACTCAACAATGAACTGAGGACTTTGTTAAAATAAGAAGTATTTCTTGATTGTCAAATAAAGTCTATTGTAAATAGACGCCGTTGCCGTGATCTAAAAAGAATAAAGTCTATTACTGAAATCGATTTTGTGCAAAAAAAATTGAAACCTTGTTGAAAGAATACGTATCTCGAACAACGATAGCCTATCCACATTGGTATGTTACCCCAATACTTTGAAAGAGTATACAATTAGATTGTGAATTATCCAAATCTGTCCACTACCATATTGATAATATGTAGTGACGCAGTGTTACGTGCGCCTTGACAAAATGACACCTAAGCAGCAGAAAATAGGACAGAAGTGGAACATGGGCAGGCGCCTATGTTTTCTGGACAGACAGGGTGCCAGTGTCCACCGTCCATCGGATATCACCATGAAACAAGGCCCTATCAAAAGCGCATGCATGTTTATTTTTGCAAGCGAACAGAAGGTTTAGTGTTACCTCCTGCTAAATTTTATTCAAAAGGAGAAAAGAAAAGTTGTGCATATTACAGCGCACATCATGTTGTGCACCAACCATAACATAACTGAATGCAACTTGCACATTTGAAGAATGGATCAGTAACTTTCTAAGGATATATGAAATTCCTCATTCATCCAACAGGGACCCACGAATCATTGTCCGGTGCTGCCTATGTCGTGCCCCGTTCTTATCTCCACTGGACTGGACTGTAAGCATCGCGACATATAACAAACAAATCGGCATATCCCATTTCCCCTGTTTAAGGACTACTATGCTCTCTTAAATCATATTAAAGTTGCCACTGTTCATCGTTCATCGAACTAGTAGCGCAAGTGCCAAGGAACTGAGCCCACCCAGGTTCATCAACGGATATTTTTCCATACCCTCTCTAAAAAATCACAGTTCCACAATCCTCCAAAATATTTTGTTTTAGATGACTGATCCCAAAACTATGGTAAATTTACCAAAATTTTCCCTTGCTACATGCTAAAGGCCACACTGATCTGGCCGACTGTATTTGATCCAAAACCTGTAGAAAGTTCAGTGCTGCATTGACACGAACATGTTTTGTTCCTTTGTCTGCACCTTGAGGTGGTTCTGTCATCAATAATAAATCTATCCATAGTCCACAAACAAAGGGAGGTTGCCAGCTGGACCAAGTGCGTGGTAACAAAAGTGAGACCCCCGGATGATCCTTGGTGACCTCCCAAGGGGCACAGGCACCGTAACCCCTCAAGGCAGGGATCAGTCCCTCAGCTTATTGAATGGCCTTATCACCTGTATTAAACTTTCAAAAACTCTATCATTGGTGCAATTTATACATTGCCAACTGTGCTGATTTTTCTTCACCATGTAAACAAAGCAAATGTTCATGTGAGGACTAGGACCAGGCAAATTTAAATTTTCAAAAAATAGGAGCAAGAAAAGGCCAAAGCCTTCTGGTCTATATGAGGTGGTGTCTAAAATGAGAGATCTCATTCTCTGCCTCTGCCAATGGGTCACTAGTCATTTTAGCCCATCCTTGCAAGTTATCCGTCTAGCCAGGCACATAGATAAGGGCGAATTCCACGGTCCTGTCCAATCGCTTGCTTCAGACTTCAGACTTTCAGAGGCCAGAGCTCTCTCTCCCGGTCCCGGGGAAAGCCATGGAGGAAGAGCAGAGCCCGAGGCTCGGCCGGGAGCCGGCGACCGAGCCCGGTCCTGCGCCGGAATGGCCGGAGCCGGAATGTAAGAACGACAACGATGTGAAAGACCCGGAGGACCCGGAGAGCACCGGCGGCGGCGGCAACGGCAACGGCAACGGCATCAGCTCCCTGGAGCAGCCGCTGCTGAAGCGGAGCACCACCCTGACGGCCAGCCACCTCGCCCTCGTCGGCGCCAAGGTCTCCCACATCGAGAGCCTCGACTACGAGTGAGCATTCGTTCTTCTGACTACTACCCCCTTTCTTGTCATCATGATCATGGCTAGCTGATGATGAATGCCGGCAGGCTCTGCTCTGATCTTGCGTCTAAAAATTCAATTGCTCTGTTTGTTCTGTTCTTGGCGGCATGGCGCGCAGGATCATCGAGAACGATCTGTTCAAGCACGACTGGCGGAGCCGGTCCAACGTGGAGGTGCTGCAGTACATCTTCCTCAAGTGGGCCATGGCGTTCCTCGTCGGCCTCCTCACCGGCGTCATCGCGTCCCTCGTCAACCTCGCCATCGAGAACATCTCCGGCCTCAAGATGCTCCACATGGTCAACCTCGTCCGCGAGAAGCGCTACTGGGCGGGCTTCCTCTACTTCGCCGGCGTCAACTTCGCGCTCACCTTCGTCGCCGCCGTGCTCTGCGTCGTCTTCGCACCCACCGCCGCCGGCCCCGGCATCCCCGAGATCAAGGCGTACCTCAACGGCGTCGATACGCCCAACATGTTCGGCGCGCCGCAGCTCATCGTCAAGGTCAAGGCCGCACTTTCTTTCCTTTCGGGGCTGAGCTGACTTTTCCTTTTCTGTTCTGCCTTCTGAAATGAAAAAGAATGCTGTCTGCAGATCATTGGCAGCATCGGCGCCGTGTCGTCGGGACTGGATCTCGGCAAGGAGGGCCCGCTCGTGCACATCGGCGCGTGTCTGGCCAACCTTCTCAGCCAGGGCGGCGAGGGCCGGTGGCGGCTGCGCTGGCGGTGGCTGCGCTACTTCAACAACGACCGCGACCGCCGGGACCTCATCACGTGCGGCGCGTCGTCCGGGGTGTGCGCAGCGTTCCGGGCGCCCGTCGGCGGCGTACTGTTCGCGCTGGAGGAGGTGGCCACGTGGTGGCGGAGCGCGCTGCTGTGGCGCACCTTCTTCAGCACGGCCACCGTCGTGGTGGTCCTGCGCGGCTTCATCGAGGTGTGCAGGAACGGGCGCTGCGGCATGTTCGGCGAGGGCGGGCTCATCCTCTTCGACGTCAGCGACGTCACCGTGCGCTACCACGTCGGCGACCTCCTCCCCGTCACGCTCGTCGGCGTCCTCGGCGGAGTCCTGGGCGCGCTCTACAACCACGTCCTCCACCAGGTGCTCCGCCTGTACAACCTGATCAACGCCAAGGGCCGGCTGGCGAAGCTGGCGCTCGCGCTCGCGGTGTCCGTGCTCACCTCGACGGGGCTGTACCTCCTACCGTTCGCCGTGCCGTGCACGCCGTGCGATCCGGCGTTCGGCGGCGCGTGCCCGACGGTGGGCGACTCCGGCAACTTCAAGCAGTTCAACTGCCCCGCCGGCTACTACAACGATCTGGCGTCGCTGCTGCACGCCACCAACACGGACGCCACGCGCAACATCTTCTCCACGGGCACCGCCGGCGAGTTCCGGCTCGACTCGCTGCTCATCTTCTTCGCCGTCTATTGCGTGCTGGGGCTCTTCACCTTCGGCATCGCCGTGCCGTCAGGGCTCTTCCTGCCCATCATCCTCATGGGCTCCGCCTACGGCCGCATCGCCGCGCTCGTGCTCGCGCGCTTCGCGCGGATCGACCACGGACTCTACGCCGTGCTCGGCGCCGCCGCGCTCATGTCAGGCTCCATGAGGATGACCGTCTCGCTCTGCGTCATCTTCCTCGAGCTCACCAACAACCTCCTCCTGCTCCCCATCACCATGTTCGTGCTGCTCATCGCCAAGACGGTCGGCGACGCCTTCAACCCCAGCATCTACGAGATCATCCTCGACCTCAAGGGCCTGCCGTTCCTGGAGCCCAAGCCGGAGACGTGGATGAAGGACCTCGCCGTCGGTGAGCTGGCCGCCGCCAAGCCGCGGGTCGTCACGCTGCAGGTCATCGAGAAGGTGTCCACCGTCGTCGAGGTGCTCAGGTCCACGGCACACAACGGGTTCCCCGTGCTGGACCGGCCGCGGCCAGGCCTGTCGGAGCTCCACGGGCTGGTGCTCCGGTCCCACCTCATGGCCGTGCTCAGGAAGCGGTGGTTCCTGACGGAGAAGAGGAGGACGGAGGAATGGGAGGCCCGCGAGAGGTTCTCGTCGACGGAGCTCGCGGAGAAGTCCGGGAGCATCGATGAGGTGGCGGCGCAGCTGACGCCGGAGGAGCTGGACATGTACATTGACCTCCACCCGTTCACCAACACCACGCCGTACACCGTCGTGGAGACCATGTCGGTGGCCAAGGCCGTGGTTCTCTTCCGCACCTGCGCGCTCCGGCACATGCTCATCATCCCAAAGTTCCAAGGCCCTGAGGTCAGTTAGTCAGTGAAAAAACAAAGCAAAATTAAATTTTGTCGGTTTTATTTTCTTCTTAATAAACTTTTTTACTAATATAAGTACTTTTGAAAAATATATAGATGATGAATTCTAGTATTCTACTAACAAATCTGTGATCAATTTGTGTTCAGATAGCTCCAATTGTGGGGATCCTAACAAGGCAGGACCTGAGGGCACACAACATCATTGGTGCATTTCCTCATCTGGCAAACAAAAGGAAAGTACACTGAGGTCTGCACCGCCATTTTTGGTAATTCAATGTTGCCTGCATCCAAACAAAATGGTCCAGCTGCTTCTAGTTCTATCATATTCCTTTCCCCCCATGTTCTATTTTTGTCTGTAAGTAGACTGAGAGGGTTAATTGCTTATCTTCTCAGATTATGTGAATAATAGCTTCCCATGTAAAATCACACCCGTACTTTTCTGCTCGCAATTTGATCGTTGTAATCAAAACGGGCAAACACCGATGATGCAATAGAGATTTTTTTAGATGTTTCAAATTGTTATTCAAAGAATAACAAAAAAATAATCTGAGATCGTGGAACCAGGTCTGTAGTTGGACCATTCTATCCTTTAATACAATGATGCACAGCTCTCCGTGTATATTGGAGAAAAAATAAACACAATCTCTACCCTATAAGACCTTTTTTTTTGCAAATGGACTCTGTTATAACCATTAGAGAAAATGAGCTTTTGTTGTCGAGTACTTTTAGGCTGTCTAGTTTGAGGAATGAGTTAATCCGTCATCTTCTCCGTCTCATCATTTTGTTTGGTTTGCGAAATGAAATGAGTTGACCCATCACCACTATGTTCCTCATGACCTAATAAATAGTATCTGTATGAAAAATGAAATCATTTCACCAAATTTAAGGAATGGA
This sequence comes from Bothriochloa decipiens, assembly GCA_023333625.1. NCBI lineage: Eukaryota > Viridiplantae > Streptophyta > Magnoliopsida > Poales > Poaceae > Bothriochloa > Bothriochloa decipiens. The sequence continues at coordinate 34,460,950 of CM041644.1, read as the reverse complement.
ATCATGATGCACCACCTCATCTAGAATGGAGTCATTCCTCAGACCAAACACCCTGTAAACTGTACTAAGTCTCTTGTTGATTCAGAAGTCCTTCTGTTAGGTGCACCTGTTACCAAAATTGCAACATGACCCTACCTTGTAGCCATTTAGTCGTTTGCATGGTCTTGGCCGGTGTGGAGCGCTCCAAACAAAACATGAGCGGTCTTTTTGGAGATTACAGATAGCTCAGCGTTTGAGAATGCGACTACTGCAAGATTTGTACTTACTTAAAAGACCATGTAAAACCACTGGGCTCCAATGATTGACGCTTTTACAGCACAAACTGTCAATTCTTCCAACCAAATTATGGAAAGCAGGACACATTGCTTCCAAATATCACTATCTTAATGATCACGAGCTCCATGTGGGAACAATGTCAATGAGAAGTTGAGAACAATGCCTATCAAGGTATCAGGTGAATGAATGGTCACTGACTTAACGCAACGAAAATTTTTAAAGAAATCCCTGAACCTTCTAGTTCATGGCAATGGCATAGGAGGCTTGCGTGATCAAGATACTTAAAAGAGTACATAAACAAAACGGACCAGTACCAACGAGCTTGGAGGACACTTGTTTATCAATATTGATAAAAAATTACAACAAGGCGATCACTATCATTGTGTAGCAATCAACCACACCACCAGCGAATAAATTTGTGCCAGCATCGAGAGATGAAGGTTCCTGTGTCTGACTTCAGTGGTAACAGCTGAAGTGCTAGAAAATATCTCTCCTTTGGAGGCACCTAATCACCTACGGAGTATTGAATAACTTATATGCACTCTATTATTCATGCTATCTGTGACTGTGAGGTCTACTATACTGCTTCTGAAATACTTCATGAAACATATCAAGGCAAAAGTAGTCTACGCGGTGGTCACAGATCCGTAGCATCTACGACAAACATGCGCGGATGTCTAGGCATGGACATACTTTTAAATACTGAGGAAAATATTTGAATTGATTACTTTTTAGGAAGAATAATAAAAAACTAATACAATAGGTGGCATGTCTAGCGAGCGATAACCTAATCCATGAGGTCCTTCTGCTAGGTAGGGTAGAGCCGATTATATAACATAATCCTCCTAGTATGCCGTTTATGACGTGCCGTTGTAACTTTTACTATTCTCGAAAAAAAATCACTCTTGTTCCATCAATAAATCATCCCAGCCCACTAGTCAGGAATCAGGCGCTCCGCACGTCCAAATGCGTATGACCTAATCATTATTACATTTAAATTTAATTAATTTTTTATTTTTGTTGTTGCATGGTGTATTATGGGTCAATTGTCGTGGATATTGGTTGGAATCATTTAGCGGCAAGTTTATGGCGTCTATATCTGTAGAGAAAAGCTACATCTTGGTAGATCTTACGTATGGATGTCAATATATATTACAAACCGAATAATCTATTTTCCAATATTATGATTAACAAAGTTCAAAAATATCACTTTAAAGATAGCCCAATCAAAAGAAATTCAAAATAAAGTCTCTGTAGGAAATTTTGTGCTCGTTAAGTAAACAAAATTCCTATTTGTTCCAACAGCGACCCAGCGTGTCCACCAAAGCACACAATAAATATGTCATAAATGATAAGTGTATCATAGAAATAAAAATATATTCCAAATAAGTCAAACGTACTAAAGGACACATTGTGTGAATATAGAAAATAAACATAAAATGTACTAACGTTTAATTATTTGAATGTATCAACAAATTTTTTTTGATTAATTTGGTTAACTATCCTAACCAAGATTGATTGTTGTAGAAAGGATAGGGCAACTATCTTGTTCAGAAGAAAAAAAAATACCAAAGTTCCAAAATTTACAATCTATTCATTCAATATTTGTGTTTTTAGAAGACAAAAATTTTGCATTTTACATTATCTCTTACATATAGAAATACCCTATCCTTTCTTATTCTTCTTCCTTCTATCTATGATCCCTCATTTTATCCACATCCCTTTAGTTTTGCTTCACATCCTAGAATCAGGTTTCTTTTGTAGAGAAAAAAATACAGTTGCTACAACTAATAGATCTACTCATTTTTGATAGATGTATTTATTCACGTAGTTACTATTTCTTAGTTAGGAACTCAAAAATGAAAGGAAAATCAAGTGGATCTCTTCGGTGGAGCTAACTTGAGGAGAAAGAGAAATGCAATATCCAAAACGGCGCTAAGAAGGAGAGATGAAACCTGAGCTCAACATAACTTGCATCGGTGTAGCCTTGGCCAACATAACAAGCCCACAATGTAACCCACAAGCCACAAGAGAGATCAATATATAGGCCAAAATGTAGACCAGACGCACCCTTCCTTGGCTTGCAAAGATTAGTGCATTTTCCTCAAGAATTAAGCTTGTACTCTCCTGCTAATTATTCAAAATAAAAAGAATTAGGCTTATACACCTTGCGGTGTTTGAGAATAATGCTATATTATTATTATATAGAAGACGGATGTCTTATATCATATCAGGCGAGGGAACCATCCAATGGTACGAAGGATATGTGACGTGACACAAATTGATTAGAGTCTGATAGGTCATAGGTGGGTGTCTTTTTTTCAAAAAAAAAAAAGGAAATTTTTTCCGCCTCTACAAGAGGCTTGCACAAAACCACTAATTATTATACAAAAAGTTTAAACACTAGTGAAAAAGAAGCTCCAAAAAAAAACAAAGATTCTAAAAGAGGCAAACAACGAGCTAAGCATTAAGCATATGAAAAGACAACCATCGAATTTTGGTTTGACTTCAAACGCATTTTTAGTGCTAATGCATGGAAGCAAGACCCAATTTGAAAAGTCTACGAAGAGTCAGTTTCTGAAATCTTAAACTTCAAACAACGAGCTAAGCACTAAGCCTATGAAAAGTCAGTTTTTGAATTCGAGACATCATGCTTTTTAGTGCTAATGCAAGGAAACAAGACCCAATTTGAATATAATATGTTTTTTTTACCTCTTAACCGATATTTTATATTAGTTCAATATTTTGCATGTGCTATCTCAGCATATTTTTGACACTGCTGATTAAAGTTCCCAGAATTTTGTCGGACTGCATATTTCGAATGGTCGGCTGCACTTAAAATGCACAATATCATCATATAATAAACACAGCGAATGAGAAACAGGACAAGACTAATAAACAAACAAAAAAGGGTTTTTTTTTTTGATGAGGGGAATAATAAACAAACAAAAGGGTGAAACAAATGGGCTGTACTGGGGAAGTCCGTGGGCTGCATGGGCTGTACGACCTAACTCCATTATCGGGCTTGGGTTGTTTCGGTACCGGCTGCCTGGGCCGCTGGGCGGACCGGACGTCCGGCGCCCGAACGCCGGAAGGGGGGGTATGGTTCCACTTCCAGGACACGGCCAGCCAGGTCGGGGCCTCGGCGTCTCGGGGTATCGGCAGTCACGCACCCGGCACCGCCGGCGGTCGTGGCGCGATGCTGGATCTGCTGGCCCGCGCTGGGCTGCCTCCCCGAGCGCGGCACGGCCTCGGCTCGGATCGCGGTGTCCCGTAAAGACGAGGCAGGGCGATCCCCGGCGCCCGGGCGCCACGCACCGTGCATGCGCGCCGCGTCCTCCTTCCCCCGCGCGCGCCCCTGCACGCTGCACGCCCGATTCGCATGCAGCACCAGGCTCTCGGCGCACATGCTCACTCTAGCTGCGCTGCGTCCACTGGCAGGCAGGCAGGCAGGCACACAGCCCGCGGATACGCTCTGCCCCCCGCGGCGGCGGCCTCCAGTCCCAGCGCCGACACCGCCATGTTCGCCATGACCTCCGTCGCCGCAGCACCACGGTCTCAGTCTCATGGCGTGCAGCGTGCGTGCACCCTGCGAAGCTTCATGCATGCTTACGTGGTCGATCACGCAGCTTCGCTTCATACTATGCGTATTATTATCATCATCCTTGAGTTTCATGTCGCGCGGAATCACACCGCTGTCTCGCCGGCGGAGAATCCAGCGCCCTTCCCAAAAATTATACTAGTACTCGTATTATGCATCCCCGAATTCGTGGCTCGAACGCGCGTGACGTCGCTGCGTTCCGGCGGACACTAGTGTTCGCCTCGAAAGAAAACAAAAAAGGTCGCCTCGCCTCGAGATCGCGGGTGTGTCCATGACGATGCGAAAGGATCTATCATTCGATCCCCATGTCGATCGGGGTGCGCGCTGCATCATGTGGCATGTGCTGCTCTGCTCCTAACGATTAACGGACAATGTTCTCGCCCAGCTTCTCGAAGCACGCGACCGTCATCGTGATCGCCATTCACGGGAATATCATTCACTTGCTGGTATCGTGGAGAGGAGATCCACATGTCGAATCCATTATTATTACATAATAACTACGAGCTCGATCGCCATGGTCGATCTGTCAACAGATCACGGCCGCGATCGATAAACTAACCCTGCAGCCAAATCTTGGCCACGCAGTCGCGCGCAGCGAGAGAGATGATCGGAATATAATCTTGGCGTGCCCATCTCTCGAACTGGAAAGCTATATAATCCACGGCTAGCTGCTGTGCTTCCCATGCTGCCGGCATGCATGATTCGTCCCTCTCGTCTGGTAAGCTCGGCACGGCAGATCTTAGGGGATCCTCCTCTCCCATCCTTGTTTTGTTTTATATTTATATGCTTCATGATCCAGCTAACGGGAGGAATAATTCATTCCTCAGGGAAAAAAAAAACCAACCAACGGGGGAATGAAGCTTATAATAATCCAGCGTACCAGTGGCGTTGTGGGCAAATGGCTATCGAAAGCAGCAGCTAGCAGAACCTTCTGCGGATCGGGATCGATTCTTCTTCTTCACCAAAAGCAGATCATCACAGCACAAGTAGGCACGCAGACTCTGCTCCGAACAAGCTGTGCTGTCCCAGTCCCAGACCCGCGCCCCAGCCCCAGCAGCGGCAGCTGTCTCACTTGTCTTCAACTGCCTGCCCGGAGCATAGCCCTGCAATAATTGGGATCCGATCCGATCATCCATGGACGACGACAAAGCCTCTGCTCTGCTTGCGCCCTTGGGAACGGCGAGCGTGTTATTTTAATATTAATATAATCCAGACTCGATCGACCAGCAGTCTCACGAACAGCCTCGAGCTCGTCTGCTCGTGGCCCATGTAGTAGTAGAGTAGCTAGGGGAGTGAGAAAGCAACTTTCGAAGCATCGCCTCGTCATCGACAATGCTCCATTGCTCATGCATGTGGATCATCAGGGCATCAGGCAGGCAAAGGCAACAACTAGCTCCTGCAACTGCTGTCGTAGTTTCATCTATCTTTGCAAAAAGCAGCACCCAGCCGCCCAAAAGAAAAAGGGGCCATCAGGGAATGCGAGCTGCACTACTTCAATTGATGATGGTATGTGATTTTTTTTTTTTAAAACAAATGATGCTGTGTGATTGAAGCATGAGACCACGCCGGGAAGGAAAGCATTACTGAATTGTTTACGAGATGGTTGGCTTTGATAATTGCAGGCACTGATTCTGTTCTGCTACCCAGCTAGTGATCTACTACTATATCTAGTCTGTGAATGCGGATGTTTGCCACACAGCTTTTTTTCCTTTTTTTTTTTGGGCCCGGAATCTATGCTTATTTTAAGCCTTTCAGCTCACGTTATGCGGGTACCATGTCCATGCAGCACGCAGCTACTGCTAATAATTCGGCACCAGTCCACCTGCATCAGTTTTTATATACTGTGCTGAGTATATGCCAACGGCCGAAAATGATGTGAACAACTATCGAGCATCAATTGGGAGAGAAAAATATTCGAAGAATTTATAGCACATAATCTTGCTCTAATTAAATTTTAAAACGAGTTCGGTATCGGTATTACGTGATCTTGGGAGGTCGTTTTGGAAATCTTGCGAGTTTGACATGTTTCGTTTCATTCAGTTGCGAAATGATGAGCCTCCAGTTCAAACGGAAATTGATTATTCTAGCCTTTTTCTGTTTAAAGTCAACAATCTTACGCACAACTAGTTATCAACTTATCATGCTGTCGAACGCTTAAGGATTAGTGTGTGTCCACTAAAGTCATGTCAACTCGTTCGCTTCCATCGGTGACAAGAACGGAATCACGGTACCACACGAAGCTCAGGCTTTGAACGGTCCTGAACACCGGGTCGATCTGTGCAGCAGCAGACAAGATCTACGATTCCACCACATCGTGCTGCACCTGCAACTGCAACGCCCCAAGCGGAAAAGGGCCTGCACGTCGCACATGCTGCAGATTTTCTGCGGAGCTCTGACAGAGAGGCATGCGGCCGCCGACGAGATCATTCGCTGTTCAACAGGGCGTCGTGTCAGGTAAATCGGCAGCTGCTCCGGCCGATTTCATGCAGCATCGGTGATCGATCATGTCCAAAGGGCTCTCGCAGAGTGCAAAGGCACTAGTGCTTGATCTGACGGCCGGCCACTGATCGGAGATGTTTTCCCATTTCACATTCAAGATCGATCGATGATAGATTTCATGGGACTGAGGAGCGAACCCTAGCTCGACACGAACTTCACCTACTTGCTGTTCCTGGCGGGCAGAAGATACGCTAGGATATTAGACGCCACCGGTCAAGGCGTCGAGTCACATTGACATTGGGGGTATGGATGGAATATACCATTCCAATTCGGGAGTGCACGACCCGCAACTGCAAGCCACCACCCGATCGACGAAGAGGAATTCAGATGTGAATGATGAATGGTGTGCTGCCACTAGGTCACGGTCAGGATCTCTCGGTATCTATCGTCTTAGCACACTGTGTCTACTCGCGGTCTTGTCTGTCTTGCCGATTTCGTCAAGCAAGTCTCCTCCACCAACGAAATGGGTTTGCTTACCACCAAGATTGACAGCCACTACACAACACAAGCAACTAGTAGATCTGCGCCACATTATGCCAGTTGGTTGCTCATGTACTATCATAAGACAAAGCCCCAAGCAATTACAGAAACACAGGATACCACTTCCATCATCATCATGATTTAACACGCGGGGCAACGTAAGTTTCCTTTCCCGATGGAGCCTCCCGTCTCCCCCCAGCCCTCTCGCCCCCGAGCGGGCGAACCAGCCAAATCCCCCAAGATCCACCCACTCCCTTCGAATCTTGCTGAAACATCCTTAATTTTTTACGAAGGGAAAATACACAGAATGGCGGATAATATAATAGTTCGAAGCATCAAACCATCTCATTATCTCGCAATAGTCGATACAGGATCCATACATCGAACAAAAGAATACAATTAGAAGGGATTACATAAATAGTTCATCGCCACACTAGCGGGATCATCAGAGTAGCAGCAGCCTCTGAAACGGCTGCGGAAGGCGGAAGTACAAAACATCTCCAAAAGAAGCCTGAGCATAGGAACGAGACGTCTACTCCTCCTCATCGTCATAGTCGTAGTCGGGCTCACCTGCCAAATAATTTTCAGTACGGTTTGTACTGGCCACATCTCCCACCCTATGATTTGCTTTTGCTATGTAGTATTTGGTGGGATGCAAAGGATATAATCAAATCGATCTAATATGTGGCTGTAGTTTCCTATGCGAACAGTGACCAATATTATATAATATAATTCATCAAATTTTTATCCATCTCATCCACACATCCAAACCCATTCCAACTCCATCACACACATCTCACCCTCTCGCACTCAGTCGACAGGTCCAACTCCCTCTCGGAGCCTGTCTCAGCGGCTCACAGCCGGAAGGGTAACACCAGGGGGAGAAATAGAAGGACTCCTCTCACTACTCCCGAAAAGCGTGGGTCTTAGGAAAGAGCCATACCAGTGGCCCACGGACTATATATAGATTCATAAACTCTGCAGAGCGTGTACTCCCGTAACCACAAGATCACTATCATCGGCGGTGCCCCGCCTAAGCTGATTCCGACTGCTTTCTAACCGGTGCGATGCCACCCTACCACTCAGTACTGGGACATCCCGGATAGGTACCACCGGCACACTGAGACTGTGAGACATAGTACCGGGCCCCCGTGGTCACTATGCTGTCTAAGGAGGGTGTGGGTCTCCACGCCCGTACCTTCCGATACTTTCTGCTAACAACCTAGTAGTAGTGGCACCGTCCTAGCTAGTCAGACATCCGTCTCCCGCCCATACAAGAGCGAGTGGTGAGCACGTAAGTCCCAAGGTCCCGGTCCTCAAGAGATATCAGGTCCTAGGGGGGATCAGACAGGATTATCTTCTCTTTTGGGACTACAACAGTACGTGCTGCAACAGCACCTTCTACCCGGGGCTTCGCTCCACGAAGGTTCTCACCCCCGGGATCTCCTTATGCCTCACAATGTGCCCGCCACAAGCACCTCACACGGGAATACCCAGAACACATTCCCCGGCAAGACTTGCCCACATGGCTCGTCGTAGAATCCTGTCCGATTGACTCAACCCTCACCACACACCCAAGACGCACGCAGCACTCTCCCCGAGTAAAGTGGCACCACGTGCCTTAACCATATGACCATACTCTCCACCACGTATCATCATCACACAGATATAAGCGTAGTAGAAGTAAAGTATCATAAGAGAAATAAGCAAGCGTCTAGCCTATCAGCAGGTGTGCAGGAGTAAGGTTGCGACAATGTAAAGGCTCATCAGGAAGTTCTACCATGCAACCTATCATCAGGTGATATTCATAATTAAAGCACTAGCAACTAGATATATTATGCCATGCGTAATAGGATCTACGAGGTTGGGTGGGGTGTGGCACCTGTGAAGTCGTCTCCGAGCTCCTCCTCGTACTCGTAGTCGTCCTCCTCGAGCTGCTCCTCCTCTGAAACGAGACATAATAGCCGCGTCAGCGGCTCCTATAGAGTCAACACAAAGAAGCAATAAAATTCAATAACTCCAAATGCACTCATACATAGGCCTATGACGTAGAGCTCATTTTTATGAAAATTTGGACACTTGGTTCATATTTTTTGGAGTTTGTATGAAGAAGTTATGAATTTCCGAAGTTTATTCTATTTTCAGAAAAAGAAAAAGGGCAGATTAACCTGGTGCTGACACGTGGCAGCTCCTGGTTGGGCTATGTGGCGTGCAGGCACAGTGTGGCTGGGGATGTGCTGACGTCGTGCTGACATCAGCACTGACGGGGGACCCAGTCAGCGGCTGACAGGTGGGGTCCACGGATCTGGTCACTGACAGGTGGGGCCAGGTCAACGGTCAACGTTGACGGGTCTCGACTGGGCCTCGGAAGGCCTGGATAGGGCTGGATCTGGTCACTGACAAGTGGGGCTAGGTTGGGTCGGCCACTGTACACTCGAGGTTGTGGTCCGGATGACCCCTCGAGGACGGAGCTCGCTCGGGCGAACGGACTGGCCTTGAGAACGAAGCCTCGCCCGGCGAATGGGCATGCCCTCGAAGACGGAACTTTGTTCACACGAAGGGGCAACCCTCGAGAATAGTCATCCGGTGAGACTCGACCCTCTGGCCTCGAGCCGGAGCCTCGACTCGAGCAGGCCCTCGTTAGAGCCAGGTCCTCGACTCCGTCGGGCGGACCCTCGACGAATGTCGGACGGACCCTCGACTTGTCGGGGGGACCCTCGACGAATGTCCGACGGACCCTCGACTTCGTCGGGCGGACCCTCGACGAATGTCGGACGGACCCTCGACTTCATCGGATAGACCCTCGACTCGTCGGGCGGACCCTCGACGAATGTCGGACGGACCCTCGACTCGTCGGGCAGACCCTCGACTCGTCGGACGGACCCTCGACGAATGTCGGGTCATTACCTGAGCTATGTGGCTGGTCGGCTAGGTGCTCTAACTCGGGGAAATCGACCCTCAAGCCGGTGGCGGTCAGCGAGGCGCGGCAGCGGCGTCTGGCGACGGCGAGGCCAAATTTGCCGGCGAAGCCGGGCGTTGGTCTCCATCTTCCTTCTTGCCTTTCGATTGGAGAAGCTGGGATCTCCATGAGCTAGCTACCGGGGCTAGTCGAGGCACGGCGGGGCGTGCGCGGCTCGGCGGCCACAGCGGACGCTCCGGCGGCCAGAGTCTGGGGAGGCCGGAGCTGCAAAAGTGCGTGGCTCCAACTGTGGCCCGTGCTGGCTCCAAGAGGTTGCCTAGAACACGTTCTAGAATACGGCGAAGCTATTGGCCGCGGTAAGGAAAGAAACAGCGATAAGGGGAGCGAGAACGTCGACGATGTACTGGTGGCGGCCAAGGATGGGGTAGGGCAGCTCACCTGCGCGGGGCTGTCCCGGTGGCTCGAGGCTGAGGTCGAAGCGACGGCCTGGTGGGGGAGTAGCAGTGCCGTAGCGTTGGAGGGGTAAGTCGAGGCCGAGCGGGTCCGTCGGGCTTCTCCGGCGCACGGATGCGGACGGCGGAGGTGGCGCTCTGCTCTGGTCCGGCTCCTCCCCGCCTTCTTCACCCCTCCCTTTACTCCTTCTCCTCAGTAGCAGCAGTCGAGAGGTGCGGCACGGTCAAGGCGACTGCGCGGCATGGGAAACCCTAGAGGCCGGATGCTTCTCCCTTTTATAGCGGCCGGCGGCCATGGCGGATAGCGAGGATGGCAGATGCCAATCCTGCGGCTGGGCGCGATCGCGAGTTAGGGTTAGGGTTCGGGGAAAGGCGCGGCGTGGGCATGTGAGGATGAATGGCATCCGTGTTGTGATGGCGAGTCACGGGCGAGCAGTGGGCGGCGGAGCTTCGCCGTTCCATTTCTGGAACGTCGGACGTGACGCGCGGCGAACAGAAATGGTAAAAGGTGGAAGCTGACAGGTGGGGCTCGGGTGTCAGCGAGAGAGGAGGGGAGAGACGCGAGCGTGGGCGACGGCGGCGGCTTGCTGGGCCGCCTTGCTGGGCCGGCGGTCGGCGAGCGGGCGCGCGGCGCGCGGCGGAACGCGGCAGCGAGCGGGCGCGCGGCGGAACGCGGCAATGCGCGGGAGCAGGCCGAGCTGGGCCTCGAGCTCGGGCAGGCAGGCTGGCGTGCATGCACGTGCGTGCGTGAGCGAGCGCGTGCGCCGGTGGTCGAGCGCGCTGCGGGGCTGGGCCGGCGCGGGGAGTCGGTAGCAGGCATATATATATATACATGCATTAAAAGGTTATTCGATTTTTATTAACATCACATAAAATAGAATAAGAGGCGAATCAAACTCTGGTTATTTAAATGCAATGCTCGGGCTAACGTCGGGTGCTATTTGTGTATCTATTGGCAGGTTTCCTACATGACATCCACCATACACTGGTAAACTTTAGAAAAATTTTTGAAAGCCCGTATTTTCGGTGACCGGATTTCTAGGGTTGTTACACTTGCCACCCCCACCACAGATCCAGCATCCTCTCTCTCTGATCTACAAGCTGATGGGTCGCTCATCGGCCCGAAGTGTCAGAGGGCCGAGATCTGGAAGCCAGCAGCGTCAACCATGGAAGGAGAGCAAGCAGCGGACCAGCGGATTGAAGAGGCCGAAGATGAGGAGGGAGTTTCCACCCTCGATTCAAGCAAGCTAGCAGCCATCGATGAGCAGATTCTTGCGGATTTGGCGGAAGACATCTACTCCCTCCTGGCAGCGGCAGAAAAGGAGGCAGCATCGGGCACGGCGCTGCTGAAGAAAGGCGAGTTCAATGCTCAGCAGTCACCTATGGAGGGAGGAATGGGCAAGGCTGGCGCTTCCAGAGGGAGCGGTCATAGCTCCTTGCCGGACTTCGCCAGTTCTCCAGACCCCAACAAGGGAAGAACTCCTTCAAGCGCCACGGCATCAGCCGAAGCCAGAATTCCAAGAGCGGAGAAAGAGAAGTGGGCGGCCAAGCATTCAAGTCAATTCAATCCTCACACACCATGGAAGCAAGGGAGCAAGGTCACGTCCACATCAACGCATCAGAGAGCCACAGATTTGGAGGAGGCGAGATTTCAGGGGAGCCTTCATGGCACCTTGGACCGTGGACTTTGGTGAAGCGGCCGCACTGGTGGCGCCGAGAAAAGCAACATTCAACCTCGTCGGCCGACGAGAAGCAGCGTATAGGATCTATTCTAGGAACGGAGAGATTCAAAAAAATTGGTCCATGGTAAATGCTACAATTGCTTCGCACCGGATCACCATACAAAGGATTGTTTATCACAACCAACCTGTTGGCACTGCAGCAGAAGTGGACACCAATCCCACGCTTGTTCGAGGAGATCTGTGTATGGCTACATAAAGCATCAGGAAAGTGGGAGCAAGAACACCCAAATAGCACAACGCCCACCCTTCACCAGAAACCTCTCCTTGTCCACTCCTAGCCGCAACTCCGTGAGCCGCTCCTACCTCGAAGTGGCTCTCGATACTCCTGCTCCTGCTCCCATGGTGCTGGCTGAGTACCCTGGGGACCCGCGCGCCAGGACGACCGCTGAGTCCATGTTCATCTCGACTACCAGCGACATTCAGAGGAGGAGGGACGCATTGATCGGCAAGGCGGAGGTCTGCCGGCTGGAGGGCAGCACCCATGACTCACGCCCGAGTCATGTGGGGGCGGCTCTGCGATCCAAGCTGGGCATGGACTGGATTGATTTCCAGGTCGTGAAGCATTTCCAGAGCAGTACCTCATCATCTTCAGGGAGGAGCACCTCCGACAGCGTGTCACGCGCATGAGGCGGCTGGAGGATGAAGTGAGGGTCTTCTTCTTTGAGTCCTGGACCAAGGCAAGAGGAGCAGCCAACACCCATCTGGAGTTCAGATTCAATGTTCACATCGAGGAGATCCCTCCACACGCCTGGGGGAAGGATGTGGCCGCTGCCATCCTCTTCTGGTCATGCACCATCCACTACGTCGAAGAGCACTCTCGTCGCAGGGAGCAGACGAGGACTTATGACCTGTGGGCCTGGTGCGCTGATCCCTGCAAGATTCTAAGGAGGGTTTGGCTCACCATCACTAACCCAGATGTTGAACAGCCGCCGACGACTATCCCCCGGAACTGTGTGCAGGTTCATCATGAAGAGCCTACAGGACTGAAGCATGCACTTGGCTACGAGATCTTCCCCCATGTGGCTATGGTGGAGGACCTCTCCTTCATCAACGGCGATGGTGGGCAGGGAGGCCCACCGAATCGGAGGTGCAGAAGGACGTTCGAGTGGAAGTACGACCAGCCATATGGGCTTGGTGAGGCCCGTGGCAACCGGCCTGACCATGGGCGCGACGACCTTCGTCGGCACAGGCGCGAGGGCAGGGATGAGGATCGTGGTGGCCGACACAGGAGGCACCGAAGCTCGTCTGCCTGGGGACGCGCTGCTCATTGCAAGAGCGGAGTCGAGGACTACTACAGCTCCAACATGAGGGGTCATGACTACTCCGGTCGTGGGGGCGGTGCTTACCGCTCTAGGGAGCGGCGCTGGGTGCCCAAAATCAAAGAGCTCTCCAACAAGGTCATCACCGCATTGGCTTCAGCTGCAGCAAGTAAGAAAAATAGAAGTCACTTTTGCTAATCCAATTGCGTCTATTTTTGGGGAGTCAGCCCCCACATCTAATAAGCCAGTTGTGCCACAAAATTTCTCACGCTTCTCTGTGACCGCTAATCCAATGATTGATGAGTTTAACCTATTTGATCAACAAGGGCGGCTCACGATGGAGATAGTAGCTGCTACGGATGGACTGCTGCATTTGGGCAAGGTCATCACCGCATCACTCAACAAGGAGACGTCTATCGGGGGTGGTATGCCGGACCTGATGGACACACTGCCAGCTGCCATGAGTGTGCTTGTAAGTCCATCTTTCAGTTCCTGCACTTCTCTCAGTTTGAATAAAGATTCAGATATGCCAGCTAGGGTAGTGATGAAATACCCACAACACTGTTTGATAAGCAAGTAACCCACCTTAGTAGCAATTTGGAAAGTTCCCGGCCTGTCCTGAATTTGGCTTCGGATTTGATCACTACTGCAAATGCTCAACCTAGGAATATAGCTGCATTAGCACTACCTGTTCTGAATTTGGCTTCCACCACAACCCCTATGGTTACTAAGAATACCTCTACTCAGTTAGAAACAGGGCACATGCCAGTAGACTCGGAGGGCTATTGAGTGGGGATAGAACATGGCCTGTCAGCACCTAGGACTGAGCATAATAGTTCAAATAGTCCCCACCTAGAACAACAGATAGAATCTCGTGATCCATTAGAGGATTTTCTAATAACACTCACTGTGGCAGTTGAACAACCAATTCTAGCTAATCCTGTTCAAGATAGTCCTCAAAGGGAGCAGAATGACACAGAGCCGTTCCAAAGAAAAAGTAGCAGGCTAGCCAGTAAGGCAAAATCTCGAGTAGGCATGGATACATTGCAGATCGCTCAAGATCTTCTTGCCGAAAAGTTAGGTGAATTAAACCCAGTAAATGAACATGACATTGAAGCTGACCCTGACATTTTCATGCAGCATTTGGATCAGCTGCTTCAGAAGACAGAGATGGAGGCCATTCAGGAGCTGTTGGACCATGGCATCATGATGAAGGCCGGCCAGGCCATGAGGCCGGCTACTAGGGCCAACATGGCCTGAGGAGTTGGGCCAATGGCATAGTGCGCAGGTGTTTCCCAATGACACACCCACCTGCCAGGCACGTCGTCAGCACGGAAGAGAGCAGCAGCATATCTACTGATGGTTGGGCCCTGTATGGCTGTATTAGGGCATTATGGCCCATGTATCAACTAGTTTTTAGACTCGGTTTGGCCCTACTGGCAATGTTGCCTTCGGCTTTTTCGTGTGAGGGATCTGCTGGCGGTGTTGCTTTTGATCCATGCAAGGTTAAGACTTCATTTTGCTTCCAAACAATTCAATAGCAGAACAACATATTAATGTCGCAAAAGAATGTCTCAATATTGTGTTGGAATGTACATGGTCTCAATGATGAAGCAAAATGAACCAGCGTCAGGAATCAGATAGTCTCGACTGGTGCAACGATAGTCTGCCTACAAGAAACTAAGGTGGAGACCTGGAGCAGACAGTGGCTGGTAGAAGTGGTGGGACAGGAATTCGCTACAAATTGTGTTATATTACCTGCTATTGGTACGACGGGGGGAATTCTGATTGATGCTTCGCAACGCTTTTTCAACCTTGTAGCTTTGCATACCACAGCGAATACAGTGTCTGCAACAATCACCATGCTAGAAGGAGGAAACTCCTGGAGCATAACCGGAGTCTATGGGCCACAGACCGATCAGGACAAGATTGCTTTCATCTAGGAAATCTCGGATCTTAGACAACACATGGCCGATGCATGGCTCCTACTAGGCGATTTCAATCTGATTTATAGAATGGAAGATAAAAATAATGACCGAATTAATATCCCCATGCTCAACAGGTTTAGAGGAACCATTGACAATCTAGAACTAGTGCCTATTGAGCTCCATGGCCGAAGATTCATGTGGTGTAATGATCAGCAGGTGCCGACTATGACCAAAATTGACCATTTCTTTGCATCGGCCGACTGGTTGGACAAGTTTCCACGGACAGACTTACAAGCCTTTGCGACTATGGGTTCAGATCACTGCCCACTGCTTCTTCAGGGAGATACTTCGTTAGACTTTTATAGGGGTTTCCGGTTTGAAGCGAATTGGACCAAAATGTCGGGCTTCATGGAAATAGTTTCGACGGCCTGGGAACAGCCAGTTAACACGCAAAATGCACTCCTCAGGGTACATGTCAAACTCATCCGCACCGCAAAGACTTTGAAGGTTTGGCGTCGAGCAATGTGTTGTGACCTCAAGTTAAGGCTAGCTATTGTATAGGTCGTACTGTTTGGGTTAGAACAGGCTCAGGAAAGGAGGCAATTAACCCACGAGGAGATTGAGTTCAAAAAATCCCTTAAAGCTAGAGCAGTTGGGTTGGCGGTGGTGCAAAGGGCTAGAGCCAGGCAGCACTCACGCTTAACCTGAATCAAAGAAGGTGACTCCAACACACGCCTTTTCCACATCTATGCAAACATGAGAAGGAAAACGAAATACATCCTGGCATTACAAACAACAAGTGGTGGTATTGCAACTAATCATCATGAGAAAGTGAAAATTGCGGTAGATTTCTTCAGCAATGCAGTGGGTTCTAGGATGATACGATCTAGATGCCTTAATTGGGAGGCATTGGGATACCTACCCCATAATTTGAATGACCAAGACACTCCATTCACCATGCAAGAACTAAAAGAGACGATCCAAGCGATGCCAAATGAAAAGTCCCCAGGACCGGATGGCTTCATTGGAATTTTCTACAAAAAATGTTGGGACATTATCAAACATGACTTACATGAGGCTGTGATGGGATTCTTTAACCATAAAACATCGAAGATGTCAAGGCTCAATGACGCCAACATAGTGCTGCTCCCCAAAAAACAAGACCCCACGAAAATTGAAGATTATAGGCCAATAAGTCTAATCAACAGCCTCATAAAGATCATCACAAAATTGCTTGCAACAAGACTGGCCCCAAGAATGAATGAACTAGTATCTCAGTCGTAAAACGCATTCATCAAGAAAAGATGCATCCATGATAATTTCCTATACGTACAGCATGTGATCCAGTCCCTACACAAGAAGAAGAAGCCGGCAATTTTTATAACGTTGGACATATCTAAAGCTTTTGACTCCATTGGATGGCAATATCTGTTGGAGGTGCTGGCAGCATTGGGGTTCAGCAGAAAATGGCATAATTGGATTTCGTCAATTTTAGGCTCATTGTCGTCCAAAATACTTATCAATGGCAAGCCTAGCAGCAACATTAAACACACCAAGGGTTTACGGCAAGGAGATCCGCTTTCCCCCCTTTTATTCATACTGGCTATCGATCCACTACAACGGATAATAGAAAGAGAGGCACAGCAAGGGCTCTTACAGCCCATCTTACCAAATCAGGCGAAACTCAGATGCTCCCTTTATGCTGATGATGCAGCGCTGTTTGCAGCCCCGACGCCCACAGAAATGATCCGGCTCCAAAGGATTTTGCACATCTTTGGGGAGTGCTCAGGATTGAGAGTGAATATGACAAAAACAGAAATCTACCCAATCAGGATGCACACACAGGAATTGGAAAACATTGTACACAACTTCCCGGGCGCGATTCGAAATTTTCCAGGGAAATACCTTGGACTACCCTTACATACAAGGAAACTCAGGCGACTAGAAGTCCAGCCATTGGTGGAAAAAGTGGGAGCACGGCTACCGGGTTGGAAGGGAAAGCTGCTATCCTTGGCAGGAAGAGAAACACTAGTGAAGTCGGTGCTGTCAAGTGTACCAATCTATCATTTTACAGTGTTCCATGCTCAGAAATGGCTGATAAAAAGGATTGACCGCATTAGACGCAGTTTTCTCTGGAAGGGAGATGATCCAGACAACAATAGTAGGGGACATGCCCTCATCAATTGGCCCACAATGTGCCTTCCAAAAGCCAAAGGTGGACTGGGTATCCTAGATTTAGAGCGATTCACAAGGGCGCTCAGACTAAGGTGGCTGTGGTTTAAATGGAAAGAAAAGCAACGAGCATGGTATAAAATGGACGTCCCATGTGACAAGGCGGACTACGAGCTCTTCTACGCCTCTATTATAGTCAAAATCAAAAATGGAAGAACGGCTCTATTCTGGTCATCCAATTGGATTGACGGAGTCATGTCTAAGTCGATTGTGCCGCTGCTGTATCAAAAAACAAAGCGAAAGAAAATTACCGTATATCAGGCAATAAAGGACAGTAAATGGATTGATCATATCTACCCACCGGCTTCAGAGGAGGAGGTCAGACAGTATGTACGACTATGGAAAGCACTGCAAGGAGTTCAGTTGAATGAGGACTTAGATGATGACATCGTCTGGAAGTGGACAGCAGATGGGATCTATACCACAGAGTGCATACCAGACACAGTTCAACGGTACATTCAGTAGGTTAAGATTAACCCCCATATGGAAGGCCCAAGCAGAACAAAAATGTAAATTTTTTGCTTGGACGCTCATGCATAAGAAAATTCTGACGGCAAATAATCTACTCAAGCGTGGATGGACGAATGAAGCTGAATGCAGGCTATGTGACCAAGAACACGAGACTCCATCTCATCTCTGTAAAGACTGCCCTTTCACTAAGAGTGTCCGGACATACGTTAAACAGTGGTTCAATATATCTTGCCTGGATACGGTGAGTGAAGCTGGCTCCATTCACTCATATTGGTGGCGATGTCGGAGAAAGATTGACAAAAATAGCAGGAAGAAAGTGGATGGCATCTTTATATATCTATGGTGGAATGTTTGGAAAGAGCGTAATAGGAGGATTTTTCAACACTAGCAATTATAGCCGATGCAGGTAGCCAGTCTCCGCTATGATGATATCAAGCAATACTAGATGTCCAAAGGATCACGAACACAAGGAAATCCACAAGTTCAGTAGGCAATGTTGTGTAATAGCTGGTTTTTCCCCCTTTGTTAGTTTGTTTGCTTTAGCGGTGGTCAGGGGCGAGCGGCTAGCTGCTACATGGCTTAGCCCACAGTCGTTTTTCCTTTCATAGCAGTTTTGTAAAATTGTGCTTGTACGGTTTTATTTTTTTCTTTTTCATCGTCTAATAAAAATTAACGGCAAAGTTTTTGCCGTTCCTTTAAAAAAAATGATACGCGGCTGACTTCTTGAGCGACGATGGAGCAAAAAAAATCAGAAGTCCTTCAAAGAAAAGAAAGAATGCCCGAGAGCTCAGGAGGAATCAACAAAGCAGAGAGCTCTGAAAGCGGCACGGCATGCGATTCTTCCAAGCCTGCACCAGCATCGGCCAAACAATACTCGGCTTTGTTCCACATCAGGATCAGATTATCAGTCCCGTCTTGGCTATCCCGTCAGCTTTATTTCGTTTCTGATGAGAGGACGCCGTCCTGTCAATGGAGTTGCCGTTCCTGACGATGCAGCCCAAGTTGATGCTGAATCCTGGTGCACCAGCACCACCAAAACAAGGTGGATTAGACGCGATGATTAAACGCCACGGAATTTCTCGCAAATGAAAGGTTAATTTGGTAGTACAATGGTACAGCGACCGCAACCGAATATCCAGCTCCAGAAAACCCATTGGATCCTAATTAACTTGCGTATGGTTCACATGGTGCAAGATGTCGAGGTTAAAAAAATAATTAACGCTTCGATTGGAGGAAAATTGTGTAAACTGACAGCCCAAAAAATAGTAAAAGCTAGTTTATGAACACATACTCCTACATGAGCTAGTACAGGAAGGCGTCAAAATTTTAAAAAGGCTAAAATTTACCATTGACGATGTCATTCTGAGCCCTAAAACTTTAGGCCTGCTTGGTTGGCGACTAAAATTTGCCACACAAAAGATTTGGCAAGCCAAAAATTGTGCAAAAATTTTACCAATAAATTGGAAAGTCAAATGTGAGAAGTTGATAGATTTTGATAGCCAATAAAATGCTTGTCAAATTTATGGCTTGCTAATTTTTTGGTGTGGCAAGTTTTGGTCGCCAGTCAAGTAGGACCTTTTTTTTAGAAAAGACCCCCAAAACTTTATTAGGCCACTAAACTTGGCCAACAGGATCATCCTAGTCCATGAACTTCTAAGGCCTTGTTTAGTTTGCAAAGTTGGGAGGCGCCAGAATTTCTATAGCACATTGTAGCATTTCGTTTGTATTTGTGAATTATTGTCCAAACATTGACTAACTAGGTTCAAAAGATTGGTCTCGCAAAGTTAAAACCAACCGTGCAATTAATTTTTAATTTTGTCTACATTTAGTACTCTATGCATATACCGTAAGTTTGATGTGATAAAAAATCTTCTTTTTGCACAGCACATTTTTCAGGATTCTGGGTGAAACAAAACAAAGCCTAAGTTGTTTACCATTGATCCATTAACTTGCCTAGCAGTACAGTATCATTTTAGACCCTAAACTTGGTTTTGAAACACTTACTTAAATTTGTACTAGCATGAATAGAAAAAATTCTTGTTATCCTAACTTGAAACGGGAGGGAGCGCATGCACCTAGAGTGAGAATCCGCTTTAGCAAGGCGCACTACAGTGATTGGACTTGAAAAGGAAAGCCGCCTTTGCTTTCCACGATTACAGTGCCACTTGGTGCGGAACCGCAACGTAACGTCTGCCGGTCTGCGCACAGCACCCGACTCTCCGGTGCTTGAACGGCTGCACTGCAGACGACATGATCCATCACTACAACTCGTTGCACGGTAGTACTCCAACGTGCTGGCCTAGAACGCGAACGCTGCCACCCGGGCCCGACGGAACTGGTGCACTGCAGTTCGAACATGGATCCGGCCATGGAGCGAGCGAGAGAGGTGAGCCAGCCTCGTGCCATGCACGGCGGAGGAGGGACAGGGACGCGGACGGGACACGCACAGTCGGAACGGTGCAGCGCCAGCCGCCATGCCCTGTCCCGTTCCGTACGGCCGGGGAGCGACTGCGCGAGGTCTCGTCGCGATCGCGGGCACCGGGCGCCATGCCGCGTCTAGCTGTTGCTGCTGCTCTCGGCAGTCGGCACACGGAGTCCCGCACAGCTCCAGCTGCTCGGCGGCAGAACGGAGTGGGGGCAGGCGTCCTGTCCTGGTCCTTCCGCCGGCGCCTCGTCAGGCCGCCCGCGAGGACGGACAGCGAGACGATCGTTCACAAGTGTCGTCCCGGCGTGCCGGCTGCCGGGCTCCGACATCTCACACTTGAGGCCGGCGTGCGGAAAAAAGGAGGGAGAAGTGAGGAAAAGAACCCACGCCACGCCGCGCGCCCACCGTACCGCGTCGGAGGCGCAAGGACCGGGTTAGGCCGAGGCCGAGTGCTCTGCCCTACCACCGGTCCACCGCGGCTAGCTGCCCGGTGCGGTGCGGTGCGGTGCGGTGCCCGCGCGCTTTCACCACGAGAGGCGCGCGTGGGACGCGTATGTACGGGATCGCGCCGCGGGCGGCCGCAGCCACTCGCCGGCGATGGACGAGCATGGTCGGCTGGGGTGTCGCGCGCGTGCCGGCGACACCGTACCATGTGGGTCGGTTCTTTCGGTCATCCTGGGCCGCGGTCACCGGCTCACCGCGACGAAAGATTGGCACGTACGTACGTACTAGCACAGTAGCGCTGGTACGAGTACGACCAACAGTGACGGTGCAACCGCACACGCGACGACGGCTTGCGCCCGTTGTCACACTTGTCGTGTGTGTGCGGCGGCCTCGAATTCGAATCGTCCTTATCTATTCCATTACTGGCGCGTGGCTACAGATCACGAGCGCCGCGCATCGCCATCCCCCCCTGCAAACACGCATGCCCACGCCGGCGGCGGCGCGGTTTTTCACCGGGCTATCCGTGTCGAGACGCCGACGCACGACCTAATTAAATCCCACGCAACCGCCCGCCGGCATACGGCCTGCTTCAGAGTTCAGAGTCCAGAGCTTGGTGCCAGACCGTCGTTTTCAGTTTTCACCGCTCCATGGATTCCCGGCGACCGCATCGCACCGTCGCCTGACTGCCTGCGTCTCCACCCCTGTCACGGCCCGCCCGCCAATCGCGCGTATCTTGGCAGCTGCGAGCGACGGCGACCACTGGTTGCCTGCCTCAGTGCCTCGCGTCGGCGTCGGCCGTTTCCGGGCATTTTTGTTTCCAAGTGGCCGTAGTGCAGAATCTACTCGTCCGCGCGCACGATCCTCGCGTCCGTATTTCCTGTGTTTGACCTGGATTTTTGCTCCGTGGACGCATCTACAGTACTATAGGTTCGATGTACTGGTGCCGTCGACAGATAAAAAATGAAAAAAAGATACTGTGTGAGTTTGGCGAAGGGATCTTTCTCTCCGTCTGTTGAGCTTAGCTACAGTGGTTCCTATTGTCTGATGATGATGATGATGGAGGAAACGTGCCTGTAGCTATCTCACAGACTTACAGTAGCAGCAAACCAACTAATTGCATTGACCGCGGCATTGTCGTCGCGTCCCTCTCGGTCTGAGGCCCCATCCCAAAATGTTGGAAATTTATCAGGACCAAATAATTGCGTCCAAGTTTGTCATGGATCATATCCATATCATGGTGTAATAAAGATGAAATTATTAGGACAAAATTACGTGATGAAACTGTTGGGGCTTCAGTCACTGCTCTCTCCCCATGTATCTTTCCTTCTCTTATCTTGACTGCCCGTGCATTTCACAGTTCGGTGACTTTTTTTACAAGGGTTTCGGTTACTTTTGGAATCGGACCATAGGTTCATGTATTGGGTTGTCTAGTCCTGTCCATCGGATCGATCGTTTCTCACTGACTGATTTTGGCCAATATTGATTTGGTGTGAGAGAAAAAAACCATTAAATGAATGACTGATTAGCACTTGTTAGACATATACTTCATGTCTATATAGACCTTAGCATTTGGCGAATCGGGCTAACAAAATGGTTCATTTCAGAACAAAAATGTATGCTCAGTAGCATTCGACAGGCCACATTGAGTCTTTTCTTTTGCTTGGGACTTCTGCTATTTTTTAGTGTGAAAACAAGTAGATATATTGAGCTAGAGTCAGCAGAAAAAACAGCCTTGTGTGGCCCTCTTCTTCTCGTCGGTGCTTGCGGCTACCATTGGAACAACTACTCTCTTTGCTCTCAAGACCTTAAAAGCCACAATTACCTCTTGTCCAAAAGAATCGTATATATGAACCGTTAAAAACATGATACCCAGTAAAATAAACTATAATTAGAGGAAGGGACTAGCTGAGGTAGAGTTGATAACACTACTATAGAATAGGACTAGCGAAACCATTTGTCTTTGGATATTACAATAGACTGCGCTAATTATAATAGATTGCACTGTGTTGTACTCTCTTCAAATTGTAAATTATTTTAACATTCGTAGATATATAATTTTTATTATACATCTAAGCAATATGTAAATATATATAGTTAAGAGGTATGTATCTAGAAAAACTAAGACGACTTCAAATCTGGAATGGAAAAAGAGTAGCATGCTATATTGTTTCATGCTATTCATACCTGCAAATCGAGTTATCATCCTAACACCTAGCAAACACGATTGGTTGTTCAATTCGTCGTGCACATCTTGCGTGAGCAAATTATGCACACGTATACATGATTTCTTTGCATTCTCTACCCGCCATGGAGAGTAAAGTCGGTGGACGGTGGTTAAAAAATTGGAGCAGTAACTCTAAATAACATGATCAAGTGGTGGTGTGTGTTTCAAGACTATCGGGTGACAGTTGTCGGAGGAGAAGACGTGGTGCAGGCCTTGTTAGCAACCTTTCAATTTTAGAATTTGATACTATATAAAAAAAATTCTTCGTCATATTAAAATAATGACATATGCATAAAGTATTAAATACAGATAAAATAAAAAACTAATTACATAGTTTGATTATACTTTACGAGATAAACATTTTAAATCTATTTAATCAATATTTAAATAATTATTTATAAATATAAACAAAATACTACGACGCACTGCATGAATCATAGGCCTTAGCACGATCCACACGACACAGGCAAAGCTATCTGAACAAACAAAGGAGCACGAGAGCACGAGTCTCTAGGCTGGTGTCGATCACGCCGTGCCGTGGGAAGCCTCCCCCGGAGCACATCGATAGCGGAGAGGTCGGTGCCTCGGACGGCCTGCTGCCCGTCCGCAGAGTCCAAACTCTCACGCACCGACGGACGCACGCCATCTCTTTATCCACAACGAAGAATAAATCCATCGAGACACAGCACGGCAGTGCAGTGGGCACGGTACGGCCGGCAGCACTTTTATAAAGTTAGTTAATTAATTGATTATAATATAAAAATAAAAATAAAAGTTAAAGAAAATACAAAGTTAATTAATTAATTAATTATAGATAAAAAATAACTAATTATATAATTTAATTATAAATATAAATCTTTTAAATCTAACTAGTTTATAATTAAATAATAATTATCAAATATAAATAAAAATACTACGATAGCAAAGTTAAACAAATTTCAAAACTTTTAGGCAGGACAAATGGGGCCCACAGACACGCCCGTCCGCGCCCACAAGGCCCACTGGGCTGCTGCTGTCCATCTATGGACGGGTGCATGCACCTCTCGCCGGGCCCACCTCCTCCGCCTCGCGCCGACGCCAAGTTGCCCCGTCCGTCCGTCGTCGTGATCGTTGCGCGTCCTCGGGTCCGTGCCCCGGGTCGCCGGAAAACTCGTCATCGTATACGGGCGAACAAGCTCGAAGAATCACCGGAGCCGGCCAGAGCCACGACGATCCAATCCAACAAGGTTATTACAAGGACCTCGCGTGACGGCAAATCGTTCCGAAAACCGGCCCGGCAGGCGGGCGTTTTCAGCTAACGTCGGTATGCCGGAAAAACACACGATCGACGTCCCACCGGATGTGGAAATAACTCAGTGACCCAGATTAGCTACCAAAAAGTTCACCGCTGAACCTGGTTTCTCAAGGCTGGTTTACTACTATTTCCTCGAAGGGGGAGGAGTACTATCTTTGCTTGGCGTGCATTTTTCGTCGGGTACCCTTATTAGCAAGGAATTGTACGCCCTTTCAAGGCATGTTTTGCTATTTGCTGGTATATATACCCTGCTTTGCATTGGTGGCTTGGCACCTCAGGCGCTCGTCCTCGTCTCGATTTTTATGTATTGCCGTTCAGACGAGCTCTAGGAATGAGGAGGAAAGTTACTATCCATTTTGTCCAATATAGAAATTCTTGAAAATTGCTTATTCTTACAAATAGATTTTTATAGCAGCAGGCAGCAGATCATTTTGTCCAATATAAACTGTTAAAATTTTTTATAAATATTTTGTAAACCTTTTGTCATAGGTTAATTGTCTGTAGAACTCTATTCTATTGGAAAGGCCTCAATCAAACCGCGGGAGCAGCAGCCACCACCGAGGGCTTGTTTGATTTCATAGGACTAAACTAAAATAAACTAAATTTTAATCTATTTTGGACTAAGAAGGACTAAAATAAGACTAAGATGCATTAGTCCTACTAGTTCACCAGGAGCTCCTAAAGTGGACTAAAATTCAATCTTTGCATGCAATAGGGGTAAATCAGTCTTTATTCAAATACTTTAATAATATTTAGTCACTTTTAGTCCTGAAAACCAAACAAAGATGACTAAAATTTAGTCATTAGTTTTAGACACTTAAGTTTAGGGCCTGTTTGGTTCCTAGGACTAAACTAAAATGGACTAAACTTTAGTTTCTTTGGGACTAAAAATCTAAACAGAAGGACTAAAATAAGACTAAAATATATTAGTCCTACTAGTCTACTAGGAGCTACTAAAGTGGACTAAGATCTAATCTTTACATACAATAGGGGCAATTTTTATATGTAATAGGGACAAATCAGTTTTTATTTAAGTAGTTTAATAATATTTAATCACTTTTAGTCCTGAGAACCAAATAAAGATAACTAAAATTTAATTATTAGTTTTAGAAACTTTAGTTTGGTCATGTGAAACAGTCGCAAAGCATTCAGGCGGGTACCAGATGGAAGAGCTGACTGAGCGAAGCCGCAGCCCCAGTAGCCAGAGTACCCCCATCCACCTCTATAAATTCCCGCCCACCCCACTTCCATTCCATTCCCCGTTACCATTCATCAAGCAGAACCGAGAGGGCTCCTTCATACCCACAGCGGGGTGAAGCGAATCGCATCAAATTCGACTGCAAGAATCGAGGCCACTCGGCTCCGCCACCATGAGCTTCTCGTCCATGAGCAAGCAGCAGGTGCTGGACGCCGGCGACGGGGCGGGGGAGGAGGTCATGGAGCTCATCCCGGGCCTGCCGGAGGAGGTGGCCGAGAAGTGCCTCCTCCACCTGCCCTTCCTCTACCACCGCCTCTTCCGCACCGTCTCCTCTACCTGGAACCGATTCCTCACCGACGCCCCCGCCAAGCCGCTGCTGCTCCCTCCCGCGGCCGCGAGAGCAGCCGCGGCGGCCACGGGGTCGCTGTCCTTCTCGCTGCCTTTCCTCTTCGCCTTCGCGTTCGATCCCTTGTCGCGGCGCCTCCAGTGCCAGGCGCTGGACCCTTTCTCGAGGCGATGGCTGCTGCTCCCGCCGGTGCCCGGCGGCGGCGCCGCGGCGGGGTCGTTCGCGGTGGTGGGGCTCCCTCGCCGCGGCGAGATCTACGTGATCGGCGGCGTCGTCGAGGACGGCAGCGGCGGCGGCGACAAGGCGGTGACGAGCGTGGCGGTGTACAGCGCCGCGCTGAACGGGTGGGAGGAGGCGGCGCCGATGCGGACGCCGCGCGGGTACATGGCGGCGGGGGAGGTGGGCGGGCGCGTGGTGGTGGCCGGGGAGGACGGGGAAGGCGAGGTGTTCGACCCGGAGGCCCGGCGGTGGCTCCCCGCCGCGCCGCGCCGGGGCGCCGCCGTGGCGCGGTACGACGCGGCGGCGGCGGGAGGGAAGCTGTACGTGACGGAAGGGTGGGCGTGGCCGTTCGAGCGCGCGCCTCGCGGCGCCGTGTACGACGCCGCCGCGGACTCGTGGCGCGAGATGGCGCGCGGGATGCGGGAGGGGTGGACGGGATCCTGCGCGGTGGCGGGGGGACGGATGTACATCGTGGCGGAGTACGGGGAGTGGCGGCTGAAGCGGTACGACGAGGCGCGGGACGAGTGGCGGTTGGTGGCGGGCAGCGGGGTGCCGCCCGAGGTCCGCCGGCCCCACGTCGTCGCCGGCGAGGTCGGGGAGGTCGCCGGCGGGAGAAGGAGGATCTACGTCGTCGGCGCCGGGCTCGACGTCGCCGTGGGCACTGTCTCCGCCGCCGCTGGGGAACCCGGCGTCCACGGCGTCGAGGAGGAAGTGGTGGAGTGGGAGGTGGTCAAGGGCCCCGCCGAGTTCGCCGGCCTCGCGCCCTGCAACGCGCAGGTCCTCTACGCATGAGGCGCCGGCGGCCGGACCCCCCGCCTGCAGGTGGAACGTCTGCGTCACCGCCGTACCGAGGACCGACGCTTCGGCCCAGTCGGGACACGGGTCCACCAGCCCCGCGCCGCGTCACGTCGCCGGCGAAGCGCCGAGCTGGCCTACATGTCAGTGGAACGTGACGGCTCCACGCTCCAGCGTCTCTCTCGCCGGCAGGAGCGAGTGGCCTGCTGCTGGAGCCTGGAGGAGGACCCAGCCCAGACGGATTTTTCTTTCTTTCCCTTTCGAGGCTTTTCTTGTAGTACCTGTGTATATATATATATATATATGTGTATTGTATTTTCGAAGGAAGAAGATAGAAGGAAAAAATATCAAAAGAACGGGATGTAATGATCTGAAGTGAAACTGACGTCGACAGGAGTATTGCCAACTACTAGTAGTAGTACCTTCGTTTCTCAACTTCCAACAAGTTCACAAGGATGTGATCAAACTATCCAGAGTTCAGTTAAATTTGTTAGAAAAAACACACACACACACACACACACACACATATATATATAGCGATAAGAAACCAAACCCTCCAAAGCGCTTGGTGTTGTTGCGTCTCCACGGACGGAAATCCGAGCTCCAATCCACTGAGTGGCAAGAGAATGTTCCGTGCCCAAGAGCCGGGGCGGGTTGTGTTGAACGCGGGCCCACTAGGATAGGATCCTCATTTTTGCCGTGACGGGACGGGGGTAGCTGGGTGGTGACCGCACCCGCACCGCCGCCTCGCCTAGAGTGTCACGAGCGGTGGAGACGATGATGATTAGTACAAAATACAAACACGTCCCTTTCCTTTGGCACCCTCCGTCTCTTTTCCGAGGCGCAATCATGGCGCGATGGCGACCCGCGAGCCCGAGCACGACGCGACGCCGCCGAGATCGGGACCGGACAGCACGCCTCGGCACGGCCCGAGGCCCCGAGCCTGCTGCTCCTCCCACTCCCCGCTCCCTCTTCCTAGCTCCGATCGATCCTCTACTCCTTCAATTCGCCTGCAGCAAGCCAGCAAGCGTGCGTGTGACCGTCACGAGTAGTGTAGGGGTTCTGCACCTACGATGGGCAACGCCGTTATGAGCGCGGCGCGGGGCTATGGACAGTTGGACACAGAGTCCACATGCAGACTCCGTACAGTATACAGTGCACCGGTGCACGCTCACGCACAGCTAGGAATGAGCTCAGGTGTCAGTCAGTGTGCCTGGCTGTGCCGCGCGCGTGGGGATCTGACCTCCGAACCGACCCGGAGTTAACTATCCTAAATCCCATCGATGTCAAAGCTTGTTTAAGCTGATGACCTGATGTACATACGTTTTGTTTATGCGGAGCAAGTACGCACTACGGAGTACGTAGGAAGGAGAGGAGAGGCCTGGGACTGCTGTTGCTAATAACAAAAACCTGGGGCCGGAGCGGAGCTTGCATCTGCATCCAAGAAGCAGCGCTGGTCCTTCGTGACGGCGACCGCGGGCGCGGCAGCCTGACACGTAACGCGTCGCGACAGGTGATACCAGATCACGGATGGGTAAGAAATTAGAAATGGGACGATAATAATAGATTATTGACAGTCGTACGTAGTGCAAGCTACCACCCCATTAGCATAATCAAACCGTGCAGCCGTACGCTTTGTTTCCATTTTTTGTTTGATGAGGAAACAAATAAAACAGACGCATGAGACGCATTTCCTGTTTCTTTTCTGTTTACTAAATACTAACTACCCCTCCACCCGGTGATCGATACTGTCAGTATTGTATAAGAGGACGGATTGCGCAGATAAACGACGCTCTGTGTTGGACTGCGTTGTTTCCACTGCCCAAACTCCCAAACCATCGCAACTTGTCCATGATAACAGCCACAAAATCTGATCTCACATTCTGAGGTGAAAGAAAAAAAAAAAGTTATAATTAGGACGCCGTGGTTCGAGTTCTCAAGGCAACTTGGTCTGAGAGTCTCGGACTCCCGGCTTGTTCCTTCATGCAGGTTAGGACTAGATGCTATACGTTTGATAGTGCTGATGGTTCTTGTCGTTAATATACTCGTGTTGTGCTTATGCCAAGCTATTCGCTTGCTTTGTGGCGTTGTGTAGTCGTGTGTGGCACTGCCTATGATGGTCTCTGGCTCTCTGCAGCTACTTGCGCTTCGAGGTCAACATTTGCAAACGGAATCCAACCACATTGATCTAAGCTACCAGACTGTCCGAACAGACGAGCTCATATAGCTTTTTGGCACTGATCTGATTCGTGCAAATTGGACACTACTCCAGATAGTATGGCCACTTGTTGCGAATCTGTGCTGACCATTTCAGATTCCAGATGTAAACGCACAAACGTGAATCGTGATCGACCCCGGCCAACCCCAGCAACTGGGGCCACGCATGCATGCTGCTCAACTGCTTAATAATCTAAGCCACTTGCTACTACCTGATTGCAGTGATTACATGACCTGAACTGAAGATTGAAGAATTGTTCCACGACAACGCTAGCTCCAAGTTGCATCTTACGAGGTAGTATTATTATTATTTTCTGAATCTTGTCATGAGCACCGGCCTGCCGGAACCAAGTTGCAGGAGCAACTGAACCATGAACCAACCAATCCGGTAGGCATCGGACAGCGCGACCAACGTTCATGGTTTCCCATGCCTGCCGATGCGGGCGACCGGGAGACGTGTCCGCCACCATTCCTCGACGGCACTCGCCGCCGGCGTGCATCGCCCCCCGGGCCACGCGGTTCGGCGGTACTGGGCCTGCCAAGTTCTACGAGCACGGATGTGTACCGGTCCATCCCGCTGGGCCTAGATGGGCCGACGGCACCAATAGGCCTTTAGTTTCTCAAAAACCAAATAGGCCTTTAGCCCGTTGAGGAACCATAAATGAAAACGTGAATGCAGAGCTACTGTATTAAAGAAAATCCAAATGATGATCGCGGCATAGTAAATCGAACCTGACCGGACCGGCGGTTGGACCTCTAAAAGCCTACACCGGTTTGGTTCACTCAAAAGATCGTTCGTGCAATTAAACCGCTAAAAACAGGTTGAACCGGGCGGTTTTCCGTGGAACCTTGAACCGGGGTGGTTTTCTTCCTTGGATTCTCCTCTCGAGCTGCTTGGAGGATGACACATGCGTCTTCGTCCAGACGATGGCAGCCCCAAACAAGCTGGCCCTGGCGGCGGCGCCTCGCCAAGCACGTGCCCTGGGTGACCATGGCCCCGGCAGGTAGCGCCCTCGGCGGACGCGCCTAACAGGCCAAGCCCTAGCGGCAGCGCCGGGCGGCCACGCTCCGGCGAGCTGCAACCCCAGCAATCAGCAGACCGAGTCGCTGCAGCGGCTTCTCACCGGCGAGCAGCAGGTCGCGTCCGCGACAACGACCGGTAGGCGAAGTACGGCAGAACTCCGCCACTGACTGAGGCAACCATTCGTGTGCGGAAGCGGGAGCAACGGCGCTTGCTGGCTCCATCTTGTCGTGGACTCGTAGGTGCAACCCGTGCTTCGCGTCGCCGTCGCGGCTCGCGGCCAAGTATCGCCGTCATTGGTGCAGCTTGCGTCTGCCTCGCCGTCGTCGGCGCTGCAGCATGCTCTCCGCCTCGCCTCCGGCCTTCGCCACATGCACGGGGGGCAAAAGGGTCTGGGCCCGCATGCTGTCAGATGAAGCCCGAGGAAGCTGCTATTTTTGGCTTCACTGTGCGCAAACGCTTGTCTCACCGCGTTTTCTGGAGCTTCATGCGTGAAGCACTTTGCCTTCGACCCGTTTGGCTGAGGGAGGTGAAAAACTGCTCGTGAAGCTGTTCGATAAGCCGTACCAAACGGCCCCTTAGTATGCTTAGTGCTAAAGTAATAGACTATATTAGCAATGTCCAGATCTGAATAACATGTTGTCTAATCTGTCAATTATTTAATTATACTATATATATATATGCACCGTTTAAAGTATTTGTGGCCGT
This sequence comes from Bothriochloa decipiens, assembly GCA_023333625.1. Lineage (NCBI taxonomy): Eukaryota > Viridiplantae > Streptophyta > Magnoliopsida > Poales > Poaceae > Bothriochloa > Bothriochloa decipiens. The sequence goes on along the minus strand of CM041644.1, from coordinate 34,430,199 downwards.
TTTGATTAATCAGTTCAGTTAAATTGAACTAGCGGTTCAAACATCTTAATGGTTGGATCAATGAACCATTAAACCGACAGCCTTGTCGGTTTGATCTCCGATTCGGTTCGAAAAACTATGTCGGGGGTACTGCGGCGGAGCGACCGCCCGAGCAGGCGGCCGTGCACCGGTGCTCATGCAGGCTTGCGGGCGGCCGTGCACCGGTGCGCGTACGCCGTGCGGGCGAGCTGCTGTTGCAGTGCTGCGGCGAGCGGGCCACTTGGCCTGGATGGGCGGACGGCCGCTGCTCTGCTTTCTGTTGTCTCGTGTCTCTGCTCTGCTTCACCTCCACGTCTTCTGTCCCTGCTCTGCTCCACGCTTTCAACATGGCTACTGGTGAGTTGAGTTCATCCGTGATGTATATATTTTAGCCGTATGTATCAGCTTGCTGTTATTTGATTCCATCTGTTGATGTATATATTAGTCGCATGTATTAGCCTGCTGTTAGTTCATCGGTGAAGCACAAGTATGGGTGAAGCTCTCTGACCCTCTATTAGTATGCTTAGTGCTAAAGTAATAGACTATATTAGCAATGTCCAGATCTGAATAACATGTTGTCCAATCTGTCAATTATTTAATTATACCATATATATATATACGCGCACGCGCGACGGTTCAAAGTATTTGTGGCCGGGTTGATTAATCGGTTAAGTTAAATTAAACCAGCGGTTTAAACGGTTCTTAACGGTTGAACAATAAACCATTAAACTGACAACCTCGTCGGTTCGATCTCCGATCCAGTTTGAAAAACTATGGATCGTGGTGCCGGGCTATGGACACCCAGTCCAAATGCATATACAGTATAGTACAGGGGTGCATGCTCCTGTTGCACAGCTAGGATAGGAATAAGCTCAGGTGTTAGTGTGCCTGGCTGTGCGCACGCGCGTGGGACTCTGGCTTCCGAACCGATCCGGAGTTAACTATGCTGATCCTATCAAAGCTTGTTTAAGCTAAGTCTAAAAAAAGCTTGTTTAAGCTGATGTACGTTTTGTTTATGTCGAACACGTACAAGGAGAGGTCTGAGGGGTGCCTGTGGCCAACAGGTACATCGGTGCTGTGCCATAACTAGTCTCATAGAGTGTCACATAATTTAATATGATTTAATAGGCAACATGTATAATGGTCGTATTTTAAAGTTGTCTCATAGCAATTTGCAATTCCTTAATTTATGAAGAAAAGTAAAAATAGAATTGTGAGGTACATGACAATAATAACTCATACAATGGTCAAATAGTTACAGGACCTCCTAGCGCTAGGACGTCCTAACCGTAGGACGATGAGCGCTAGCAAGGCCCGGCCCACTCCGGCCGAAAAAAGCTAGGAAGAGGTCCCCCGCCAGGCCTGTCCCAAGGGGGAGGGCGGTCGATGCGACGCCCATGGGCCCAGGAGGGCAGGGGACCATGAGAGTACGGGCCCCATGAGAGTACCCTGTGTATAGGATGTATTCCATATTGCAGTTGGCGGGCGCTTCGTATTCGCCGTATTCACCTCTTCACGATCGCGACCGGCGAGTGCTAGGGCGGGCGCGACGCGACCATACGATCGGCTGAGCGCAGCTTGGTGCGGCGGCGGTGGAGCAGGCCGAGTGGCCGTCCGGCGACCGGCTGTTGAGGACCAGGAGCTGGGCAGGCGCACGGGACGAGGACTGAGGACGTCCCTCTTCAAGGCGAAGTAAGCCTCTCAAGTAAACAAATCAATTTCATCAGTTCACTAGTTCAGTACTACACTACAATCTTTATTATATTGTCATCCAATCCATACAATACAGGCACCAAGCAACTGACACCAATAGTTGATCCATTAATCTAATTGTTTAATTCATCAAGCCACATAGGAACAGACCGTAGGCTATAGTTTTTTTTCTAAATTTAAGTCATTCCATATTACCCTGAGACTGATAGGGTTCTCTAATTTCTAAATTTCGAAATCAATATATTCTTTTTTTAAGATGTTAGATGTTGCCTAAGAAAGATTGTTTGGTGCTCGGAAAAGAGAAAAACAAAAAGATCAATTCACAAAATCACAAAGGGTAAAATACATAAGTTCGTAAAAAAAAAGAACATTAGATAAAAACATTAGATCGACGGGCCCTTATTGTCGTGCTTGCCCAAGGGCCCTAGAAATTGTTGGGACGACCCTGTCCCCCGCCATCGGTCCTCGTACGCACTCCTCCATCGGTCACCGTTCGCTGCCCCCCCGGCACGGATAGTGCCCGCCGAACCGAAACACACACACACTCGTGCCACCCTTTGTGCCTCCGCGATCCCGGCGCATACACCCCCGGCCCCCTATACGCTTCCGACCAGCTCGCCAGGACACCGCCGGCCATGTTTCCCCCGCGCGAATCGCCCCTGCAGCAAACCAAAAAAGTTGTTGCACCATCAAATGAAACAAAAACAAAAAACAAGAACTGAAGCATGGTGGAACATCAAACCGAAACAAAAGGAATATCCTACTGAAACAAAAAAAAAGAAACGTGAACTGAAACAAACAAACATCAAACAAACTACAACAATAAAACAACACAAACTACCAAAACACCCCCTGCATACTACCGCAACAACAACACATCTTTTGAAACAACAATGCCGCGAGTTGAACCACTGGAACAACACCAAAATGGCTCCTGAAACAACAAGCCACGAGCTCTTGAAACATCAATAGCCCTCTCTTGAAACAAAAACGAAAAGCAAAAAAATGAAACAAGGAAACTACAGAAACACCCCTTGCATACTACTGCAACAACAGCAAAACATCTTATGAAACAACAATCACGCAAGTTGAACCACTGGAACAACACCAAAACGATCTCCTGAAACAACAAGCCACGAGCTCCTGAAACATCAGTAGCCCTCTCCTGAAACAAAAACAAAAAGCAAAAATGAAACAAGGAAACTAATAAAACAAACAAAAATGAATGCAATTGAAACAAAATGATTGAAACAATTACGGTGAAACAATCGACCATAACACGTTGAAACAACCAGCCGGACACGGTGAAACAACAACCCAGAACACAGTGAAACATAAAACCAATCGGAGTTGGGAAGAAAAGGCATGAGCTAGCCAGAAAATTCAAGAAACATCACGTGAAATATGTTGAACCAACCAAAGGACTGAAGCTGAAACAACAACCCAGAGTTGGAGAAGAATAAAGCATGAGCTCGCCGTAACACATAGCTCATCGCCGGGGATGAAGGAGGCAGAAGAGAGAGAAGAGTTGAGGAGAAGGATGCCTACCGGGCCGGATCCGCTAGGATCCATTGTCGCACATGCTAGATCCGCGGCCGGCACTGTCGGATCAGGCTCTGCCACAACCGCCATGGCTGGATCCGGCCCCTCCCATGCCGGAACCCTAACTCCTACCCTCCGGAGATGGAGAGGGAGGAAGGCAAATGGGGGTAGGAGGGGCAACATGCCTCCCTGGCCCGGATCCATCACCACACCTAGTGGATCAGGCGGATCTGAGGCTGGTGTCACCGGATCCGGCTCCCTTCGCCACCGCCATCGCCAGAGCCCGCCGCCTCCGCCAGCCAAAAAACGGAGAAGAGCTCGAGGGAGCAGAGTGAGCGGAGGCCGCTGTCGGTGAGGAGCTGGGAGCTCGCCGGTGTGGAGCTCGTCGGAGCTCCTTCCAGTTCGACATCGGGGAGAGAGGAAGAGAGTGCACGGGGGAGAGAGAGCTGGAGAGAGAAAACACGAGAGTGGGAATGGGAGCGGGCGGAGCACGCGAGGCAGGTTGGTGCGACAGTCTGGTTGGGCATGGGGCAGGCGCGCGTGCGGTGGGCCGCGGCCCAGTAGGTGCGATCCCGTCCGACACGTCGGACGTAAGACAACAAGCATTACCGAATAGTTATCTCATAGTTCTAAATTTTAGCTTATGAGATGGTTGTTTCGCAAAACAATGACCTCATTCTGCATGAGACGACTTATGAGACCGCTCACGTGTAGTACTGTGTCTGCCCTTGTAACACCTCTGGTGTTATATTAACTAAAACGTGCCATGTCATCATATGCATTGCAAAGCATTTATGTTTAAGTCAACCTTAATGTGCATTAACTAAAACAAGTTTACATTTCATAGGTTGATTGTGTTTCTGGAATGTTTTGTCACATGAAATAATAAAACCCTACTTTTGAATGTCATCGCAAATACTTGGTTTATATTCTATGTACTTGAGGTGTAAACCGTGTTTACACTAGTGTCAAGCATAGTGTATAAACCTAAGTTCAACCTTTAAAAATTTGTTTCCATATTTGAAGTTGAATTTGGGTTTCAAAGCTTATTCCCAAGCCTTGCAATTCAAATTTAAATTCAAATTGAAAAGCTATAAAGTGTTTTTCGAAAGTTGATTTGGTCAACCAAGGGTGTCATTGGGTCAATGACCTAAAAATGTCCTTGGATGATGTTTGTGATCACTAATGACCAACCAATTAAGTTAGAAACCAAATCGAGTTTGAATTCAATTTAAAAAAAACCCTTTACTCTAAAACCTAGTTTTACCCCCTTTTCTGTAATTCAAAATCTATAAAGAATTTGGAGATACTCTAAAAATATAGTTTGTAGATCTTGACAAGAGCTACAAAGTTGGTATATAAAGTTTTTCAAGTTTCCAAAAGAAATTTCAAATGAATTTGAAAATACAGTTTTCCAGCATTTGTCCCCTTTTGATTTTAAAACCATAGTTCAAAAATTATGCATAATTTTGGAAAATTTTGTATATGAAAAAGGTTTGTTTTGGAAAGCTAAACATTTCATAGTTTTGAATATTTTCAAGTTTTATTGAAAAATCAAAAGTAATTTCAAATGTTTGTTTCTAGGGTTTTATCCCCTTTTTGAATTTGAATTCAAATTTCAAAATCTAGATAGAATTTAAGGATGCCAGTTAAAGAAAAAGTTTAGCTCTTGAAAATTTATGTAAATGATATTTATGGAGATTTTCAAGTTCTTATATAAATTTTGGAGTAATTTGTATTTTTATACGAGTGGCATTTCTATAATTATCAAGAACAGAGCTGAAACCTATAGTCGGCCGCCATCGCCGGCTTCTCAACCCGCGCTGCCGTCCACCGCCGCGCACATGCTCGGCCGCCAGTTCACCCCGACCGCGCGAAGCTTCGCTGCGCGCGTGTCGACCGACCTTACTTCGCCGTTGTCCTATATCTAGGCGTAGCCGGCCGTCATCTTCCTCTTTTCCTCCTGCTCGTCACCGCCGACAACCTCGCTTCACCGCCCAAATTCCCTGCCGTCGCTCCATCATCCCCCGATTGCTCTTGCCATTAGCTCCACCACATCCTTACGGTCAGTTTGAGCTAGCTCGTGCGCCCTTGATCTCCTCGCCCAAGCTGCCCGCGCGCTGTCGTCTTCTTCACGGCCGGTCGCCGAGCCGCCGCGAGGTCTTTCGCCGTCGACCGCCGCATAGGGTAAAAACATATGTCCATTAACCCTCCTGTCATGTTTTCCATCTTCGCCTGCTCCTAATGCGCACCATGGTTCGCTCTCTGGTACACAGGATACCCCGTGACGCCGTTCTTGCCGTCGGAGCGCCGCCGCCATCAGCGCCGACGACCGCAGCTCGACTCAGCCACTCC
>CM041644.1:34377656-34424561 GCA_023333625.1 Bothriochloa decipiens | reverse complement strand
GAGTACCTCCAAATAATAATGGTATATGGTTTGAAACAAAAGTGTGGTGGTGTGACCAAAACCAAATAATTACCCTACCTAAATATGATCCAAAATAAGCTGTCTACCACAGGTTTTACCAATGTCGAAAAATGTAAGAACGAAGATTAAGTATAAAAACTCACACACTAGTCCTAAACAGCGATTCTGATGAAGGATCCATGCATCAGGCCCCTGTCTACTTGAGTGACTTGAACTCCGGCAGGTCCGTGGACTCGAACGCTTCGACGAGGTTCCTGATGAACGTCCGCGTCGCCGTCGTGTAGCCCTCGACCTTGTTCTGGTAGTACTTGAGCAGGTCCCTGACGACGGCGGGCTCGGCGTCGGAGCAGAAGAGCTCCCTCCTCTCGAGCTCGGCGGCGGCGTGCAGGCGCTCCAGCTGCGAGTTGGCCTGGTCCAGCAGGTCCTCGAACAGCCCCCGCTTGGCGGCGTCGCGCGCCGGGTCCAGGTAGTAGCCGTAGGCGTACGCCCACTTGAGCACCCGCCGGCCGTGCGCGATCTCCTCGTACGCCTTGCTCAGGAACGCGAAGCTCGCAGCCGGCTGCCCCACCATGGCCGCGATCCGCTCGATCCCGGCGCTCTCCAGCTCCGCCATGTCCTTGAACACGCTCTCCAGCGACGAGTAGTTGGCCGCCCACCGCTCGTAGTGGTACACGTACCTGTCCATGTCCGTGGCCGCCTGGCTACGGCTCGGCTGCCGCGGCTGATAACTCGCCGTCCCTTCCTCCTGCCCGGCGCTATTGCCTCCGCTGTCACTATCGTCGTCGTCGGCGGCAGCGTCGAAGCCAACGCAGCCGGTGTGGTTGTCCCAGGGGTCGAGGCAGACCCAGCAGAACTCGTGCGCGCACGGCGGCGGGCACGTCATGTGCATGCACCCCTGGTTCTTCTCGATGGGCAGCCGGCACCGCGGGCAGTGCTTGGTGTTGGCCAGCATCCAGTTGGACGTCTCGTTGTAGGACGCGTTCTTGTCCAGCCACGTGCGCACCGTGTCGCACGACACCGGCCGGTGCGCCTCCTCGCCGCAGGCCAAGCAGAAGCCGTGCCTGCACGCGCAGAACACGTCCGTGACGGCGCGCATGTCGCCGAGGACCTCCACGGCGCGCGTGCACCCGACGCCCGGGCACCACTTGATCCGCCCGCCGCCACCATCGGCGCCGGAGCCGCCGCCGCCGCCCTCCTCCACGAACAACCGGAGCGTGAACCGCGCGTACCGCTCCCGGTCCTTGTCCTCGGCGGCCACGTCGACGAGCTCCTGGACGACGGCGGCGTGACACGACGGCTCCGGGCACCGCATCGACAGGCACCGGGCGCGGTCGTCCAACGCCGCGCGGATGTACGCGCGCCAGCAGTCGGCGCAGTAGTAGTGCGCGCGGCATCCCGCGGACCTCGTCTGCCCCGCGGGGTGATCCACGAAGCAGATGCCGCAGGACGTCTCGGCCCGGCTCACCGCCGTCGGCACGCTGCTGCCGTCCGGCGGCAGGCCGACGGCGGCGCGCACGCGGGCGTGGTCCGAGAACCACTCCTCCTGGACCCGCCCGGCGCTCCACCTGAAGTGGTGCAGCAGGACCGCCGCGAAGCCAAGCGGGACCGACAGGATCTCAGCGACCATGGCCGTCTCCGCGTCCAGCCGCGTGCGGACGGCGTCCTCGGTGAGCACGAGGTACCGCTGCTCCTCGTCGGCGGCGTTTACTTCCGCGGGTTCGACGTCGTCCTCGTAGTCGCAGGCGTCGTCGTCGAATGTGTAGTCCTCGTCCTCGCCATAGCCGCCGTCGTCGGTGGCGGCCATGTCGTCGTCGTACTCGTCCCCCGTCCCCATCGTGGTGCCGCCGATATCTCTCACGGAGACAGACGGAGGGTTTACTATAGATCCCAAATCAGTTTCCTTATTTAAAGGAATTGGATTCAACATATATTTGGTTTTCCCAACAGATTAGCTCGGGTCCGCGAATCATCCCGTCGCCCGCCGCGACCCCTCGCGAGCGTATACGACTACGAGATTTCGGCCCATGGATGATCGCTTCTTGAGGTATAATTCTCAAAAAAAAAAAAAGTACGTACGGAGTATTTGTTTATCTTTTTTTATTTTTTGCTTTCTTATTATTTTAATTTCATTTTCCTTAAATTTACTTTATTTGTTTTATGCTTTCTGTGTTAATTTTTCCTTCATTTATTTCTTTTCCTTTTCTTTTTTCCTTTCCCCTTTTTATTTTGTGTGGTCTTTTATTTTTTGTATATCATTTTATTCTAATCTAGTTAATTATCCTTTTCCCTTGGTTTTTTTTACCCATTTAATCAATCTATCTCAGGCGGTGTTACATACTGGGGGTAAATGGGAGCTTCATTGAAAAAAAAAGTGTGTAAAATCACAAAGTTAAAAAAAAGAGGAAAAATCATAATTGGACTTTGGAATAGGGGGAAGAAACACTAAAATCCCATTTTTAATATATAACTAGGAAATCACGCTCGTGCGTTACACCAGGATATACAACTTGCTGAGCAATTACATGGATGATTTACGAAGTAAAGAGTGTATTGGTTGCGTTACTGATTCTAATATGTCTATGAACCAAAAAAAAAGTTGGCTAAAATTTTACCTCTTTTATTATTAGGTATATATAAGTGTCAATAGGATTGCAAGACGCCACGTCCGTTAGCATCAAAGACTACAACGCAAAAGTCAACCGACGCATGGTATATTTATACATTCATTCACTAATCACTCATATATTATCTAATACAATATTTGATATATTCTTTTTTTGGTTATATTGATTGTCAATTATAATGAGGAATCATTCTCTAGTATGTTTGGAGTCAATCTTGACAACATCGTGCCCGTCCAAGTACTGCCTCTACATTAGATGATTCTAGCTCAGGAGGAAGGCCCAGGAAGACAAATCCGAAGTACATTAGCAAGGATTAGGCTTGAGAAGAGGCAAGGACTCTATATCGTCTATATAAGAGAGAGACTCGACAAGGGAGGGCATCAAATTTTTACCATTCAAACTTAATCAAAGTTCCTCTGTAGTGTTACGTCTTTCCTCCTGCGGCTTCCTTCTTCCCCTATCTTCCTTTAGATTTCGTCCAACACCTATCTACTTACAGATCTCTAGTATGTTTGGAGTTAAAAACAATATTAATGAGTTTTCGACACGTATGGTTATTGCTATATATAATACAAATCAATCCTTATGTCATCAAATTATTAGTACATCTTATTTGTTAGTAATTAATTATTTTACTCATCGCCGTAGTCGCAGGCGTCTTCTTCGAATGTGTAGTCATCGTCCTCGCCGTAGCCGTCATCGTACTCATGCTCCATCGTCGTGTTGCCGATAAGTTCGCACGGAGACGGAGGGTTTAGATAGATGAGGGTAATCTATGACTATGTATCCAAAATCTGTTCCTTATTTGAAGAGATTCGATTCGGTATATCTCGTGTGTTGTGAAAACGATTCTGTCGCAGGTCCAGCGCGGATGCTCTGATGATGATGCTGGGAGATAGGCTCAGATGGGAGCCGTCCATCACAAATCTGGCGGGAGGCAAGATGAGCTGCACAGGAATTGGCAGCCCCGGCACATTAATGGCCTAGTAGGAAAAACCAATTCAACAATCTACGTGAAGGTGAAGCGGAGCTGCGTAGGCCTTTGAAAAAATGGAGACTTCCGAGGCCCATACATATCTGATCTAGTGAAAGTAATCATTAATTAAATGTTTGAGATTAATACTTGTCTGAGATTAGTTAAATAAAACTCTAAATTGAGTACTATCTAAGTTAAACAAATGAACATAATGCTTAATGAGGACGATTGAACTAGTTCATCTACTAATCATGTGCTAATGTCCAACTTAAACATATTAGTTTCAAATTGAACTATAATCTTAGCAGGGGCATTTAAAACTAATATGCTGTCGTCTAGGATCATGTTAGTACTAAGCAGTCTCTTATGCTAATTGTTGATATTAACACGAACCTTGGTCTTAGAGAAAGTTGATTCTAGCATTTGGCCGTACGGAGTTTGGATAACTGATTTTCCACGAGCGTGCCTAAGCATGTATTTCAGTACACAGAACTGATTCGTACCAACAGCAAACCAAATGCCAACGCCAGGTTTGAAGTTAGGATCGGATCTAATGGTTCCGAATCCATCCGCAAACCAAACACCGATAATGGAGAACTAATTTAAGAAATCCTTGGGACCTTATAGCCACATTGTTGTTCATGATAATAGAGCAAGTTGAGAGACTTCTGAAATATTGAGTTCATATATTAAGTAGGAGATCTCCTTACAAAGCCATAGCCAGGTAGGTGTGATTTTTTGATCTGCCTACCTAAAGACGTTTGTATGTACGGAGGAGTATCATCTGGCTGTCTGTTGGCGTTTTTCTTTATTTTTTTAGTTCTTGAATCACCTTGTTACTTTTTTTTCTAAACTCACATGCTATATAATGCGTTGTGGGCCTGGCCCTCTGAATCTAGGACTTTTTTGAATTTAATCTATTTTTAAATAATATTTTTTTTAAAAACGTATGGAAAAAATTTACACCCCATATCCCATTTGGTCGCGCCAAACCGGCGTGGCGGGAAGAGATGACCGGGACTGGTGTGGACGCTGTGGGTCTCACAACATCGCGCCATACGCATTGGTGCGATAAGGCTATTGCGCTAAAACATTTGGTGCGATGAGGCTGTCGCACAACAACGGCCAGTGCGCCTCCTCGCCACAGGCCAGGCAGAAGTCGTGCCTGCACGTGCAGAACACGTCCCTCACGGCGCGCAAGTCGCCGAGGACATCCACGGCGCGGGCGCACCTGACGCCCGTGCATCACTTGATCCGCCCGCGGGCGCCACCACCGCTGCTGGCGCCCTCCGCCACGAACGACCGGAGCGTGAACCGCGCGTACCACTCCCTGTCCTTGTCCTTGGTGGCCACATCAACGAGCTCATGGACGACAACGGCGTGGCACGATGGCTCCGGACACCACATCGACAAGAACCCCACGCCACCGCTGTCCATCGTCGTGCGGATGTACGCGCGCAGGCAATCGGCAGTAGTAGTGCGCGCGGCACCCGCCGACCTCGTCTGCCCCACGGGGTGGTCCACGAAGCAGATGCCGCAGGACATCTCAGCCCGGCTCACCGCCGTTGGCAGCACGCTGCCGTCCGGTGGCAGGCCGACGGCGGCACGCACGCGGGCGTCGTCAGGGAACCACTATACCTCCTATTAGCATTGCAGCCTTGCTCCCCGTCGCACCATAATTTCACACCTTAGTATAACCTCCTAAGCTTCACCATTTGACCCGGTGACTTTTGTCAGTGTTATGCTCGTTGTGTCTAAGGCAACTCTCTATCCGGCATAACGGGCCATGTATCAAACTCTAGTTTCACTTATTGAAACACGTGCAATACACGTTTTCGCAAAAAAGAAGAGTTTAATATATATATAATATCCTACCAACAAGAAGGCAATCGAGGTTCAATTCCTGCTTCTATTTTATTTGGCACTTTTCCTAACCTTTTCTCGCAAGAAATCAGCCTCGTCTCTCTTACGATGGCTTGTCTATTTGATGTGCTTTGTGATCTGTGCTAAAAATATATTAAAATTTGTTATTTGGGATTTGTGCTAATAAACATATCTTATTTGTCATTGCCCTTTTATAGAAAAATTGTCTCTCGTGATATATGAGAAAACATTAAAATTTATTATCGAAGCAAATAACAAATCTATCCCTTGGGTAAGTTCGGACTATGAAAATGAAAATCCGGATAAAAATAATCCATGGACAATGCAATCGGGAGAGATTTTATAGTAAATGAGATAATAAAAATCCAGGGCCCTGTACTTCGTTGTTTTTATTTAGAGTAAATTGTATCCACCATACAACAACTTGACCATTAGGTGTAAATTATTAGTCTAATAACTTATAAAATGCTCAATTGACCACGACAAGTTTGCATATGGATTTAAATTAGTCCAACAAGTTGTAAAATGCTCGGTTTAGTTGGATCCTCCTATTCCTAAAAAAATCCAGGGCCTGGTTTTCCCGGAATCCGACTGCCCTGATCATTCACATTTAGTTGCATTAGCCGCCATCGCTGCCGCCAGCGCCTCAGCCGGGGCTGCGTGCTACTCGTCCAGGCCGCGCAAAAAACTCCGCCGGCGCCGTCACTGTGCCGGCCATCTGGCCCTCACAAGCCGCGCGAGAGCTGCGACAATTACAGCCGCCATGACGAGCTAGGAGTCGCCACGACGCCGCCTCTCAGTACGGCGGGTAGCGAGCCCTAGTGGATCCCGCCGCCACGGCAACGGCTCGGATTAACACAACTGCTCACCCTCGCTGCTTGTACCCGTACTCCTATGCTCTTACAGTCTTACCCGCGTGGACCACGGAAACAAATGAGAATTAGGTGAACTTCCCCCGCGTTGCTGCGGGAATTGTTGAACATATCACCAATGTAGTATAATTCATATATAAGTAACAGGAGAGGTGATGTTGAGTCATATAAACATAAGAATGAAATATTGTCGACGTGCATGTTGTGAGATAAGACCTCTTTCTATGTTAAGATTGAATACAAAAATACACTTTATTTTCGCCGTACACTAATTAAATAGCAAAGAAAAAAATATGCATGCAAAGCCTTTCTATTGCTAACACTACTAAACATCAGGAACAGAAACGAAGGTTAACCCTAGTGAAATAGTATAAAGTACATTCTTTAATGGAAATAAAACTTTGCAAAAAAAAAAAAAGCCACCTATATAGGACCGACCATGACATTGCAGTGGTTTATATTCTGATAACAGCAACAGCAATAGCCAGCTTCTTACTTGGTAGTTTACAGTGAAACGCTAGGTGATGAGATGACCAAACTGTATTTGCTGATTGAGCCCTCTCGACAAAATTAAATACATACACGCCTAAGGCTGATAGTCCGTGCTGATGAAGTCAAGGTCGACTGTATGGCCATATTGGAGTAGAAGATCATTGGAACTTTGGAAGCTGAGCAGCTACCCTTACTTTTGTCGACGTCGACATAACGAAGGCGAGGCAGGGCGTCTACAGGACCTGGAATCAGGGGTGGATCAGAGTTAAGCCCTTTTAGGGTCAACTAACTCCTACATTTTTTAGGAAATCAATGGAAAATCACTGCTATACAAAGTTCAGCGACATGCAAAATCCCTGCTTACAATGTTCAAGACCCTGACGATGTTTTGTGCTGGAATAGTGGATGCATGCGCCAATGCAGATATGAGTGGTTGGTTGGCGTTCAAGGCAATGAAAGGGATGATAAATATATACGATGAACCATGAGGAAATAAACACAGAAACTTTACAGCGCTCCATCAGCTTCTTTAGTCCACTTGCAAGGGATGATAAATACCACGGAGTAGTATTAGGTGATTGACAACTGATGAACACACTTACCAGAGTTTCCCCTTGCAATGAAGCAGCGAGAAGATGAGGAGACAGTAGAAATTAAGCTAGGAAACAGGAAGCATGCAGTATATAGCTTGAAATCACTGGTAATGTATAAATAAAGTGGAGCATTAATAATCGAGCACAAATAAAGAATAGCATATGAAGTGATGGGTTGTGGACTGCCATGCGGTGTGAGTAACAGGGCATAGTGCGAGAGTAATACTATGTGGCGTTAACTACCTGAAGAGAAACGGCGGAAGAGAAACAACAGAGTGCATGACTAAGACAGGGTTGCGTTCATTTTTTTACTACATCTAAACAATAGGGAGCTTATTGTCTTGCTGCGCCTTGTTGGCTGCTTGCCAACCAAGCCTAGTAAGTTTGTACTTTTGATTCACCGTCGCGAAAGAAAACTACATCTAAACATTATTTTCTACAAATTAATAGAATTATCAAGATTAAACTACACAATTTCTCTATGTATGAGGTCTAATTTCTCTAAGCATCAGGGCTACTCCGTATGACACTTATGCAGCAAACGGAGAAACAATAAAAAATGCTCGTCGAGAATGTGAGACGTAGAAGAGATATATACCGATAGAGAAATAAGAAATAGAGAAACTATTTGAAAATACCACGAATACCAACAATGACGTGATGGATCTACAATGGAAGTGATGGATCTACGATAAAAGTTCAGCAGGCTAAAGTTGTCATCATCAACCTCTAGCCACTCGTCAAATCAGCCATGGAAATAATCTTGGAGGAGTTCTATTGGTCTCTATAGGATCAGCAACGATAGCGGGCCTATGCCCCCTACCCACGGGTAGACCCGTCCTAGAAGGGCTCAAGGGGTGTCAGTTTAGTACCACCCAAGGGCTTGGGTAGCCGCGGGCTGGGTGACTCGTGAGGCGAGCACCCTTGCTTGTGAGGTAACTGCCACCTGTCGTGACATCTCACGCCGTTCTCTTCTGTCGTCCTCCTAAGCTTGACCAGAGCCAGACTACGCCTAGTACCTGCGATATATTCGCGTCATATAAAATAAAGGACGATCCAAACTCGCGATGTATTCACGTCATATAAAATAGAGGACGATGCACAAATACAGACATAGACAATTTCAACATTAAAGGAGTCATCAGTTAGGGGGGGAGACGCACAGAAAATGGATGGACAAAAAAATTTTACCTCTTTATTGCTCTCTCCGTCCATAAAAGAGGCAAAATTTCATTTGAGACAACAAAACTAGTTCAACTTTAACCAAGTTTATAGTAAATAGCATTAATATTTATATATGTCTCAAATTAAATTTATTATAAATATATATTTTATAATTAATATAATGGTACTTATTTTGTTTTGTACCTTTTATATAATTTTAGTCAAAGATTATGACGCTTCACTTCTCGTGATGTGAGCATTAGGTTCTTTTGTACGAGAGAGTATTAGGGGTAGATATGGTAGCATTTGAACCCCATGAGATTCTTTGAATATGGATAAATAAAATCTTAAATTCTTAAAATCACATCCATACACCCTAGGATTCTACAGAGTTCAAACGCATAAGTATATAGTCAAAGAAGATAAAAAATATTTTTTAAAAAAATCCGAATTTTAGAATCTCGGATTTTTTTAGACCTCTGTTCTAAGTATACAGTTACAGATACAGTATCTCTATTCAGATACAAACACACACCACCACACACACGCACACCCACACTCACACACCATGTATATAAACAAACATACAACTATACATAGATCATAAACGCAGCTGAGAGGTACTCGAAGACCATCAAACTCCGAACGTGTAGGGCACACATCACTTGACCATTGTGGCATATCTGCATGAGAGGCTATCTACAAATAAAACAAGAAAAATCCTATAGTGAGACACACAAGTTGCGAACCCAGGGTCTGAACCTGCATGGGCTGACCGAACACCCACGGTGGTAGCCATCCGAGAGAGCTCGGCTCTCGAATCCGGGACCTAACGGAAGCAGGAGCTTGCATCTGCATGGGACAGATATGGTAGCATTTGAACCCCATGGGATTCTTTGAATCTGGATCAATAAAATCTTAAATTCTTAAAATCACATCCATGCAGCCTAGGATTCTACAGGCTTCAAACGCGTATATAGTCAAAGAAAGATAAAAAAATATTTTTATCCAAAATCCGAATTTTAGAATCCGGGACCTAACGAAAAATTGGGACCGGAGCTTGCATCTGCACCGAAGGCTGAAGCAGGAGCTTGTATCTGCACTGAAGCAGCGCTGGTCCTTCGAGATGGCGACCAAGGACGCGGCAGCCTGACACGTAACGCGTCGCGACAGCTGACACTGCCCAAACTCCAAAACATCGTCGATAACATAACAGCCACAAAATCTGATCTTACATTTTGAGGTGAGAAAAAAAAGAGTAATAATGAGAAGAAAACACTTAGACGTGAGTGCACCCAAAACTCGCAATGGCCGCGCGATCCTATATATGATTCGAGCTCTGAAGCCTGAAGGCAAGTACTAGCTATGCTTGAGACTTGAGAATCGGCTTCTGTCCTTGATGCAGCTATAGGACCATATATGCTAGACGTTTAATTGGTAGTTATTCCCTTGCTTTGTGGCACTGTTTTTGTCTTGCGTGTCACTGTCTATGATGGCCACTGCTTACTGCTACTTGCGCGCTTGGAGGTCAAGATTCGCCAATGAGATCCAACCACATCGATCTAAGCTACCAGCAGCCTGTCCGAACAGACTAGCGAGATCCAACCACATCGATCTGAGCCCATACATCTAAGCTTAATTCTCTGATGGATGCGACTCATGCAAATTGCACACCAGCAGATGGTATGTAGCCACATGTTGCGAATATGTGCCATGTAAAGGGTCGCACACCAGCAAAACATCGCGAATCGCTGCCGGAACCAAGTTGCAGAAGCAGACATATATACATACTCCCTTTTCTTCAGGTATTTCTCAAGGGCAACTGTGTTAGAGTTCGTGTATCATTCTAGGTGTAGATCAGCGGATGGATTCTTTTTTATTTGTGATAAATCGAGTAGAAGATCAAGGTGCCCCATCATGAGGCTCGAATCAGGGAGAGAACTAGAGAGAGAACTAGGTTTAGGCACATACCGTCGTTGGAGTAGGCTTCGCTGGTTCGTCGATGAAGATCTGCGCTAGGGCAGCGACGGACGGTGCAGTGGTGGACGCCGGTGGCGCTTCCCGTCGCTGGCAGTGCTTTTCGATCGGTAGGGTTTCTCGGTGAGGGGCGCTGGCGGCAGTGAACCTCGTGATTAGTGCCAGTGGTCCCCACCTCTTCTTATAGGTACTGTGCGACGGGGCCCACCAGCCGTCTATGGACTGGACGCCCCCGATCAGGGCGTGAGGTCAAGGCCTAAGTGGCCGTTGGGCCATCTTGGTGAGAGATCAACCTAACATTCTCCTCCTTGATCTCATATCATTCTCGTCATTCTTTAATTTCTTATTTCAAGCTTTAATTTTCATCTTTCTAACTTCTGTCTCATTCCATTACAGATTTGCATATTGAGCGTGTCTCATCATCACAACAATTAGTGCCATTAGACTAACAGTCACAACACACTTCTCTGTTTTAGAACAAAACTCTCTTCTGGGCCCTTTATTGTTCGAAAATCATAGGCTATACCATGAACCTATGTCGATTGTGTGTCCTCTGAACACACTGGGTGGTAAGCCTTTAGTAAGCGAATCCGCAAGTTCTTTCTTATTACTTATATATTCAATATCTTTAAAATAATTCCGGACTTTCTCCTTTACAACGAATACATTCATGTCAATGTGTTTAGCAGTACACTTGACCCGTTGTCATAGGAGTAAAATATCTAAATGGTTGTTGTTGTTAACCATTATCAACTCCGGGTATAGGTTCTCATAATATTTTATTGTATAACTTTGCATCATTCATGATTTCATAATTATTTCTTTAGAGCTTTTTCACAATAAAGCTCCGACAACGAGTGTTAGTGACTGTGGATTTCACTACACATCTCGCTAAACTTTCATATTTGTACCCACAACTATTTGAGAGTACTTGATCTTTCTTATTTAATATGAGACTATAAATCTTTTCAATGCATTCTTTATTCCATTCCAGTAATCTATACCTGGATTGTACTTCTGCCAAAATATCCCGAATATATCAACTATGTCAGGGTAAGTTCTTACTTATTCAATTCATCAAGCTTCCAACAGCTGAAACATATAGGACGTCCATTTGATCGATCTTATTTCAGTTCTTCAAAATATTTCAAGTTCTCAAATCTATTACCCTTGACTATAAGAACAGGCATAAGTTTTCTTTATATGCATACTTTATTTCTTCAGAATCTTTTCTAAGTATGCCTTTATGATAGTTCTAATACCCCTCTTCTTCTCTCTCGATGAGTTTTAACTCGAAAGATTCTTCATGAAAATTCTCTCTATCAGTAGCTTAACTTCACTGCTAGTAAGCAAGATGTCATCAACATATAGAATTAGGAAGTGAATTTCTCATTCATAAACTTTGCATAAATGCAATTGTCCTCTACATTCTTTTCAAAACCCAAACTTTCTTTGATTCATCAATTTTAAATTTTATTTTCTAGAGACTTGCTCTAATTCTCAAATTATTTCTTCAAGCAACATCCCTTATGTTCTTTTTCATCCACGATAAAAGCCCTTAGGTTATGCCATGTAAATTATTCATACAGATCCTTATTAAGGAATGTCATCTTTACATCTATCCGATGTGACTTTAAATCGTAATGTGTCACTAACATTCATCGTAATCGATTTATTCTCTTTGTGTGATTCTTTCATCACAAGTTACACTATATATCTTTCATCGTTCCCTCCAGAGCCTCGTTACGTTTTATAGACCCATTACAGCCTACTGTTTTGGCTTCATTAGGAATTTCTTCTAAATCCCGAACATCATTGGTATTTATCGATTTTATTTCATCTACCTTTGTTTCTTTCCATTTGGACGAGTGAACGTCTCTCATGGCTTCTATAAAGAGATGTGATCATCTTTTATTTGAATTTCTTTATCAATAATGACTTCATAGTCACCAAAACAATTATTTTTCTCATTCTTTGAGACCTACTAGAGCCTCGTGGCACTTCTTTCATATGGGGCTGTTATTGCTCTTCATTACCAAGAGACAAATATCGCAAGATCCTTATTTACTTATTCATCTTCATAAAAAACAAACAACAGGTGTTGTATATGTCATACAACATCAACAGGATTGAGCAATTTATCGCTTTCAAAACATAGTAGTGGGCATTCAATCCCACTTCTATTCAATTCTTTAGGTATCTACATACCATGCTTTCCCAGATTACTCCATCCTTTGTAAGGATGGTGTGTATTCAAATTTTTTATTTGGGTTTAATCTGTCATAACTTCTTACGACGCTTTGAGCACCGTTTTAGTATCTCTCACTGTGCTATCTTCCTATTGGAAGCATAAAAGGTTTAGGAATCTAGCTATTTCTTTACTTAGGGGTATTATTATTGTGACTGTTGTACTCCCTCAACGATCACATTCATCTTTTATAAATCACTCTTCTTTATATCATATTCATCTTTATATCACATTTATCTCTTGTTCATAATGTACATCATGCATCACATTGTCAAAAAATATAGGGGAGTATCTTTCTTGATATTCTGTTTCTTTCTTGATTTTCTGTTTCTTAATTGACCTCATAAATCTCCCCCTCAAAATGTGGCAAGAACTTCTCTGCCATAATTTTAAAACTATTCAAATTCTTATAAATGAGAAAACTTTCATTACTTACTTCATCCACATGACTATGTCATACAAATAAAGTTACTTCATAAATCTTTTGGGAGTACACTTTCCTCATCCCACTTCAGAGTCATTTAGTACTTCTGCAAGTCACACTTGCATGTTATTCTTTATCATTTGGTTCATATGCAACTTTCTTCTCCCACATGCAGGATAAGTTCTATCGGTAAGTTCTGTCAAAAATCTTCCCCCGCCATGCGGGATAGTTCCCAATAATAGGACATCAATGATAAAATTGGTTCTCAGGGCATATTCAATCATCAAAATCAAAAAAATAAATACAAATACTATTTAACACACATACTTAATCTGACGTTAGTCAAATTAAACATGCGTATAACTCATTATATTTCATATCAAAGTGCTTTAGAATGAAAAATTAAAATACATTTGTTAAACTACACTCTTATTGCACATAAAAGTTATTTCTTAAACTAAATTCTCATTTGTTCTATCTTCTTTTTTTAGATCAATGCACCTGAATCATTCTTTTCTTTTAATTCATCCTTTAAAGAGAACACTGTCTCTTATATGATGGTTTTCATTAATGCAAAACTTGCACTTTTCATCTTCTGAGTCATAAGTACCTAGCTAATTCTCTTTTCTGCCTTCAAAGGAAGTAAGTTCTTTATCTGAAAATATTTAACAATAATCATCGATAATGCTCATTAAACTTTAGAATCTTTACGTTGTATTCTACATCACCGTTGGGCAGAAATAGAATACAACAATATTCTTCTATATTAATTCCACATCACCGTTGGACAGAAATGGAATCAACATATAAAATTCAATTATCGTAGTAAAATATATCTTCTCGAAATTAAATTCTTCAGTTGGTTCAAATTTAATTAGAGGCTAATCATCATTGTTGCAACGGAAACACGAAATACATACTTTATTTCTTGAGCATTTCTTTATCTTTAATTTCTCTCTGAAAAATTGGTCATTGTGATGCAAAATTGATCAGAGATTCAAACTTAAAATTCAAACTTATAATTTTTTCTTTCATATTCTAAATCACCGTTGGACAGAAATAGAATAAAACATCTTTCTTCTACATCAATTCTAAATCACTATTGGACAAAAATAGAATTAATGTATATAAATCATAAATCATATCATGATATTGCTATCAAACAACTTTGCTCAGAAATAACAATACAATATTCACTGAATTCTATTAACTTTTCTTCGAATCAAATTCTCTCATTGGTTCGAATTCAGTTAGAAGAATCATCATCATTGCAGTGGAAACATGAAAAAATGTCTTTCATTGGCATTTCTTGATCATTGCCATTTCTTTGAGATTCTTCGAAGATTTGAACTTCAAAATTCAAAACTCATAAATGAGCTTACAATATTGTCATCATCAACGTTGGTCAGAAAATAATAATATCATAATTTCTTTAAAACAAAAAACTGACTATTTTTCCAATTAAAATAATTTCATTGGTTCCAATTTTAATAAACTTTTTATTATTCACTCAATAACTTCAACTGCTCTCCAAATTAAATTCTCCCGTTGGTTTGAATTTAATGAGAAAATAATAATTCTTTTCTTTGAGCGAAAAATGTGAATAAAATTCAATAATTCAATGTTTCAGAAATATTAATTCAATATTGTTCTCTGAACAAAATTATCGTTGGATAAAATTTGTACAGAAAAATTCGCATCAAAATTTGATTCAAATTCATCAAAAATTCATAGTAAATAAATTTCTGTAAAATTGAATAAGATTCACTATTTATTCGGGCTCAAAACCAACATTCGGCCTGTTGGCCGAAGCGGCCCAAACGGCCCATGGCGGACACGCACGTGGTGCGGCCCAATGGCCATTTCCTGTCTGTGCTAGCACTGGAAGCCAGCCCATCGTGGCCCACTCTGGCCTGCCTGCACGCGCACTGCGCAGCGAACGCAGCCCAGCGCGGCGGCCCAGCGCGCTGCCGGTACAGTCGCCCAGCTCTTCTTTTTGTTTCGTTCTTTCGGCCTATGCTGCAAAACGGCCCGGTCCAGCATAGCTTGGCGAGCTCCCCCCGCTTCTAGGCCATAACGTGGGCCTGGGCCGGGAATGTTCAATCCCGCCTGGGCTCATTTCAGCCCGAGAAGCCTGGATGAGATCTGAGCCATTCATTTCAATCCGACGGCGCAGAGCAGATTTTGGGTGAACAAAACCTTTGGTCGCCGCTCCCCCCAACCCTAGGGCTTCATTACACTCCTCCCCTTCTCTCCTCACAGCAGCAGTGGCCGCCGGAAGAGCTCCAGTCACCCATGGCGAGGCCGGAGAAGATAGAGGACGGCGCTGGCGCCAAGCCCCTCGCCGGCACACGCGCTCGCCCTTAGCAGAGCGCGCCGCCGTCGAGTGGCCTTGGACCGGTGCCCTGCCATGTTCGAGTAGACCCCTGTCCGCGCGGGCCAGTAACGGCGGCGGCGGTCACCACCCGGACCACGGCGGCGGTGAGGAGCACCGGTAGGTCCCGGGTAGGTCCTCCCGTCTTCGTTCTTCTTTCTCGTTCTTTGGTTAGGGTTAGGGTTTCATGTTTTGGTTCTGGCCCAATCCACATCGGATCGATTGGTTTCATTGGGTTTGATTTTCGTCCCGATCCGTTGGGATCGGTGTTCGTTCTCATTTTTTTTTCAACCTCTATCTGATTTTCTGGTTAGGGTTAGAGTTCAATCTTGATCTACACACTAGATATGCAAACCTGGCTCTGATGCTATTGTTAGAGTTCGTGTATCATTCTAGGTGTAGATCAGCGGGTGGATTCTTTCCCATTTGTGATAAATCGAGTAGAAGATCAAGGTCGCCCCATCATGAGGCTCGAATCAGGGAGAGAACTAGAGAGAGAACTAGGTTTAGGCACATACCGTCGTTGGAGTAGGCTTCGCTGGTTCGTCGATGAAGATCTGTGCTAGGGCAGCGACGGGCAGTGCAGTGGTGGACGCCGGTGGCACTTTCCGTCGCTGGCAGTGCTTCCCGATCGGTAGGGTTCCTCGGTGAGGGGCGCTGGACTTGAGGTGACGGAGGCCCACCAGCCGTCTATGGACTTTCGGTGAGAGCCAGTGATCCCCACCTCTTCTTATAGGCACTGTGTGACGGAGGCCCACCAGCCGTCTATGGACTTGAGGTCAAGGCCCAAGTGGCCGTTGGGCTATCTTAGTTGGAGATCAATCTAACAAACTGAACCATGACCCGGACCAAAACTTTGAGAGAGAAGCAGATACTTGTAATAACTAACACACACGCCGGTGCACCAGCACATCTGCAGCTGCAGGGCATTCAGAGGAGAACGCCCGCCCTGTTGTGTTCTTGGGACGGTCCCGGCCTGCAAAGAGGAGCTTCCACTTCAACGCCTGGTAGGCCTCGGACAGCGCGGCCAACGTTCTCCATCCGGATCCGGCTGTGCCGCTGTGCGTGCATGCACGCGCTTGCTGCGTGCTTCTCACTCACAGGCGCAGCACACGGTCAATCGATGTCTTTTTGCCACCGAGCTGTACGTGTCGACGAGAAGACGTGCACGGCGACGCAGGCCGGCTTGGCGCAAGCTTGAGAGCAAAGGAAGGATCCCAGTTCCCACAAAGGCCGGCATCACAGTGTTTGCCCAATGCTGCACAAGGACAAGTTCGAACATGTGACGCTTGATTTTCAACTTAGGCCGCACCCTATCTGCTCGGCTTTAAAGCCCGGCTTCACATGTGCTAATATGGACAGGAGAAGCCGATGAAATCATGAGCTCTATGTTCGCTCGGCTTTACTGTAATATTATGGTTAAAAGGACAGCGGCTGGATTGTTTCTGGCTGTCTAATTCTGGTTGATACTAATTTGTTTTGAGAGAAAAACACCGTTGAGTGACTAGCTGAAAGGACAATTTATGTAGTTTTTCAATTTATGTAGCATTCTCGTGTGTCAAATGTTCATGTATGGTCGGTCATGTGTCGTGAATTCCATGACAAATATCTACAGCTATGGTATGAAGGGGCAATCCTCGCCAAGTTTTCTAGAGCTAAGACATTGCAGTGGACAGGTATCAGAGAAACCAGCCTTTTTTTCAAAGAAAAAGAGGATATCACAGACACCAACAGTCAACGGATAAACCGCGAGAACGTTGCGGCGCTCGGCTCAGCACACGCCTACCCGACGTCTCGACTTCTCATCACGAACAGGGGCGATAGCAAGCGCGACACCCGCGGCGATAGCAGTTCACCGCTCCACCATCACACACTCGGCACCGCCAATCCATGGCCTTGGCGACGCCGCTCCGGCTCCGCCACCTCATCCCCGCGGCGGCCAGGGCCCCGGACCCCGCCGGGCCGTCGTCCTTGGCGAACCACCGCGCCCTCTCGCTCCACCGCCTCCGCGCAAGCCTCTCCTCCTCCTCCGCGGTGCCACGTCCCCGGCTGGTGGCCGTGGCCGCGGCGGCTTCGGCTGCAGGTGGGCGGCCGACCGTGCTGGTGACGGAGAATCTGGGCGCGGCGGGTGTGGACCTGCTGCGCGCGTTCGCGAACGTGGACTGCGCCTACGAGCTCACGGCGGAGGAGCTCCGCGCCAAGGTGTCGCTGGTGGACGCGCTGGTGGTGCGCAGCGGGACGCAGGTGACACGGGAGGTGTTCGAGGCCGCGCGGGGCAGGCTCTGAGTCGTGGGCCGGGCTGGCGTCGGCATCGACAACGTCGACCTCCAGGCGGCCACCGAGGCCGGGTGCCTCGTCGTCAACGCGCCCACCACCAACACCGTCGCCGCCGCCGAGCACGCCGTCGCGCTCCTCGCCGCCATGGCGCGCAATGTCGCGCAGGCCGATGCGTCGCTCAAGGCCGGTACGTACGCGCCCCTCGTTTTGATTTGCTCCCAGGAAACGTGTGCACACTGCACACCAGGCGGTGCCTACCACACGTTATGCGAATAGATAAGGTCCTGCTGCTGTTGATAATTACTGACAATGTGCACGTACAAGAGGGAAGTGAAATGCGATGCATTTCTCTACTATTCCGTAGTAAGTAGTTTGATCTTCGCACATTGCTTGCAAATGAGATGTATGTAGTCCATGTTAAGCCGACTGATACACATGTTTGAAGTTAGTCTACAGCGGTGTAGTACTTTATTAAGTGCTTTCAAGGTTAGGTTGTAAATGATGTTGGCGTGATGTTGGGACTTAATAGAGAAAGTTCGTGTTACATACTAGGTGCCAATGGCATGATGAAGGTGATAACACATTAACACGTGTTGCAGCATCGCCACCATACATGGACTGACAGACTGTGTTTGGTTCAAGAATTAAGTGGTGCATCCTTATTAAATTTGATTGCAGGTCTCATATCAGACCAAGTTTCAGTTTCGTGATGCGACCAATCTCGTCTTACAAAATATAAATAAATACTACTTTGTATGTGATGTAATAAGAACATCTGCTGACATAGCAGAAGGTTCAATGTTCTTATTTCTGAAGCAAAAATTGTGATCTTGTGATGGATTGGTGACTTCCCAAAGGCCCATTGAGTTCATCTTTGTTCTTGGGTTCTGTTATCCTCCTTTTACAAAAATATGAAATCCATTCTTTCCATAGTCTTCTTAAATCTTCATGGCCAACAAAGTATTTTAACTTTTTCTAGTGTCTGCAACTGTAACTTTAGATTTATCCGGTTTTCTTGTGACCCACATAATAAAATTCAGGTTGCCAATTTTTAAGTAGAATCATTTTAAGATATGAAATTACAATTATTAACCAGCAGATTGCAGGCATTTCACGTTCCACCAGTAGGTTCATACAAAGACTAAATAGCCATTTCGAGCAAAAGACAATCACTATTGTGTTCTGAACTTTTTTTGTTTAACAACATCACAAGTTCATTTCAACTGCTATAAAAAGTTGTGGCGATACTGTGCATGGTTCATTTGTGCTAACTCATCATAAGCTATAGTGTTGTGACTTTCTTTGTGTAATTCAGGCAAATGGGAACGGAGCAAATATGTTGGTGTTACCTTGGTGCGCAAGACACTAGGTGTTATGGGTTTTGGAAAGGTTGGTCCAGAAGTAGCTCGGCGTGCAAAAGGACTTGGGATGGATGTCATTGCTCATGATCCATATGCTCCTGTTGATAGAGCCCGGGCAATTGGCATAGATCTGGTATCATTTGATGAGGCCATCTCCACAGCAGACTTCATATCACTGCATATGCCTCTAACTCCATCGACAGCAAAGCTTTTCGATGATGAAACTTTTGCAAAGATGAGAAAGGGTGTTAGAATTATCAATGTTGCGTGGGGTGGAGTTGTTGATGAAGAAGCATTGCTGAGAGCACTTGACAATGGAACAGTTGCCCAGGTAATTCGTTTCAGTATGTCCACTGATGACTCTTCCGAATGTTGACAGTGCATAGCTGTTACCTGTTACACAGTTCTCATATGCATCTGATATATATTTCACTGCAATGTTTTGTCAGAAAAAAAGAGAGATATTTTGGCCTTTTTCCTGATTGCATTGTGGTGTGAGTCAGGCTGCACTTGATGTATTTACTGAGGAGCCACCACCAAGAGACAACAAGTTAGTGCAGCATGAGAATGTCACTGTCACACCACACCTTGGGGCTAGCACAATAGAAGCACAGGTTTGGTAGTATTTTCCAATCAAACTTATTTGTACCACATCGTATCATACAAGCTTATCCTCTTTACTTTATACTATACCTCTGCAGGAAGGTGTAGCGCTTGAAATCGCAGAGGCTGTTATTGGTGTACTGAGAGGAGATCTGGCTGCAACGGCTGTGAATGCCCCAGTGGTCCCTGCTGAGGTACTTCCATTACCAAGGAAGAAATTCAACAGTCATTTCAGTATACTCATGCAATTTGTTTGCGCCTAAACAGTACGTCTCTTCCCACAGGTTTTATCAGAGTTATCTCCATATGTTGTCCTTGCTGAGAAGCTGGGCCGGCTTGTTGTGCAACTCGTAGCTGGTGGCAGTGGGATTAAAGGTGTCAAGGTTGTTTACTCATCTGCCAGAGACCCCGATGACTTGGACACAAGAATTCTTCGTTCCATGGTCACCAAAGGCATCATCGAACCTATTACAAGCGCTTTCGTCAACATTGTCAATGCAGATTATGTCGCCAAGCAAAGAGGCCTTAGGATCGTTGAGGAGAGAATTTTCCTTGACGGTTCACCTGAGATCCCCCTAGACTCCATCCAGGTCCACCTTGCCAATGTGGAGTCCAAGTTTGCCGGAGCCTTATCTGATGCAGGTGACATCAGAGTTGAGGGCAAGGTTAGGGATGGCACGCCGCATCTCACACTCGTCGGGTCTTTCAATGTTGATGTTAGCCTTGAGGGCAACCTAATACGGTGCTGCCAAGTTGATCAACCAGGCATCATCGGGAAAGTGGGGTCAATCTTGGGAAAGATGAACGTTAATGTGAGTTTTATGAGTGTCGGTAGGACTGCTCCGGGGAAGCAGACGATAATGGCCATTGGAGTTGATGAGGAGCCTGAGAAGGAAGCTCTCAAATTGATTGGTGAGACACCTGTTGAGGAGTTTGTCTTTCTTAAGTTATAGAGGAAGTAGGTAGGCATAAAAAATTACATTTGTGCTATATTAGCATTAGCTTGATTTTGCCAAGATTTTACTAGCTAGTCCGGGGTACTGTAGAATGCCATTCTTTTGTGTTAGTGTCCTTGAGGACACGCCGATCATAGAGATATATATCAAGGGGTACATGCAAAATGCAGTTTTTCCTCAGGCTCTACTGTCTTGCTACCCTGTTAGACTCTGGTGATGCCATTTATACCTGTTAGAATATCTCTGTAGCTTCTGGTTTCGGGGGACCTCTGTTCTGACTTGTGAGTTCTATGTTATTATATAGGATAACTTGTATCTTATGCCGAAGGAAGTAATTTACATTGCAGTGCCTGTAGAGCAGTAGAGTATATGGCTGCGTGTCCTGTTTGGTACTAGTCCGTTATAAATTATAGTTTGTTTGACTTTTTTATCCCAAGTTTGACCACTCGTTTTATTTAAAAATCTACGTCAAATATTATTTCTTTTATTGTGGCTTGCTTTGCTAACAAAAAGATCTTCAACAATGACTTAAATTTAATCATATTTGCACAACTTTTATGAATAAGATGAGTGGTCGAAATTGAGGTTAAAAAAGTCAAACGAACTACAATTTGGAACGAAAAGTGTGGTCAAGTTAACTTGGTAAAAATGCTATCATGATAAACTAACCTAATCTAGTTTCTACTTTTTAGTACAAATGAGGGTTACGAGGAGAAGCGTGGTTAGAAAAAGTTATATAAAAGCACCTCATTGAGGTTCTAGTTTCAACTTATTTTGACCATATAATTGGCTTATAAGTTATACCATATAGGCCATATTCATCCGAATCAATGCGTAACTTGTTATAATCATGACATGAATAAACAAAGGAGGGTGAAATCAGTTGTAACAATAGCCTCGATAACTCGATCCTGAAAACTGGCCTAAACACAAGTATGTTAAAAACAACATCAGATACTAATCAAAGCCTTTAGGATTAGCCATGGAAACAAACCGAAAGAATGGAAGTATGAAACGGTAAATAATCAAAGCACTCAGGATTAGCCATGGAACAAAGGAAACAGATTGGCACAACAAAATGACACAATTAAGCAGTATAGGCTAACTCAAATGGGCATGACAACACAATATTAGAAACACCCTAGCCGCACACAGTTCGCACCACTAGTATTAGAAAAAACTATAATAGGTAGGAGTGAGTGTGCGTACGTGTCATTGGCTTCTGTGCGTGTAATTCGCAAAAAAAAACACTAATTATAGCCAAGACATCCACAACATACAAATATACCAACCATGCACGGCAAAGGAAATGCAAATCATTTCAAAGGCATGCACACATTAAAACAATCGATGACCACACGAAACATAGAAAGACAAACACAAGACATCGAAAGAATGAGAACAGACAGGTGAACGATCTTCTTCCTCGTATGATGTACTCTTATTCTTTTAGAATTTGTTTTGTGTCTCATTGTTCATATTTTGTACCAGTTTTTATTTTCCTTAAGATATATCAAATGTGTCACTCTGATTGAGTGTCTTTATCAAGAAAAAAAGGCGAAGGATCTTCTTGGAATGAAAAGAATAAGAAATACTATAACAAGGACATAAAGAAAGAGATAAGGTACACTTGCAAAAGAAGTTTCTGCCAAGAAACGAGCGAGAGAGAGAGAGAGGAAATTATATTAGATTGGGTTAAAGATAAAAATAAAAGAAGATGTGAAAGCCCAACTGCCATTTTCCTCTCTTGATGGCATTC
This sequence comes from Bothriochloa decipiens, assembly GCA_023333625.1. Classification (NCBI taxonomy): domain Eukaryota; kingdom Viridiplantae; phylum Streptophyta; class Magnoliopsida; order Poales; family Poaceae; genus Bothriochloa; species Bothriochloa decipiens. The sequence continues at coordinate 34,401,956 of CM041644.1, read as the reverse complement.
AGATAATTGGGTGAAATCGGTTATCAACAATTTCAATTTCGATGAAGTTGTAAATAAAAAAGCAAATAACTGACCAAAAATAGTTTTGATTTATGGATTGGTTAATCACAATGCATATTATAAACTTCTACATGAGAAAATGTAGCGATAAAATTGCACTCTAAAATACGCAAAAAAATGCATCATGCAATAAAACAAAAGAAAAAACAAGAAAAAAATGCTTGTATAACAGATAAAGTCTCATAGACATACTTTTAGTTAACCGGCCATACTTTTAGTGTTTAATGTCATCATAATATGGCACCTTATTACAATATATAGCCACAAAGAAATTCGGTTAAAATCAGCTCACAAGCAAATCACTGATCACACTGAGGGCTTGTTTGGTTCCACAGGATTAAACTAAAGTGTCTAAAACTAATAACTAAATTTTAGTCATCCCTGTTTGGTTTTTAGGACTAAAAGTCACTAAACATCATTAAAGTATTTGAATAAAGACTGATTTGCCTTTATTGCACGCAAAAATTACCCCTATTACATGCAAAGATTAGATTTTAGTCCACTTTAGGAGCTCCTGGTGGACTAGTATGACTAATGTATTTTAGTCTTATTTTAGTCCTTCTGTTTAGGTTTTTAGTCCCAAAAAATTAAAGTTTAGTCCATTTTAATTTAGTCCTATGAAACCAAACACATCCAAAATAATGCCAAAGTCTTCAACTTCGGTTAACTGACTTCCGATTAAATCGGTCCATGTCGGTTAACCGGCCATGTTGAAATTTTGCCACGCCTGGTCTCGATCAACTGTACTGCATCTAGGAGTTTGGCAGGACATCCAATTGATCGGTGGCATCATCAGACACGTGAAATATCACTGAAGCTGACCCCTTTCATTTGTGGCATGAGTCAGTGAGCAGCCGCCCGGTGCATCTCCAGACTTTGAGCACGTTTTCTTGTCCCACAACCAGTCCGCGCCATGTGATATCGCGTTGTTAAGATCAGAGACTCTGTTAGGTGAAGGACACTAGACGGCCATTGTACCATATACGTACGCTCTGCCGAGTGCCGAGTGCCGAGTGCCGAGTGCCGACCTACCCCCATCCGTGCCTGTCCCCGACACCATTCTCTCGCAAAGGTCGGCCGGCCATCGATCGGCAACTCGCTGCATTCGCTCGCGCTCCTTTGCCGACCCGTCATCGTCGGCGGATCAGACGACGGACGACGACGACGGTGGCCCATCATCGCTAGCTGCAGCTGGCCCAGTGGCCGGCCACTGTCGCGCGCGCATCGTCGTCGTTCGCCGTCCTCCGATCGACGCTCCGATCCGTCTTTCGCCAGCTTTGCCGGAATGGGTGCGCTGGACACCGAGCCGATCGAGCTGGGTGGGTGAGTGCTGCGCACACTCACCCAGTCACCCGGGCAAAAGCAGCAGCCCTGCCCGCTCGACGGCGACGTGCGGCCGTCGTGGTCGCGGGACGTGTGGAAGAGAAATCGCGGCGGGGCTCTCGATCGGCGGCACAGGAGTGCACGCCACTCGCTCCGATCGTGAACTCTGATCCTCCTGTAGCTGTCACTGCGGGTGCTGCTCCCCTGTGCATACCAGACCAGTGTAGCGAACACTATTTGCTGTGCCGCTGTGCGGTTAATCCTTATCTTGATCAGAGAACTCCATCTGAACTCTGAGTCTCTGACTGCTGCCGCTGCTGCGTGTAGTAATCCTCAAGCAAGTTCTGAACTAGCGCTGTCGACGAGGAGCTGGCGTGGTGTAGTGGATCAGAGAGAGCTGCTAGTAATCACGGCACGCGCGTTCAGGACACACGACCGACGGCGACGTCCAGCCGCCGGTTGGGAGGGCGCTAGCCGGCCCCGGGAGAGTGGGAGATGCTTTGCCGGAGCATTGCTATGTGTTAGCAGAGCTTAGGAAAGAGTTGACGCTGGATGGTTGGTTTTGACAGAAAAAACCGTGGCCACAAAACTCCATGGATTCGTGAAACTACTGGCCCTGATGGTCATCATGAAACTTTGAATGGATACAAATATATCTGCAAGCGACATGTAAGCACTGCACCCATTTTTTCAACACCGGGGCTCGCAAATGAATGGTTGTTTTCGTTTTCGCGAAATCATGCTGCTGAAAAACAGACCGGCACGTCCTTCCGCCCGTATGGAAGCATGGAAAAGAAGGAAAAAAAAAATTGCAACGTCTTTCCGTGCAACGAGAGGGCCGATCGAAGGGGGAGGCTCATGGATTGCCGGAGTCGCAAGCAAACCTTCTGGAAAATTCCGATCGGGAAATCCATTGCGTTTTCCGCATCATGGCATGGCGAAGCAGCGCCAAATCTTCCAAGTCCTAAATGCGGCGATCACGTGAAGAAAGCTTAACAGCACGGGGAGGTGGGGCCCGCCCGAGACGTTGCCCCGCGGAACCCATCGCCCTCGCGTCGAGTTTGTGTTGCCCCGGTCCCACCGCCCTCATCCCGTACGCACAGGAGACCAGTAGACCACCCTGAGGCACCACTGCCTTTTTTTTTGTTCATTCACACAAATCTGTATTTTTTTTTAGAAGTACACGGTACAACGCAGACGCTTACACACGCACGCACACTCACCCTGTGAACACACGAACACAAACCCTACCCCTATGAGCATGTTCGAAGAATCAAGCACCTGGTAAATCTGGAGATTCTCAAAGTCATCACTCGTGTCTCATCGTCGACGAGGACGTCGCTACCACTTAATACGTAACGCCGGAAAATCCTTAAGAAAATTTTAGAAAAAGGTGTACCTGTAAAGTTTTTTAGAGTTAAGTTAATTTTCTACATTAGCACGAAATCATTACACAATTGCAAAGAAATGTGCAAAAGGAACTCCAACACCAATCAAAGAGTTCCAAATGAAATTCACGTCGAAAGCAAGCAGTCTGGCCTCTTTTATAGAAACCTAGTAGTTGTAACGAATTGCAAAATGCAACAGAGCCTATGGTGCACAATATCAGGACCAAGACAGCTCCTAGCCAGGACATGTCGACGTGCAGGACCGAGCACCAAGCATTGCGAAAGGACGACGTCCTGTGCCGTTGACCCCAACCTTGATCAAGTCGGCAACACGGTCACATGGGGGAGGCACCGCACGGGATCCAGTACCTTTAGGATATGACGGCATTCGGTTCGTCACCCAGCACCCGCGCCAAATGACGCTTCTGCCCCCATGGGGGTGGGGTTAGGGGGTGTCGCGAGCCGACGCGTCCGCGTCAGGCGTATGGTGTGGGTCAAGATTCCCGGGGCCGGACTGCGACTCAACGCGGCCGAGTTGCCCGTTCTGAAGCGCTAAATTACCAAACTGCCCATCTCTATCCTGTCAGTCAGAAAATCCAAAATCCCAATTTCCAAACTTTGAAAGGAAAGCTTTGTCCATTTCCAACGGAATACTACTATAATACGTTGATATTGATTCTCCTAGGAACTCGTTAGTTGCGGCACCATTGTTGACTTTTAGCCTGAGAATTTTCCAATTGTGTGTGTGTGTGTCTATATATATATATATATATATATATATATATATATATATATATATGACGTTGTGATGCGGAAGGTTATTGATTTTGCCAGAAATAAGGGGCAGTCTTAGGTTCATGGAAGAATGATCTTGTGTTTAGAGCATCCTCCTAAAAGAATACGGTTTCTACTTTTTCTATATAGACAATTTAAATTTTTCCAACACAGGAAGTGTGCTTCATGATAAGTCTGGTATTGTCGAGTTTTTTGTTTTTAGTATACAGACTTTGACAGTACCGTCACTACCATTGAAGTGATTTCTATAGAGTATTTCAGTATTATTATATGCTACCACTACTTACATTTTGAGAAATTTATATAATTGCGTCAGGATATAGCCCACATATATACTGAATCGTCAAAAAAGTCCGATGCAAGATTTTAAATCATCCCACAGTTTTGGGATGGGGACTTATGGACATATGTTCTACCAGTCAAAATATATAAGATACAGTTGAAATGACGTTTTTTTTAAACCATTCAAGAAGCAAGAAAGCGTGTGAATCGACAAGCGCAACATGTAGAAGAACACGACATAAACGTCGGGATCAACAGGTGACATAATTTGTTTTCTTTTTCCAATTGATGGGCGGATTTTTTTCCCAAGGTTGAATTAAAAACCTACAATGATTTTTATCGTATTGAGATATGCCAACTCAATTATCTACACCGTAATTTTTTTAAAAATACGATAATATAAGTTTAATTTGCCTCCAGAATTACTTTTTCCTCATATATATGTATAATTATTAGTATATGTATAATTATTAGTAGTTGGGACCGCTAGGGGTAGTTTGGACATTTACTCGGCCCCAAGATCTGAAAGGTGGCAGAGAAAGTTGGATTGATTTTGACAGGCATCGAATCACCGGCTGATTATTGATACTCACGGCAGCTAATTTTCTAACGGTGCTGTTGACGGTGTGAGACCTGTAAAGCTAATCTTTGTCTTTTTCAGCTTTGAGGAACTGCACAGTGGCAGCGTTGCACCTTGTGGCCTTCCTACCTTAGACGACGGTTGCTTTCGAAACATCTCTAGGCAGTTTCACGAATTGGGTTCAGAATTTTTTAAGCAGAATTTCTGTAGTATTTTGTTTATATTTAATAAAAATTATTTAAACTTTGACTAATTAGGCTTAAAATATTCGTCTCGTAAAGTACAACCAAACTGTGTAATTACATTTTGATTTTATCTATATTTAATACTCTATGCATGTGCCGATATTTTAATGTGATGGGGAATTATTTTTTACATAGTGTCAAATGCTGAAATTAGGAGCCTAATTCGAACATCTAAGCAAGGCCTTAGTTATGCTCTAAAGCCCCTATGCATATTGATATATGCTAGATTTTAAATTAATATAGCTTAACCTATGACAGGATATATTATCACTACAACTACAATGAGTGGTGCAATATCTTATAGTATATACATAGCATGAGTTTTAGAACAAAATTTAACTTTTTTTCAAAATGTATTACAATTTTAATGAGGTGCACAAGATGCATGACTATGGAACTTTGGATCCACTAGCTAATTTTTATCGGAGGCCATTTGTAATTTTGGATCCACCCACAATAAGTGGTTAGATAATGAGTTCAAGGTGGATATAGACTATTAACACCTAATAGCTATGAACTAGCTAATGCAACTAGTAGTTAGCAACTCCCTAAATAATAATTAATAGATGTATTAGCAAATCTGTTTGGATCCACTATTACTAATTTATCTACTAATTCTTAGTGCTAAATGATGCTAAACTATTTATTTGGAATTTTCATCATTAGAAATATTTTTGTGGTTTCAAAGTAAACATTTTTTTATTGAAGAATTGACTATGAGTTATCACAAAGATTGTAACACCACTGTATTAGTGTTGGTCACGTCTATAATTATTGCCCATAAGAACATGACACGATTTACTAAGTTAATGGTTGTGATTGGTAAGGTACTACTGTATTTTCTTTGGTTGGTTCTTATCCAATGCTTGAGCAAGACGACTAATGGTTGTGATTGATCATCCGCTATCATATTTATTGGCTCATCGAACAGTTAGGTCAGTATAGGCCCATCAATTATATTTGTGCACTTGTCAGCACTTTTTCGCCTAAACAACTGTTTAGCCTGCTTGGACATTGTATAAACACTACGCTTTGGTATTTTGTTTCATTTAATCTATGGTTAATGGCCATTTTATTCATTTACGTGGACCTTTAGCCTAAATAAAGGCTAAACGACAAGTGGTCGACTATTTACCATTCAATGTTTAGTATAACACCACAAGAAAATCTTATTACTAAGGGCCTGGATTAGAGATAACAAACTAATAGTGGCCTGACCGCTGCTTGTGCTAACACGAAATGTGCGGCTGGAAATGGAGCGTGGCCTCCGTCTATCGGCGGCGTCTAATCCAGCATCACCGTCAGGGATTAGCCCCCACCCACATGGATAATGGTCTCCTCTTTCCTGTGTCCCCGCGGAAGCCCAGCAGACGCGACGCAGATATCTTCCCCTCGTGCGCGGGGCCCATCTCCATCTCATGACCATGGGACCCACAAGGCCCACGCCAAAATCTGCAGGTAAATTAATATTTTAACCAGATTTCGCTTGGTTCCCAGCCCCCCACGTGTGCTGCCCCCTCCACGTCACCGTCCCCCACCTACTGCTACATGTAGCGCGCCCCATCACCACCATGCGCTGCCTGCCTCCACTTCCACGCCGCGCTGCCTTCCCTCCTCCCCCACCACAAGAACCGCGTCGGTCGACACCACCGCTGCTTGCCATCGCCGCCAGCCAGCCAAGCCTCTCTTAGCTGCGGGGGGCGCCTGCTGCCCGCTGACGACCTAGCGCGGTCGATGGAGCTGCACAAGTACTGGGGCGTGGGGGGCCGGCGGTGCGGCAGCTGCGAGGCGGCGCCGGCGGCGGTGCACTGCCGCACGTGCGCGGGCGGGTCGTTCCTCTGCACGGCGTGCGACGCGCGCCCCGCGCACGCGCGCCTGGGGCACGAGCGCGTGTGGATGTGCGAGGTCTGCGAGCTGGCCCCCGCCGCCGTCACGTGCAAGGCCGACGCCGCCGTGCTCTGCGCCACGTGCGACGCCGACATCCACGACGCCAACCCGCTGGCGCGCCGCCACGCGCGGGTCCCCGTGGCCCCCATAGGCTCCGAGGCTGCCACCGCGGCCGCCGTAGAGGCCATGCTGTTCGGGACCGGCGAGCACGCGGCCGGCGCTGCGGCCGAGGCCGAGGAGCAGAGCCACGCGCACGCGGCGGCGGCGGCCGAGCAGCACCACGCGCACGCGCTGAACCTCAACGTGGAGGCCAAGGACATGAAGCTGGACTACCTCTTCTCTGAGCTGGACCCTTACCTCAGCGTCGAGATCCCGCGCTTCCACCAGCACGCCGACAGCGTCGTTCCCAACGGCGCCGGCGCTGAAGCTGCCGCCGTTGAGCTAGACTTCACGTGCGGCATCGGCGTCAAGCACTCCTCCTACAGCTCCTACACGGACACCTCCCTCCATAGCGTAAGCTTCGCTGCCTTCTCTTGCCTTGCCTTTACCCTTTAGATGCATGTATAAAGTATAAACACGTCTTGGAGAATTGGAACTCATGTGGACTTCTCGTCGATGAATCTTGCAGGGCTCCTCGTCGGAGGTTGGCGTGGTGCCAGAGGCCTTCGCCGGCGGTGGCGGCGGGAGCTTTGAGCTCGACTTCACAAGGCCCAAGCCTCAAGCCTACATGCCGTACACCGCGACTCCCCAGAGCCACAGCGTAGGATCCCCATCCAAGCTCCCAGCTTTCGGGACGCACACACGCGTGTTAGTCTCTCCATGTGCTCGTACTGACGTGTCGCTGTGAACTCGATCGATCGGTTTTGTATGCAGGTGTCAACCGTGGACGCGGAGGTGGTGCCGGAGCGGCCGGGAGACTTGCCGTCGGTGAGGCCGGTGCCGCTGATGGGGGAGAGCCGGGAGGCGCGGCTGACGCGGTACCGTGAGAAGAGGAAGAACCGGCGGTTCGAGAAGACCATCCGGTACGCGTCCCGGAAGGCCTACGCCGAGACGCGGCCGCGGATCAAGGGCAGGTTCGCCAAGCGCGCCGACCACGACGGGGACGCCGACGCCGACGACGCCGAGGCCGAGGCCGAGGCCGCCGTGCCGTCGTCGTACGTGCTCGACTTCGGCTACGGCGTCGTGCCGAGCTTTGCATGATCTCTCGATCGGCCCGCCCGGCGGGCAACGCGCGCGCATGGCCGCCACGGCATCACGGGACGGCACGGCACGCCGCTGCGCGCGCGCCTTGTACTTGTATCAAATGTATCGGGAGGAGTAGTAATCCCCTGTAATCTCTTTTTGAGCAAGCCCTTGCGTAAACTAGAGACGTTATAATTTGTATACTACTAGTAAGAAACTGCAGTAGCGGCTACTAGTGAATCATGAATCTATCGCACAAGTTGTCGTAAACTTGTGCTAGTTACTACTATTACACACAAGCCGATCTTCAATTTTTTGGCACTCAATCGATTGTGTATGGTCTTAACTGTATGTATGTAAGGAAGTGTTTCTCTTCGCGTTGAATAGTAAGGTGCATATTGAGACGTGCTAACATCCCGACAATTAGGGATGGCAAGTGCGGTCAAGTGAGACCCAGAGCAAAACCTCGCTCTCGGTTTGGATACTCCCAATGCCTTGTGAGGTGTGGTTTCTATGGATAGTTTCTTAGGCTACGAAAACTATCCAATAATTTCTGCATTAAGATTGCTCTTATATGGCAAAATGGCAAATACCTTACAACAACAGCCTGTCATCTGACTATGAGAAGGAATCATGACAGATAGGTTTGGCACTCCGGTGATTTCAATGTAGATGAATTCGAATTAACCTTTGATTGATTGGTTCGCTTGTCGACGTACAATGTACCAAGGTAGCATACATATTTTTCTTAAGAAATACATTGTTTTGCTGATAGCAAATAAGAGCTTGAGTTACATCTTTTATTTATTATTCGCTAGTAGAATGACAAAAATATTTGTGTGGATGAGTATATGTGGACGGTCTAAAAGGTGGTTAAGGATTTTGGAGTATAGAGTCCTGGGGTGACAAGTCTATATCTAGGAACCTTGGATACGGGGATTTTTTTTATTTTTAACCATTTTTAAAGTATTTTTAAAAATAACCGTGATTTTTATTTTTTAAACTAACCGCTTTGACGGTGTCGTCAACCGTGGCACCGTATTTCCACACTGCAGCACCATGCATGGCGGCACCGCAGGAGGTTGACGTGGAGGCTTCGGGCCACGCCCTGGCCCACTTCAGGCCAAATCGAAATGGATGAATTTCGCTAAAATTCAGTGGCATTCGGGTCAAATCCTAGTACCCAGGTCCCTCTCACTCAAATTAATTCCCTCCAGGTACAAAACAGCTAGTCCCCGAGTTCCGAAGAATTGCAGGTTGTTCTGACTTTTTCAGGTGCATTGCTTTTGTTCAAAGACATGTTCCTAAACTCACCTTCGGTGTCCACCGCATTGGCAAATAACATAAATGGATGGAGGAGTTCCTAAACTGACCTTCCGTGCCCATCGCATTGGCAAGCAAGTAATCAACAGTTTAGCCGCACCATAATGTTCTTTGAGGAAATAGCTAAGTTCAACAAAAAGAAAAGACTAAGAAATTAATAGATATGTTTTTTAGGGCCAAGAAAAATACTTTTCTTATGTTCTTTGTTTCTTCTAATCTGGAAGGACATGTAGCTCATTACATAGTATATACTCCTTGTACCGGAGAACACAAGTGAACTTTAGCATAAAAGCGAGCACCAACTTGATCGAACCAATTAATAAGACAAGTTTGCACCCCAACAAAATTAGTACAATGTTCACTAATTTTCCAAGTAAATAAATAAATATAGAGAACATAATAAACAGTGACACGTACTAGACATTAATACTCTTCTTTCTACAAGTACTGTGTCAAGAAGGGTAATAGAAAGGCCCGGCCACAGCCACTAAACACTCTAGCCCTTATTTGCACCTGCACACGGCTGCACCCACACCGCCTTACACTCTTCCTGTCACCTCTCAGGTGCAAGACGAAGATGTACCAGCAGGTGAACATGGACATGATGAGCCTATGTTTGCCGCAGCAGACGCGCTTGTTCTGAAGCAACAGCTTAATTCTGCTCTGCCACATTTCCTTGAGAGCCCATAGAGAATGTGAGAAACCTAGCTAGTATGCGTCAGGGCTGGCGCGTCGATTCAATTGCTCCCTCGACTACTTCATCCCCTGTCTCTCCGACTGTGCCGCCACGCGACGGCGCTACTCTGGCCGGCGGTCCGCGGTCGCTGCTGCCTGCTGCGTTGCACTACTAGATGCTGGTCTGCTGCAGTCAAGTTCAAGCGTTCGGCCTTCAGCGATTGAAGATTCTGATGCGGTAGCAACGCAAAGGGGAAAAAAAGAAAAGGTAAAATTGCCCACTGCAAATTTGATTGGCATATAGTAGTTTTTAACCGATCCCAGCAGGGAAACCTAACCTTTTTTGCATTTTTTTATTTCAGATCTATTTTTATTCATTCATAGGGAGTTGAATCCTACTACTGCATGCTACTAATGCTTAAACCATTAGGATAGAGACCCTTCCATATAGTGTTGAGCAGTTAGTTTACCGAATTTGCTACATCTTCCACATAATTAGTGTTCTTCAAATGGTATATTAATTCTCCATCACTAGACTATGCAATTTGGTTTCCCCTAGAAAAAGAATATGCAATTTGGTCTCATCTTTTAGAGTATAAAAACATCAATTATGAGATGGTGACATGGTTTATATATAAGTATATCGTTATTTTTCATGAAATTATCGTTTATATTTTATACAATCGCTTCATGTAAAAAAACTAGTCATTCAAAGTTTGCCATAGGTTTTTTTTTCATAGATCTGCTATTGACATCAATACCTACTTTTTTTTTCTATTTTTACATTTGTTCTATTTGTGTTCCAAAGGGGGGGCTACTGTGCCTATGATATGCTCCCCTATGGGTGGCATGGACAACATTATAGATAGTAGCCCTTTAGATTGTTTTGATGTTTACAATGGCGACTGGCAATTCCTGTCACTTACATCCCAACCAGGTAAATCTGATCACCTTTTGCATACCTCCACCATGATGTTCTTTGTTTCTCGATCTTAACATGGATGAACGATTACTCAATTAGCTCATTACACTAATATACTCCATTACTCCTAATACTAGAGAACCTAATTGCACTTTAGGTTACTATAAGTTATTTTATTCGAGAAAAAATATTGAGGTTAGCTACTTAGGTTGATTAGTATGTAAATTTTAAAAAGTTCAAGTTTTTAGTGATTTTTAAACTAAGCTAAATTTTAGGGCGTTACATGGCTGGGAGCCAAACACATTCTCTAGTATGACAATACGTCTCCATTGATCCATTGCTATGATGCCTACGTGTCTATGTGCTCATGTCTTGTACCAGTACCTATCTGGACTCTAAAGATGTCACCCATGGCATGAAATTCTCCATCTGAATAGGCCAACAGCCAAAAGAGTGAGTGTTGCTCAGTGATACTGACGAGTCACAAGCTTGATATGAAAACATCCGGCCCAATTTGCCTATTATATATATGAGTGTGGATCTCTATATGCCACCGTACGAATCGGCCTATAGCACTATCATGCCAAGTGAATGCCAACCAGGGTTGGATCTAGCGATGTCCCCCGGGGGGGGGGGGAGGGGGCTTGAGACCCCTTACCACTCTAGATCCTTGGAGCCGTGACCCGCCAATTCACGCCCAGTACTGCATTGACGTCATCGGTGAACCAAACCCTCACCAACCTAAGGATGGCAACGGGTCGGGTTTGGATCGGGTGGAGTCTCCATGCACCCAAAATCGAAACCCGAAGTTAAAACCCAAAACCGATTCGGGTGGAAATTCATAACCAAAACCAAACTCGTGGATACCCGAAACCCAAACGGATACCCAAAACCCGAATGAATACCCAAAACCCGTGGATATATGTACACATATTCACATATTTCACATATATATACACATATTCACATATACATACACATACACATATTCACATGTATATATACACATATTTATGTGTATATACATAGGTTTCGGATATCCATTGGATATCCACGGGTGAAAAATCGAACCCGAAACCGAATCCGATAGGTTTTGGGTACCCGAACCCGAAAATAGTGGGAGAAAAATCATCCCCAAACCCGAACCCGCAGGACCCGAAACCCACGGATACCCGCCCCAAACCCGACCCGCTGCCATCCTTACACCAGCCTGAGAAATCTACCATTGATTCTTATGTCATTGCTTCCAATTACAAACTAACCTCATGAACATGCTCTTGGTCCTAGTAGCCCCACGACACTAATGCCTAGGGCGAATACGTCGGTCGGTGCCTGTCTTGATGACGTTGTTTCCCATCTTGAGCGAGAGGAGGGCGGTGTTGTACTCTTTTTCAGCGTTATATTCATAGAGGAGTGTTTGTAGGCTGCTTGATGAACTATAAAATAGGAAAACTTCAAATGGAACCAAAATATTTGTGTGTGTGGGTGGGTGGGTGGGGTGGGGAGGTCATTTAGTGCTAGTTTGGATGGAGCTACGGGGAACACACCTAGGGTCAGATCGACATGCCTGGGTGGCAATCCTGTGGGGCTCCAATCCAAACATAGCTAGTCACTCGCATCTCAACTAGGTATAAGAGAGCTATTTTTTTAATATGCAAAAGATTTATGTATCATTATATCAACTAAGAAGAATTTAGATATAAAGACAACGTGCTTCTATCCAGCATCGAAGTAGATCAACCTTCATTATATTGTCCAGCACGTCGCCAATCAATGGCTTACACACACCATGATGTCCTTTTTATATCTTAATTAACGTGGAAGGACATTTAGCACATCACATATATTCCTGCTACTGGAGAACATAATTGAACTTTAGCATAACAGAAAAGTTCCTAAAATCACAAAAACATTGGACAGAGCACCAACTCGATCGAACCAATTAATAAGACAAGTTTGCACCCAACAAATTTAAATTAATACAATGTTCATGTAAAACTACTACATTAGATCTTGATAGCATTAGCATTTCCCGAGAACCTCTTGACGTACGGGTCCTGCATGGTCTGCTGCATTGGCATGGCGCCAAACGCCCCGAAGTTCATGCTACTTTTGTCATCTATCAACGAGTACTCCTCCACCTCGTCGTCGTCGATGTCCTCGTCTCGTTCCTCCTCGTCGTCCCCGTCCCGAGGCTCGTCGTAGTACGAGCTGCTCTTGTCCATCTCCATCAGGCGGTCCGCGTACTTGACGCTCTCGATCCTCACCGGCACCTTCTGCTGCAGGTCCGCCCCTTTGCCACCACCACGTCCCACCGCGGCGGCTGCGGCGATATTGTCTCCGCGCAGGATGCGGACGACGGTGCGCATGTCCGGGCGGCGGTCAGGCTCGCCCTGCACGCAGAGCGCGGCGCACTCGACGACGCGCGCGAGCTGCGCGGCGTCGAACGCGCCCCGGAGCCGCGGGTCGACGAGGTCGCCCAGCCGTCCCCGCGCGATGAGCGGCTCCGCCCACTCGGTGATGGTGCGCTTCGCCCCGGACGGGAGGCGCTCGATGGGCTTCCTCCCGGAGACGAGCTCCAGCAGCAGTATGCCGAAGCTGTAGACGTCGCAGGCGCCGGAGACCTTCCCCCACATGGCGTACTCGGGCGCCAGGTACCCGAGCGTGCCCTTGACGCGCGTGGTCATGTGCGAGACCCCCTCGGGTACGAGCCTGGCGAAGCCGAAGTCGGCGACGAGCGGCGCGAAGTCCGAGTTCAGCAGCACGTTGCTGGCCTTGATGTCCCGGTGGATGATGTGGGGCGTGACCTCGTGGTGCAGGTACACGAGGCCCTCCGCGGACCCCACGGCCACCGCGACGCGCCGCTTCCAGTCCAGCTGGACCTCGCCGGCGAACTGGCCGTGGAGGTGCGAGAGCAGGCTCAGGTTGGGCATGTAGTCGTAGACGATCATCCGCTGCTCGGCGCCCGCGCAGTACCCCCGCAGGCCCAGGAGGTTCCTGTGGCGCACACGGGCCAGCACCTCCACCTCCACCGCGAACTCCATCTCCGCCTTGGAGTTGTTGGTGGCCTTGAGCTTCTTCACGGCGATCTGCATGCATGCACAGGATGCTCTCACCGTCACCGAGCTGGTGGGCCGGAATGCGCTAGCCGCTAGGCGTGCGTTACCTGGAGGCCGTCGGCTGTCTTTCCCCAGTAGACGCTGCCGAAGCCGCCCTCGCCGAGCTTGTTCTCCTCGCTGAAGCCGTTGGTGGCGACGTGCAGCTCCTTGTAGGTGAATATCCTCCACGTGCTGTTCATGGGCGACGTGCTCACCAACCTAATCAAAGGTCACCCGGAGAAGAATCAAATAAGAAAACCGCCTCTCGCGTACATATATGAAACAGATGATCGTAACTCACGTACCCTTGCTCGACCTTCTCAGAACCGCAGCAGGAGCTCAACGACGAGCCCATATCGCCGGACGACGTCGGCCGTCGACAGACGCCTGCTGTACTCCTCCTCCTCTGTTCTCTCTACGGCCAACAAGGCTGCGGCGGCGGCGGCGGCCGGCCGGCGTGTGTCGCGCTCCCAGGCTCTCTCGTTTTGTCACTCGCACCGAGATCTAGGCTGAGGGATACTTGAGTTGATGAGTCGTTGTGGAACGAACGAAGAGTGGAGTGGTGAAGGCATAAAAAGGGCGGGCGAAATCAGCCATTGGAGTGCTCCTCCTGCTTGTGCTCTACGCTGTTGGCAGATCTCGCAAAACCGTCCAAGGCCGGCGGACATCTTGATGCACCATTTGTTGGATCCTGCCAGCACTCGAGTGGTTTATGCGAGTAAAATAACCGGGCTCGAGTACGATAGCTCGCGTTTAGGCTGACCTGGTTTATTTCGGATGTTTGGTGCAAGAGTAAAAGATGGTGGGGTGCGAGAGAACAAGTGCCACGTGGAGCCACGGAACTGGGCGTGGCGCAGTCAAACGGCTCGGCTGACGTCAGGTTGCTTGGCTACTCCTCCGCTGGGAGCGAAACGGGGGAGATGCCGCCGCCCCGGCCACAGGTGAAAGGCCGCAGCCCGGATGCTTGGACTGGGCTGCGGGAATGGGAGCGTGGCCGAGGAATCTACATGGGCTGCATGAGCCTCCAGACGACAGCGAGAGCATAAATGGGCTGCCGAACGAGTGCCCGCGCAAGGATACGGCCTATGAGGGCCCATGCATGCATCCATATATGATGAAACCTTTAAATGAAAGTTTTGATTCGCGCTGCATGCCTGCATGGCACGGCCGTCTACAGTCAGTCTGCACAAAGTATGAACTGACAAGCAATCAAAAAATAGTGATAGTCGATCTTAAATCATACTCCCTCCGTTTTAAATTGTAGTTCATTTTATTTTTTTTGGTTCAAGCATTTTACTATGTAGCTAGATAAATAATATGTCTAGATACGTAGTAAAATTCATGAAACAAAAAAATTAAAGTGAATTGCAATTTGGAACGGAGGGAGTAGTTCGTTTAACTTTTCATCTTAAATTTCACCACTTATCTTATTCAAAAATTTGTTAAAAATATCATTTCTTTTGTTGTGGATTGCTTTATAAAAGATCTTTGAGAAATACCTAAATTTGACTATATTTGCTCAAATTTTTTTGAATAAGACGAGTACTGTATAAGTTTGACATGCATCCAGTTTTCAACACAATCCATGAAATCAGTCAAAAAAAAACAATCCACGAAATCAAGACCTCAAAACATCATGAAGTAGAGCCCGAAAAGGATCAGGACATGTAGGGATGGAAACGGACGGATCAAATTTGCATAAGACCGGACCCGGATATCACATTCTATAACACACATTACATTTCATATTAGAATACAAATATGGATATGAATATTTTCAAATATGGCTACATAATAGATGTCTCTGATTTAGATTGTTATTTGGATATTTACTCAATTTGGATATTGTTAAATTCAACCTAATGAATAGAATTTGATATAGTTAAATTCAACCTAATGAATAAAATTTTAGTACTAAAGTTCATCGATAACCAAAACGAAATAAAATCAAGGTACACTTCGAATAATCGCCATATATCGAAGTGAACTGAATCATAGAATGAGAGGTCAAACGAAGAAATAAGAATGGTAGGCAACATGTGGTCATTTTGCTTTATCAATGCTTTTTAATAACATTTATTACGTAACTAGTAGAGATTAAAGTATGTGGGTATATAACATAGACAAGAACAGCCCATTAAAAATAATATAGTTACCAAAAAAATTTTAGGAATTAAATATATCATTAATTAATCATTTTAATATATTAGTACATGACATTTGTCAATTATATAATACAACTTACATGCGTAAATAAATAAATGTATTACAATGATTTACAATAACAAACATACTAAGTATAAAATAAATTAAAATCAATTTGATCTTTATGTATCATTAATGACATTAAATTAACATTGGAAGTTATTTATAGATATACTATTAAAAATTTTCAATGCATCATTAGTAATATTATTAAATAACTAGTCGCAGGTCGAGAGAAAACTTTTAAGTAGATTATAATACATGTTCTTTGCCGATATAGATAAAAGTTGGATATTCCATATTTATTATGCTGAAGACAGATCTTATAGAGAAACATACTAAAAAATAAATTTGAATGTATCCATTTAGCATCACATTACAAACGGATACGGATATGAATATTCAATTATTCATATATAAGTTCTAGCAGATATGGATGTCGGATAATTTAAATATCCATTTCCATTTTCAATTCGACCTGGTTATGGAGGCAGCAGCACCCTTTCCAGAGAATCAAATCCTCCAAGGCACACTTGGCACTGGCAGGTATGCTCGGGCACATATGGGCGCGCAGGGCATCAGAATATGATCCATCAGGCCGTCCAGCTCCTAACTAAATTCCCTTGTGTTTCAGGTGCCCTTCCACTAACGATGTACTAGTCCTTCCCAGCGGCGTCCTACGGCAGGTGGGATGTGGGAATCCGAATCCCAAGTCACCCCGCGGAAACGGGGACTGACCGAAAGGAACGAGACTTCCGGAGTCCGGAGCTGCCACACGCACTCAACTCACTCTCACTCCTACTCAGGAATCAGCATCGGCCATCATGGGAATTCCGCGGGAGATGTGGCCGGCCGGAGACGGAATCCGTGGAGTCAACAGCGACAGGCGACCTCTCCGTGGCCGCAGCAACGTCGGCGACCTCTCCGTGGCCGCAGCAACGTCTCGTCGGCTTCGTCCGCTGCTACGTCGACGTTGGTTCCCGGAATGCAGGTCCGAATCTGGCCGGCTGCAAATTAATGGGAGGATCTCGAATTCTGAATCGACATGGTCCGAGTTAATCCGTCAGGGGTTTGCATACTCGCAAGAAGATCAACTACGACGACTATGCCGAATGGGAATCCGTGCCAGTGGCAGTGGCTGCAGTGACAGTGAGCCGCGGATTCTTCGTACAGGACGTGAGACCAACGGGCCCAGCAGGTGTTCTTCAGAGTTCAGACTTGAGCATCACACGACGACCTGGGCACCTGGCAATTGGCAGATGGCAGATTCTCGTTCTCCATTCACTATTTGTCAATTATTACAGGTAGCAAATTAAGCCGGTGAGAGTTGGAACGTTGGACAGATCCAGCGCCGGGTTGCAGTTGCAGGAGATGAGCACCAACTGACTGCCATGGAACTGAACTGGGCACACACTAGTCTCTGCGCCTGGGCCCTGCCTGTCTAGGCTATTATCGATGGCGTTCCCATCTTGGGTCGCCTTGTGTCATTTTGAGAACGCAATCTGCAACAGGACCCTGAGGCCAAACTGCTTAATACAGGAAAGATGATGCGTCAACAGAGCAGCATGTCCCTGCTGGACTGCTTGCTTGCGCTTATACATCTCACATCTGACAGCTGCTGCTATCTGAATATGTTGCCGGGATTGCCGGATCGGATTTCAACAGACAACAGCTCGGAGCCGAGTTCAAAGAATCACCAGTCACCGTGGAACTGCCAGTCTGAGTTGGGAGACGAGCCGGCACAGCCATCAGCAGCTCAACTGCCTGTCTCACTATTCAGGTATATCATCCTTCCAACATCTGGTATTCTGTTCATCCTTCTACAGGACTCAAGACACGACAAGAAAACGGACTGATGACGTGCAACTGTGCAAGGCAGCTCATGTGAGAATTTCCTAGCATCTCAAAAAGCTAGCTTACTCACTGTCATATATTGTGTTCTCTACCATCATTTTTTTTTCTCAAGCACGACTTCACGTGTCTTTTTCATTAAAAAGAATCCGAGACTGACGAAATACAACGTAACACGACCACACAGAGAGTGGACACAAACATAACACAACGACAGCTACGACTACCAACACCAAGAAAAAGAAATCCTCCCCTCCGACCACTCAATACAACGCAACTCCACGAGGCTAGTCATGGAATTGCCGAGCGCACTACGGATGGCGACGGGGGAGCTCGAAGGGGTCTTCAACGGAGCCTTCAGGAAGGGAATGACGCATGCAGACGCCAGCTGCGCTGAGATGTCACCCACCGAAACTTTCGTTCCGGATAGCCGCCGCCGACGGCCAAATTGACGACGCCTTCAAGAAGGGGTTGACGCTGCTGCCACCGTCGTCGGTCCAAGGCGCAAGGCCTCGAAGATTGGGTCTACCATCATTTTTCAAACTTTCATGTGTGTAGCATATGCAAAGCTGTAATGACTACGGTCAAGGTCCGTTTGAGGTATTATATGCTAAATCTAGAGGAGTTAGAGCCCGTGAAGTTATTCTTTTTTCAAGTTTCACCGACTGAGTTTTATTATGGGAAGAAAGAAAAAAATGACTCACCGCTACATTGCACAAGATTACCTAGAAGACTTGAGCCATTCTAAGGAGAGGCGGCCATCAAGCAGGGGTGCATCTTGAGGGGTTTATTGGCATCCGTGATCCCCGACGAAATTTATAAACAAATTACTGCCAAATCGAACCTCAGTGGGTGAGATCAAACGAGCCCTGACCCTGATCCCCTACAGCTCCCCTTAAACAACACTATTTTCATCCTCGAGTCCTTGAGGCTGAAGGCACTAATTGTGCGCTTTGTGCATGGGCCATGGGGGCATGCAGGGTCGTACGTGGTCCCAATTTCCGGCTCTTTTAACTACTCCAGTTAACGTGGAGCCGAATCTTGGTATAGCCTCGTCAACACGGATACAAGCAGGAGCAGGGGCAGGGCCGGCATGGCCATCAGGAACTCTGCTGCCTGTCTCACTATACCGGTATGCTGTCCGCTGAGTTTTCCATATCTCAAGTCTGAACCTCTAGTACAGAAGGACTGAAGTCCTGGTGGCTGTGCCTGTATATCGACGATCGACCCATTAGAGTCGTTTCTGAATTTGAAGCAGAAAGTTGCTGCAATCTTCTTGGTTTTTTACATATACAAACAGATTGCAGATTTGCAGCAACTGGCAAAGTTAGGGAACGACTCCAGCAAGAGGAGAAATGGGAAGGGAACACGAGCGATCACTCAGCCAGCGCCGCCGTCGCGCTGCTGGTGCTGATGCTGCTTTCACTGCTCCGGCTCTCACTGGTGCTGGCGCCGGCGTCGGCTCCTAGCCGGGTCTCTTCCTGCTCACAGTCGCCGTCATCCACGTGCGCCTTCTTCTCCTCGCCGGAGCTCGGCGCGGATGGCAGGGCAGCGAGGTCCACGACGGCCCGGCTAGCCGCCGGTGTGGCTAGGAAGGTCGGCCTCTCCTCGCCGGCTATGATGACCACCACGTGTTCCAGGAACCCCGCCGGCGGCCTGGCTGCGCCGGCGGCCGAGCCCTTCTCCCCGTCGGCGCCGCCACCTTCCCCGGCCCGCTGCTCGCGGTCCGCGTCGAGGTACCCGGACAGCTTCCAGTAGGAGCAGGCCAGGACGAGCAGCGCGAAGGTTATGAGCCCCAGCATCGCCGCCAGCCCGCCGAATAGGTACGGCACCGGCGACTGCCACGCGGAGTGCGGCTTCGTCGCGTTTGCCCCTGGCGGTGCCAGGGGCGCGCCGTGGCCCATGGTCGGGAACTCTGCTCCTGGCCTCATGTCGTAGACTCGTAGAGCTGCTAGCTCACTTGCAGTCTTGCACCCAGCACCTAGGCCTAGCTGGTATTCTTCTTGCTGTCTGTTATGAATGAGAGGGACCAGAGATCAGGAGTGCTTGTTCTTGGAGGTGGTGTGGAAATGGGGAGAGGGAAGGGGATCCTATTTATAGGACAACTGGACAATACACACAGGCTTGTGAAAGTGTTTGTAAAAGTTGATGCCCAGAGGGGAATAGCAAAAAAAGGACCAATGGGGAAAGGGTTTTATGTTGCCAACTTTGGGCTTATATATATGATGATGGTGCTTAGGCAGATAAGATAAGATGAGTGATTCCTTGTCCTACATAGCCGCGTAACTTGTAGGTTAGTTAATCGGGCAGAATTAAGCAAACACCGTACCATTTGCATGATGAAACGTTTACAAGTTTCTTATGGGATGTAAATAGTTTAGTTTGGGTTCTACACCACGTGTTCCACTCTGTGCAAGGGAACAGTAAAGCAGAAGCCTTTGCATATGATCCATTATCTAAAAAAAGGTATGATATGAAACAAACAAAGGTTCAGAGGTGGCGTGGTATGACAAATACAAATAGAGCTAATCCTCATCAGGTAGGATAACTTCTCATGCTCTTGACAAAAGAAGTTTGAAAGTATGATTTTTAAATTTGAAGTCCGTATTACAATATTTAAAAATTGTTAGCTAAGTTATTAGTATACGCTTATTAAATTTAAATCTTGATATCTATGTGTAAGGTGGTATTAGGGTAACCCGGGAATTTGTATCGGGTAGTTCAGGTATAACGAATTTCGGGTAGTAGAAATTGATACCTCATGTTTTCCCCGGAGAAAGCATATATTATTATCCAATAATCCTAGGTAAATTCGGATTCAGATATTCCCGATGTACTCAAGATACACAAAGCCAGCAATTGAGACAGAGAACTGCAGAGAGATGGCATGCCCTGCTGCCTGCTCGATGGGTGCTTGACTTTCATGGGTGAAGGCGCCGGCCGCAGAGAGCTGGCGGAGGCAGCGGCAAGAGAACAAGAAAACGGACTCATGACGTGCAAGGCAGCTGCTGACGTGAGCATTTCTTTAGAATTCAGTGGCACACGAACTTTATCTTGTGTTCTCTACCGTTAATAATTTTCGTACTTTGATTAGTTTCACCTCTATGCGATGCAGATATTAATATATTCTCTTTTCTAAAAAAGAAGAGGAGGTAGTCTTATAACATGATCACTGCATGAAGTGAGGTTTGTGAACGAGAGTCTGCCAACTCCCAAATCCAGAGATCAAACGAGCCATGATCTCCCACAGCTCCCCTTAAGCCACACTATTTTCGTCCCTGTGGCCTTGTTGAGGGTGAAGGCACTAATTGCGCGCTTTGTGCATGCGCCACGGGGTTGTAAGCGGTCCCAATTTCAGGCTCACTGATCAGGGTTGTAATCTTGGTAGCCTCCACAACACGGATGCTACTTTACTCACAGCGGAGCAGGACCGGCATGGCCATCAGGAACTGTGCTGCCTGTCTTACTATACCGGTATCCTCCGCGTTTTCCTTCTGAACTCTGAACCTCTTGTTACGGTTTCTCTGGTTGATCGCTTGCACAAACAAATGGACTCAACTATTTTCTTGCACGAAAAAGTAAACATTGCCTGAACTGAACTGTGTAGTCCTGGTGGCTGTGCCTGTTTATTGATGATCGATCCATTATAGTCGGTGTGCCTGTTTATCGATGATCGATACATTATAGTCGTTTCTGAATTAGAAGCAGAAAATTGCTGCAATTTTCTTCTTTTTCCATAAACAGTTGCAGATTGCAGCAACCGGCAAAGTTAGCAAAAACTCGCAATCCAAGTTTCTTTCTCCATTCATTTCACCCCTAGTTCGTCTCAACTCTAAACCAATCACGTCAAGAATTTACACCTATAGCTAAATCTAACACAGTCTCATCCAGCACCAGGAGAAATGGGAAAGGGAAAACGAGCAAGCAATCACTCAGCCAGCGCCGCCGTCGCGCTGCTGGTGCTGGTGCTGCTTTCACTGCTCCGGCTCACGGCGCCGGCGTCGGCTTCGAGCCGGGGCCCTCCCTGCTCACAGTCTTCGCCGTCGTCGTTCACTTGAACCTTCTTCTCCTCGCCCTCGCCAGAGCCGGATGAGCCCGGCGCGGCTGTCACGGCTCCGAGCTCCACGACGGCGGCTCGGTTGGCCGCCGGTGTGGCCAGGAAGGTCGGCCTCTCCTCGCCGGCCATGATGACCACCACGTGTTCCAGGAACCCCGCCGCCGGCCTGGCCGCGCCGGCCGCCGACCCCTTCTCCCCGTCGGCGTCCCCGGAAGACGACCCGGCCCGCTGGTCGCGGTCCGCGTCGAGGTACCCCGACAGCTTCCAGTAGGAGCAGGCCAGGATGAGCAGCGCGAAGGCTATGAGCCCCAGCATCGCCGCCAGCCCGCCGAAGAGGTACGGCACCGGCGACTGCCACGGGGAGTGAGGTCCCGTCGCGTTGGCGTTGGCGTTCGCCCCCGGCGTCACCATGGGCGCGCCACCGTGGCTCACGGTCGGGAACTCTGCTCCTGGTCTCATGGCGGTGTAGACAAGCTAGGTAGCTCACTTGCAGTCTTGCACACCCACCGCTGGACTGAGAGAAACGAGAGAGATCAGGAGTGGTTTGTTCTTGGAGGTGGTGTGGAAATGGTGAGAGGGAAGGGGATCCTATTTATAGGACAACTGGACAATACACACAGACACAAGCTTGTGAAAATGTTTGTAAAAGTTGATGCCAAGAGGGTAAGGTAACAAAAAAAGGGACCAATGGGGAAAGGGTTTTATGTTGCCAACTTCGGGGTTACATATATGGTGATGGTGCTTAGGCAGATAAGATAGGATGAGTGATTCCTTGTCCTACGTTGCCGCGGAATGATTAACTTGTAGGTTAGTTAATTGGGTGGGATTAAGCAAACACCATTTGCATGATGAAACGTTTAGAAGTTCCCTATGGGATGTAAATAGTTTAGTTTGGGTTCTACACCACGTGTTGAAGAGATAAGTTCCACTATGTGCAAGAGGAGAACAGCTAAGTTGAAGCCTCTGCATATTGTAGTATGATATGAAATCATTATCTAAAATAAGTATGAACTTCGTTATGACTTCTCTTGCTCTGCAAGTCATGATTTTGAAATTTGAACTTTGTTTCTGAAAAGCAAAGGCAAACGATCATAATCGTTTTGCTTTTGAGGAAAGAAGTTTGTAGAACAGTACACTTGAGCAGCAATTTTTAGTACGAACTGTCATTGATTTGATTGCATTGGTTGTTGTCCCCGTGGATGGACACTATATGGTGGCCCGAGGAAGAGGCCATCTGCTAGCTACAACTGTACGAGAATGATTGCTTGTGCACTGATTATTTTCCTGAAAGGTTGTGCATTGATTATTGGCAGCAGACTCCAAACTGAAAATGAAAAGCAATTAAGTTAATGATAGGGTTTAGGACGTGCGTAAACCATCATCCTAGCTAGCTTCAACTCTTTGGCAACTAAGTTAATGCAAAGACAGAGATATGCTGTGGTACCAACAAAGGGGAGCATTGCAGATGTGTCCTAAGTGTGGTGCTACATATATGCCCTACATATATATTTTAAGTATACCTAGCTGATATAGCTAGGTTAATTAAATTACAGTACAGCCATATGGTTAGATGTATAGCTAGTATGTTGTTGCTTTCTTTTCGCACCCACAATAACTAGCATATTCATAGTTCCTTATAATAAAAGATGATTCATTTAATTTACACACGCGGCGAGTGGGGTTTTTGCGTTTCTGCCGGGGCTTGGCGTTCTCCGGCGTGTGTGCTCTCTCCTTCTCTTTCCGTAGTTGTTAGGGACTGTGGCTCGGCTGAATTCAATCTTTGTCGTCTAAATAAAACTCGCGGTATCCTTTAAAAAAATGCAGGTTATGTTTTCCTCCCTTCAACGTGCCTTAATAAATCGAAGTGTTTGCTCGAATTAATGTAGCAAAATTCGTGTGCCAAAAGCATCCTTATTCTCTTGTGGCAAGCTGATGACCATGGGGGTACATCGCAGTTCACAGGTAATGTAGCAAAGCCTTTCTTTACTTGGCCTAGCCTATATTTGCCAGTATATAACTTTCACTGCATTGCCATGCAATTTTCTTTTGAGATAGGTGATGTTCAATTTATAAAAGTTATACGTGCATCTAAAGTTGTTAATTCCTTCAAGGTAACAAAGGTCATGTCCTTATCCTTAAGCGTCACATAGTTAGCTACTAGCTTAATCCATCACTTAGTGGAGCTTTACCAACAACAATGTGGATTACGTCTGCCAACTTTAGCTAAGAGCTAGCGTGACACATTTGATGAGTGGAGAATTTGAAAGCAGGGCCCAATAGAATGATCGCACTGATCTCTCTCTCTCTCTATACTTTCGAATCACATATCCCACACTCTACTTGCAGTGGTAGTATTATATTCCTCTAAACAAACTTTATTTTAACGAAAACATATATTCCCTCATTAACCTTTTCCTCGCAACTTTT
>CM041644.1:34334057-34377256 GCA_023333625.1 Bothriochloa decipiens | reverse complement strand
TCTATATGAACGGTAAGATATTGATCATAGTTTAAAGTTTGACTTAGGAGTCTCTTGTTTTTGTAGCATGTGTTTCATTAAGAGAAATCAAGAAGAAACTTGGATTTATATCTACGATCGGACAAAGCATAGAAAAACAAAAAAAAATGTGATGTTGTCTCCTATGTATTACTCCTTGTTCTTAAATGGGACAATTAATGTATTATTGTTGATTTTAAATGGACCAGCAGTGATAATGAACTAGCATTATGACAATACCTTTTTAGTTTCCAACTTATTACTCATGGTTGGACTAGGAGTACTATTTAAGAACATTTGTAATGGACTAGCTAAGTATATAATTAAGGATAATAAGATATTGATTTTTGTTGTAGTTTGTGCAATTTGGTATGCAATTTTGGAACATTACTAAAGTACTTTCAGTTCAAAGTACAAATTCATGCCTGTGGCATTCCAAAAATCCAAATAATAAATAGATGTACTGAATATTTTGTCCTACGTTGGTGCTGCCAAGGCATGTATAGATTGGAAAAGTTGGTCCTACGTTGCCTATAGGTGAGAAGATTTCTCTGGAAATATATACACATGTTGCTCTAGATCCCCTTGATGTTGGTATGTCCACAATCCATCCTATCCTTTTCCAATTGTATGGGTATATATCTAATTTTTTTCTATGGGTGGTCTCGTGTGCCTACATTTGGTCCATGCAAATTAATCCAATGTATGCCCCAAGATTTTGAATTATAGTTCATTTTGATCTTATCGTACTAAGTAAAACTTCTTTAACTTTAATCAAGTTTGTATAAAAATGCATGCACCAACATTGGCATCAAAATAGTCTTAAAGAAACATGTTTTCATGATGTTTTTATTTTAACCTGTGTAGTTGTTGCAACATTTAAAAATAGTCAAATTATAGAACTTTTCTTAAGAAAAAAAAAGAGCATGGAGTATAATTTGGAGGATGGAGTAATACATTTACAACAATAATATAACTATATTTTCGATGGAGTTATTTTATAGAATAAGATTACAACATCTGATGTGTATTTTATTTTTTATTATATCAACTTTGAAATAATTGTTTAAAGATTGAGTGCTTCATTAAAGATCAATATAGCACTCAAAGAAGCCTAGCTTAAATTCACATGTCTAAGGCCATGTTGTATTGTATGTTTTTTTCATGAAGACACGAGAATATATTGTTTCTACAAATATTAAAAATAAAAGGAACTCAATTTATGAGGTAACTTGGGTATGAAAACCATACAACAACGTTAACTCTTACTTTCTCCATCTCAAAATAAGTAATATTTTCTTATTACTTTTAGACATCTTGTTCGATGACTCATATTATTTAGAAGTTTTATATAAATATTATCTAAATTTTTATGACTTGTTTTATGAGTCTTTTTCACGTATGCCATTATAAAAGTTGATGTTTCCACTCGAGCCACTAAAAAGTTGAGCCGGTCACCTATGCCATTCAGTTAAAATTATTTTACTACTCGTGCCATTTCGCCTGCTTTCAGTTATATTTTCACCGTTTCACGGCCCTACCAGGTGAGCCCAGTCGATTAAGAAGTCAAAAATGCCCTCCTGCCTTTTTCTTCCTTTTGTGGGTCCCACAACTATCTCCCTTCTCCTCTCACCTCCATACAGGACCCGGCTGTCAGCTCCATCTCCTCCAACGTGCACTGCCTTCCCATCCCCGTGTTGACCTCGCCATTCCTCACTTTGTGGATACATCCGTTACCTTCACTATCCTGGATACATCTCCTCCAACGGGACAACAGCTTCTCTGGCCAAATTGGAGAGACGAGACGAGTCCTGGATACATCCGTTACCTTCACTATCCTCTCTAGCTCCATTCCTCACTTTGTGGTACCCTGCCACCGTACAGCACCCGCCGTCGGGCCACGGCTTCACGCCGATGGCGAGGCCTGGACAAGTACGTGACCACACTGCGTGTACACACACACACACAAACATACCACTCACACACGCATCATACGCCTAGACACTTCGTGCAGGAGCAAGCACACCGCCACCTCGTCGTAGTGGAAGCCGCCGCTGGAGCCATGGTTGGCACTGCCGCCGCCCAGCCGCTCAAGGCCGCCACGCTCGAGCTCACCGGCTCTGCTTCGCCACCGTGCCGGATCGTTTCCGTTCTGACGCCGTAGCCTCGCGTCTCTCGCGTCGCGTCTCTCTCTCTCCATCTGACACAGGGGTTAGTGAGTCGAGGGTATTTTAGAATTTTTTTACCATAGTTTAACACCGTTAGTCATCAAAATGGATGGAATGCCGCGAGTGGTAAAACAATTATAACTACATGGCACAGATGACCGGCTCAACTTTTTAGTGGCTCGAGTGGAAACAACAACTTTCTTAATGGCATATATGAAAAAGACTCTTGTTTTATCTTTAGATATACTTTAATTATAATTTACACGAAATTTTTTAAATATGACAACAATCAAATAAGATAAAAAGTTTCATTTATTTTTGGATAGATGGAGTACAAACGATTTACATCATACTACCATGTTTGCCTTCAAAGGAGTTCGGGGTGAAGTTTGAGAAACGCTACGAGGCTAGCATAACCGCCTGACGGTTTGCTGGCCGCGACACGCCAATGTCGTCACATTAAAGCGTGTTGCTGGGCTGCTGGCCACGGGTACATGAACGCTGGGCCCAGTGCCAGCCTCTGTTCCGGTTCCTGACGAAAGCAAACTCATGGCCGTCAGGGGACCGCGCTGCTGTGCGAGTGCGACAAGGGCAAAACGGAAAAGGCGCTTGTTGCGTGCCGCGAGCTCTTCTCATCTGTGTAGAGTTGTAACATCTGTTTATGAGCTTCGTAACAGACAGACACGTCACACTCTTTCTATGGTTCCACATGAGAGAAGCTACAGACACAGCTCTGGTGTGAAAATCCGTGCTGAGCAGCGCTAGAACGCGGGCGGTGGGCGCTCCACCGACACGGCTCGTTTCGCCTCTCAATATATATTTGTAGTAGATGTAGGCTACCGAACCGTCACGGCGCGGCGTCACCTCGGCCACAGCACTGTAACAGAATAACGGCATGGTGATGAGACCACATCGTCGGTGGCCAGCCCAACACAGCCACTCGTAGCCGGCCGGCCTCTTGCGTATACTCGTACGTATTCCACACACGTCCAAACCATGCATCATTTCTAGCGTATAACCGTACCACCTTTAATAGGTCGTTTCTTTCATACTTGCCAATAATGCATTATTAAGCCGTATGATATTACCGGCCGGACATGACAACAAAAGGTTATCATCACTTATCAGGCTTGCTTCAATTTGTTGGGGACTACTGGATCCAGAGCATTTGTCCATTTTCGCACGTCTTGCCAGATAGAGCACTGCGGTTTCTCCACTTTTAACGTACCTTAGTTTTCGTCTCGGTTCAAATGATAGTGTTAGGTAGATGCTGTACGCTGATCGTTGGACACTGAATTGACAGGTGAACCCAATGCTTTGTCCGAAAATATATGTTAACAAGTTATATACGTATGTATCAACTATCGGTCATTCATATTTCGCTTTGGTTCTCTTTTTAATTCGTCGGTGATTAGGTAGGATCCTTTGCAGGCCTTTTCCTATTTTTTTTACTTATAGCAACATATATAAAATGCATAAATCTAGTCTTGCCAAATCAGCATGGGTTTTCAATGATGACATAAGTGTTATTATCACTGCTCACCCCTTTGCCTCCTCTCCTTGATCACCACCTTAGTTTAGGATTTGTTTGGCTTGTGATCTGAAAACTGGTGGCCATAGCGATCTTTAACGTCATGCACTTAAAACGCATAGTATTGTCTGATCATACAATATTGTTTGGGCAGGAAACCAAACATGCATTTAATTTGTCCTAAAAAAACTAACTTCATGGCTGCTAGCTACTCGACCATGAGCCCACAACCTTCTTTGTGGCACCAGCTACCATGAACCATCTCGGCACTCTCTCCATATATATATATACTAATTAAGTAGTAACCTGTTGAAATCCCAGATGATAAGTACCATTGATACATCGCTCTCCACGGATTACTAGCGTGTCGACACACAGCACCGCCCGGGGTCTACAAGTTGTGCTGTAGTAAGCAGCCGCAATAACACAACACAACACCGGAATCCTACTACATGAACCTGCAGTGTGTGCGTGTGCTATTCACCATCCAACGGCATATTTTTTTCACTTTTTCTCAGCGAGCTGAATCCGCATGCACGTACGTACATGAGCGTCAGCCAGAGTCATCCTTCCGCCGTGACGTGTCGACGCCGCATTGGTCAGTACCGGGGATCAAATGGTGGACAAAACTGTCCATGCCCACAGTTTACATGTCCTAACCCAGCAGCCTCCAGTGAAGTGCACCTGTGGGCTTCAGATTCTGTGCTGCTCGATCTGCCTGGATTTGTGCTTGTGCAGTGCAGGAATCCTCCTCTCTCGCCCACTGGTCACTGTGCTCAGGTAGTGAGCACCAACTCAAAGTCAGGGCAGAGGAGGAACCTAAGGGATTCGTCGGCTGCCCTTGCCCCTTGGTGAGCTTCCTGGTGAATTCCTGACGATGATGGCGAGCATCTGATGCTTCAGAAGATACCAGCATCAGCAGTCCCATTCCCATAATCTGGCAGAGCACAGGACACAGTAATTCAGAGTTCCAGCTCTTGATCGGCCATTGATATTTTCTGGGGGCAAGAAAATAACAAAGATATATAGTACAGAATAAGTAGACTTCGGATATGCTGGGAAAGGGGAATGGATGATCTCGCGTTGCAGTTGCAGTTGCAGTTGCAGTTGCAGCACATGTTGCAGAAGGGCTGCTTATTCAGCCAGTGAACGAGAAAGAGAGACCCATCATCGTCTATCCATTATAAAACATGCATGCATATGCCATCATCCTGGCCCCCTTTGGTAACTGAACATTGGCACAATGCAAAAGGAGATCACTTCCAGAAAGAACTGCTAATATACAGCTCTTTCTTCGGACTGACGGATCACACGGTCAAGCCAACGAACCTGGTTGCAGGAACAAGAACAATGCATGAAAGCTACCACAAGCCTGTTCCATGATACATCAGCCCTAACCGTAGCAGCCCTTGTGCTGAACTGCTCTGCGCTGCTGGGATAAACAACTTGCCCCAGGCACCAAGAGAAGAGAGCAAAGCTTTATCCATGCCATTGTGACGTCCCTTTCTGTGTGCTCCTTTCAACTGCTGCTAGTGACACCAGCACTTCCAGAGCAGGAATAAACAATGCTGAAACCAGAACAAAATCTTTATTCGATCTTTAGCTGTAGCCTGTAGGATCATCTGCCAGGGGGGAAAAAAAAGATACCGGGATTATGGAACAACGCTTCAGGCTTGCCCATGAAGAGAACAAGATTTGATGCAAATCTACTGTCACCAGTACGAAAGAGAATAAATAACATCAGGCTCAGTGCATGTCCCATTCAGAAAAGCAGAGTGCTTATTTGGATTATGGCTGCTTTAATCCAACATAATGATCTGGGAGAAATCATCTAGCATTTATTATTCTTGTTGTGGAGCCTCAGTGTGAAAGCCTTTCCAGTTTTCCTTGCTATTTTTTTTTTCAATTGCTTCATTCACTAACCAACTTAGAATTTACGGCGGGAATATCTTATATGAGATGCTTGAATCTTAATAGCATTATGCGGAGAATGTGGCAGTACAATCTTTTAGAATGAAAACGTAAAGAACTTGTAATGGTGGTGAATCTATCTTGAAATTCTGTGTCCAGAAACATTGTATGTAGGTTTAAAGCCATTGTTCATAGCTTAGCAAGCAGACCATGAACATTTTATCACTGGGTTTGCCTAACAGTTAGAAGAAGATATCATATTATAGTACAAATACAACAATTGAACGCCAGTATATACACTGAAGTTAGAAGAAGATACTATGAGAAGGATAATAACCACCTGTGTTTCTAACAAATCTTTGAGCATAGATTATTAGAATAATTTGTATCGAAAAGATGGCAGGCTTGATCAATAGATGTTGCAGCAATACATATACATTTATAGCTGTATCACACCTTTGCCTCTCCATCACATCATCATAAAACCGATGTTGCTCATCAATTATGATACAAATAGAAGACTAACTGCTAAAGGATAAGAACCTCCATAACAATTATATACAGGAATATGTCTCGTAAACAAATGAGGATCCTAAAGTTTAGAGTCAGCTCTTGATCTTACTGGTGGGGTTAGGTCAGATTCAGGATGCTCTCCAAAATAGAGGTCTATCTCTGTCTCCCAGTAGTGAGGTAAAATGGTTGACAAGACAGGATACACTATATTTATTGTGCATTGATTTACAAGAAACGGACTGATAGGTGATTTCACAAAATTTTCCTAAGCTAGATTACCTTTCTACTTACAACAATTGGTTAGTCATTGAGACATCAGATACAGCTGAATGCATTCTTTTACATTCTGAAAGTTCACAGGCTTAGATATGTAGGAATCCATGCCTGCAGCAAGGCATTCCTCGGCACTCTCTGCGAATGAATTTGCTGTCATCTGCAATGCATAAGAAGGTTTTACATGGTTATGCAATGTCAAAAACTAACCTAGGTTTGGAAGAATACAATTTCATCAGACACAAGGATTCTATTTGAATTTGATCTGGAAAATACCAAAGAGTAAAATACATCGGAGATTATTAAACTTGTTCCATGGTGTCATATAGATCCTAAATTCTTTATATGCACATCTAGGTAACAAATCACACTTTAAAAAAACTCTACCTGCGAGGGGTAAGACACCCCGCCCCCCCCCCCCCCCGCGAAGGTCGAGTCCCATCGTACACAATGGCACTGTAGCCCATGTGAGAACGGCGACAACCAGGCTAGACCTTAGACCTGTACTTTTGCGTGGGACAGACCAGGGGACCCATTTTCTTTAACCCCAACCAGAAATTCGCTCCCATGGTGTAGACCTGAGGAGTGCTACTAGTAACACCAAACCAACTCAGCTAGAGGTCCATTCCCCATCACACTAATTAACACAAACTTTTCTGCATGGCATGCAACCACGAGTGACACAATTAGAGTTGAGGGACCTCGATGAGCATTTTAAGGGTTCAGGTACATAAATGAAACCACGGAACAAGCTTTCTTAAGGACCGCCAATGCATTTTACTTGATTGACAAATATATGAAGTAGCATGCAAGTAAAGCTGAAAGAGAAATGATATGAGTTTATAATTTAGTGTAACTGTAAACTTACCGCAATTATAGGAACCCTCTGCCCTTGCTTTTTTTCATGTGCACAATCTGATGAAATAGCTGAGTCAGTTATCATCCGATTGTCTTCAGGCTTTACAGAAATGTCCCAACAGCCGGTATTCTCAAAAGAACGGATATGTTTAGTGGCTTGTAGGCCATCCATTTCTGGCATGTGAACATCCTGTAAAGTAGAAACCAATAGCATTTTAATTAGAGGAGTGGAAGCAAAATGTTTGTAATATATTATGAACATTTTCACTCGGTTTGTGAATCTATCCTGGTATACCAATATTGATATCACACCACGAGGCGCTGTAATGATTTAACATTGTTTTTATCAAGGTAATCAATTACTATCAAGCCAACACTTGTACTGGTTCACTGGTAGGGAAAATAACCACTGGGAACAGCAAGGATAATCCATGAACCTTAGAAGAAATCTGAACAAGTGCCTTAAACAATTATACAGGTTTTCGAAGCCAATCAATCATTAATATAACCCTTTCCTATAGTTAAACTCATCAATGTGTATCATTAATAATTTTAAAAAATTACTCCCTTTGTTCCAAATTATAAGACGTTTTGGTTCATTTAGATACATTGCTTTTACTATGTATGTATATCTAAGTGTATAGCAAAAGCTATATATCTAGAAAAGAGAAAACGCCTTATAATTTGGAAATTTGGAATAGGAGTTTCTTTGTTTTTTATTTAAAAAGAATTAATACTAGACACAGTCTTCATGAAATTAGTCGTTTGGTCACAAATTTGATGCAGGATTAGCGTCCTCAGGGTATTACTTCTGCATCTAATAATATGTTGAGGCGAGGCAATTGGGAACTAACGCTACAGAAGGATGAGTTGATGAAGTAAACATAAATAATCAGAAGTAATAATAACTTCTACTTTCATGATTGAAAACAGTTCTAGCCGTACCATCAGAATAAGATCATATTGATGCTGCTGTACTGCACGGATTGCTTGCATCCCATTATTTACGATATCTGTTGCATGGCCCAGCTGCTCCAGCATTGATTTTGCCACTATTATGTTGACCTTGTTATCTTCAACTAGGAGGATCTTTGCTTTGTTGCTGGTTGGAGAACACTTCGATTTCTTGTGGAGTGACTGTTCTTCAAGAACTTTGCATGGAGCAGCACCAGAAACGGATACCATGTCTCCTCGGGAACTGGAAACCCGTTCAGCTTGACTATTCAATTCAAGGACCATTGCATTATCATGTTCTTCAGCTGTACTCCTAACACTAGCACCATTTGGTTGGTGAGCAGCAGAGGCATTTGTAAAATTATGTTCTGTTGATGAGAAACCATTTGACAACAATTTGTGGTCATCTGATATGTCAGGTGGATCATAGCACATAAGCTTGGCACCAAATAACTTTGTGTTGTTCATTATTGAAACTCCAGGAGACAGAAGAGAAGCTCGCATTTGTGGCTTGAAAAAGAAAGAACCTTCTATATCACTGTTTGCAGAATCATTCCGAGAACTGTGCACTTCATCAGGATCATCACTATGCTCCTCTTTTACAGGGATTGTGTATGGCAGCACAAATGTAAATGTTGATCCTTCATTCTCTTTGCTGACCACAGTCAGAGTACCACCCATCAACTCCACCTAAATCATTATAAAAACAGACACTTTTATCAATTACCATGGGGCTGCTTTAAGTTACAAGTTACAACCTAGGAGTACAACTAAAGTTACAGGTGTTCTGTTGTATTCATCTGTGTTCCATGTATGCATAAGCACTATCACTTACCTGAGTTCCATGTAGGCATAACTATTCTCAGACAGAAAAATGTATGCATAATTATTCACATCAAAGAAATAAAATGGCACCACTATACAATATTTTGTCCTTTAAGTGCATCAATGCATGGGAATGAAGTTCATACCAACTGCTTGCAGATTGCAAGGCCAAGCCCTGTCCCACCATACTTCCTCGCATGATCAGTGCTAGCTTGCATATACCTCTTGAACAGCAATGGTAAGGACTTCTCTGCAGGTGGCCAGATATTAAAATAATCAGAAACAAAGCGAAACACGTAGCAAGAACTATCTATATAAAGTTTTTCCATCAAGTGATATATGGAGAAGATGATTATGCAAAGATAATAGAAAAATGTTAGGGAAAACCTGGTATTCCTATTCCAGTGTCATATACATCACAGCGAAGCCAGACGACTTCCTCTCCCTCAATATCCTCCTTGAAATGTTCACATGTTGGAACAGCATTCTGAAAAGCATCTTCATGTTGCGAGCAATGCAAATTATCTTTATCACAGTTTCTTGGAGAGACAGCAGCAGTTTCTGCAGCAGTAATTGCTGTCCCAGAATACGCTCGCTTATGAATTTTCCTGCCCTCTATTTTACGTCCTGGTTGCTTGTCATGCACAACCTGAAGATTTATTGCAACTTTACCTTCATGTGTAAACTTGACTGCATTGCTGCAATGATTTAAAATACCAAATAATGTCAGACAACAATACAGATATTTCCATTAAATGCAGGTAAATGAGTTTCATCAACCCTTTAAGTTGACTGTATGCCTTCACAGTGTATGAAGTCCATACCTGATCAAGTTGGTCAGAATTTGCCGAATCCTTAGCACATCACCAATAACCTGCACCAATACATTAGAAAACAAATGATGAGAGAATATATCATTTTGCATCCAGCTGGATACCCATCCCAAAGGTATCTCCTCCTAAAAAATACTTGAATTTGTAAACAGGTACATCATTTTCTAACTAAAGGCAATTTGTAGATATGTGAAATTAGAAAACCTAAAGAGTATAGACAAGAAGCATGCCAAGGATAGGTAATTCTCTTTACCTCCACTGGAACATCATCACCTATGCACCCTTCAAGGGTCAATTCCTTCTTTAGAGAAGCGGCGGCAGTTTGGAGTACATGTTTAACTACTTCCCTTGGTCTAAATGTCGTAGATTCTAGTTTCATGACCCCTGAAATGACGAAAGCATAAACAAACAATTCAATTTAGGGATGAAATAACATAACTAATCAAATAATTAGTGCAGCAACAAACTAGTTTGAAACAAGTATTGAACCACCTTAGTCCTGTGAAAACATTATTCACTTATTTGCAATGCATAACATGTGAAATGACACTCAATTCATATTTGTATGTCTCTGCAGTAAGTGCTTAATTACAGAAACTTCTACAAACAACTTGAAACCAGGAAATTATAAATGGCTCAACTCGCTGAATTATGTGATTTCAAAGACAGAAATACCTGACTCCACTTTGGAAAGATCAAGGATATCATTGATCAGCTGCAATACAAGATCTCCAGAGGATAACATAACTTCAAGCAACTGATGCTGTTCTTTATCCAGTTTGGTAGTTGCAAGAATTTCAGCCATGCTAAGAACACCTGAAAGGGGAGATCTGATCTCATGGGACATGGTAGCTAGCATTTGTTTTGCTCGCATTGTTTCCTCTGAAATATGAAATAAGGTAAAGTGAGTGTTCCGAATACCAGTCTAGCATAAGTGCATCAAAAGAGTACTGTAACAAGATGCAGACCTGTTATGTGAAGAGATTTGCTAAGTTCAGTTTCCTTGGCATTTTGGACAGCTTCCCTCACCCTTATGTCTGCCATTTTCTCTCTTCTTTTGACCTAATGTGCAAAGAAGATTAATTGCAGTTCAAAAGCATGAAATGAAATGCAGAACACCATTTAGTGTGTTGAAACAGTTTTTCCGTCCAGGAGATAACATGAGAAAAATACCCTCAGAAAATAGTTTTTACGATCATCTCAAGGCATCAATATTAAAAATTAAAACCATTCATATATCTGTGCAGTATAGCAACTACTATTGGTCGCTTGTGCTAGTTACAAGCCAATAAAATTATACTACATCATGAACATTTAGGAAATAATGTGTCCCCTTTTTGGTGGTAGTGAAATTTTAGCATGCAGTTCTAGGTACGATATTATCCATCCACTGGGAGAACAAGCATTGTAGTACCATATTTACCAAGGAAGATAAGTGTACTAGTGCACATTAAAACAAAGAGAAACAAAGAATCATATAGCTAGTATCAATATAAAATCCCCGCAATGATAATATCAGAATTTTCAACATCCCGAAGCAAAGGGAATCAAAGGTACATCATAAGAGAATTCAGATTCATAAAGGTACCTGATCTGTTATGTCCATCGCAACATAATTCACGCCAATCGTTTCCCCACCTTTGCTGAAAACTGGCTCAATGTATGTCACAAATGTCTTTGCCCCAAACATTGGTGTATTAAATGCAAATTCTCTTTTAGTTGCTATTCCTGTGGCCATAACTTCTCGCTTGACACTATTCATCTCTTCTATGCCATCACCTGACAATATCTCATAGTCTGTCTTACCAATAACATCCTGATAAAAAAATGGTATGCTTCAGATAAAGTTGCAACTTATTGAAAGTACTAGAACATCAAATTCTCACGTAATGCTTGTTTGTTGCCAATGTTCAGAGCCATTGCATACTCTAATAATACAGTAACACACAATGTAAAGGTGTCAAGATTACCTCATCAGCAAGTGTTGGATAGTGGTTAAATATGAAACGGTACCGTAAATCAGCATCCTGAAAAGAACAATATATGGGTTATCTTATCTGTACCCTGCTATGAAGTTCATGTTCAATGTTCCATGCCATGCCCTATTTGAAAAAGCATCTTGGAACATACCTGATGAGCAATAACAATAGGAGCGCTTTGTAGAACCAAGTGCAAGAAGTAATCAGCGCGTTTTAGCATTCCAGAGAATTCCTCAGCTGGTGTGTGTGACTGCAGATTCTTTATATTTTCCTCCAATTTCTCAACTAAGGAACGCTCCCTTTGAATGCTTTCCTCAAGTTTTTCCTCTAACTTAGTTGCCCGCTCTTTCCAGTAAGATACACTATCATAATCTGCATCTATTTTAGTCTCTCTACTATGAGAAAGATCGTCATTCTTTTTGCTCGGTCGCTTCCATTCATCTTCATAAACTTCATCAAGTATCGGTACATGCCGTTTTACAGCATAATAACTCTCATCCTGAAAGCGTTGCTCCTCCAAGATTTGTTGCTTATTTTGTTCAATCTCTTTCCTTTGTTGGTTGAGAAGACCAAGCTCTTCCTCCAGAAGCCGAGCAGCATTGGCTCTCTTATATTCCCAGTGCTTCATAAAGTATTGCATCTGAGAAACACCTTTCTCAGAATTTGCCATTTCCAGAAGCCGCTGAAAATCCACATGAACAGGCTTTTCATCAAACTTCACATCCTTGAAAGCATCTTGATCCTTCCTAAACTTCTCCATTCTGAACTGCCTCTGGTGTTTGTCTCCTATATTCTCAGGCCACATTGATTGTGGAACCTCATTCTCAGGTTCAGCTAGGTAGTCGTCCCCCATCTTTCTCAATAATCAGCACGGTTTTCTGTTCACGTTGAAATTTTACTCACACATCAGTTGATTGTTGAACCCAACAGATGATGTTGCTGACTATAGCTGATAACATTAATCCATGACTGAAATTTCTATGCTCCTTGTTCTCTGAGAATGATATAACCGGTAGCATAACAATTCCACTGAATAACCAATGAGACAGAAGCTGCTCCTTATCTGCATATACATCCCATTTGCAGCTCAGTACCAAATTAAACAAAAGGATGGTATCCTCATGGAGGAGTCAAATAAAAGGATATATACATGATAATAGATAAGGAGATCGAGAAATTTTCCAATGCAAATAAAATGATTACAGGAACTGAAAGGCTGAATAGGGAGCGGACTATGACTAAGGCCATGTTTAGATCCCAAGTTTGAGGTTGCAAAGTTGGCAAAAAGCCATAAATGTGACACTGTAGCATTTCGTTTGTATTTGGTAAAAATTGTTCAAACTTTGACTAATTAGGCTCAAAGGCCTTGTTTAGATTGCTAAATTTTTTCACTCTCTCTCCATCACATCAATTTTTAGACTCATACATGGAGCATTAAATATAGGTAAAAAAATAACTAATTACACAGTTTAGTTTGAAATCACGAGATGAATCTTTTAAGCCTAGTTGGTCCACGATTGGACAATATTTGTCAAATAAGACAAAAGAGTTACTATTCATCAGGTTGAAATTTTTTCGCAATCTAAACAAGACCAAAATGTTCGTCTCGCAAAGTACAACAAAACTGTGCAATTAGTTTTTGATTTCATCTACATTTAGTACTCCATGCATTTGCCGGTATTTTGATGTGACGGAGAATCTTCTTTTTATATAGTGCAAAATGCTGGAATTGGGAGCCCAATTCAAACATCTAAACAAGGCCTAATAGAAAGTCACGTACATCAAACGAACACATATATGGAACATCTCAACTGAAAGGTTGAAGAAAACACTTAATAGTGCGGTACTAAAAGCTGAAACAAGGTTAACTTTTGACAGAATTCCAAGGCATAAAGATGGAACCTTCCATTTCACCAAGGCGTGCTGGAGATCATCTTTGGATCAAGGGAAGAATCAGTAAATAAAAAAGTGCACAGCCGAATCTAAGATCCTGGGGGTGCTCCAGCTGTGGAAAAAAATCAAACGCGACTGAATAACTGAACTAAACGATGGGTCGCTAACACAAAGATGCAAACCTGAGAAAACTAACTTAACCAACAAAATTGAACCCACTCCAGGAGATCACACCAGGGTCGTTACGGATCAACTACGCGGCGGCGTACAGCTCATAAAGTCAAACGCTTGGCCAACAAAGAAGGGCGCAAGCTTAACGGAAATCAAGAAAGCAGCGGGACGCGCAGCGGCAAAACATACGTCGGCGGAGACCTGATCCCAGTAGGATCCCTTGCTCTGTCGCGCTAGGCGGACCACCCATTCGACGAAATGCCGAAAAAACTTCAGGTGATCCTGGAGCGCTCGAGATCAAATCTCTCACCTCGCGACGCCCCCAGCAAAGTTGGTATGGCGAAAAATGCAATTTAAAAAAACAAGCAAAACGGAACAGCTACTGGACAGCACTACGCCCGCCGCCCATCCGACAAAATGACTGGCCCGCCGGCTGGCTGGCACTCCCGATCACTACTAAAAACCTCACGATACGCAAGCAAGGATCGCCCACCTGGAAGAACAAGGCGCGGCTGGCGAAACTCCGTCCCCCGGCGAGTCGTCGTCACGGCCTCGACGGACGGAGCGGCGCGGAGCTGCAGGCAAGCAGAGGAGCAGGAAGGTCAATGCGACGGGGAGCAGAGCGGAGCAGGAGCAGGCGCAGAGGCGAGGGTCGGAGGAAGAGGGTGGATGGAGTTTGCAGAGGAGGATCTAATGGCCGCGAGCGGGGCGGCCATGTGACGAGAATAGTATAAAAATTGCGCGGGGTGGCGGAGGGGCAGCAGCTGGTGCAAGGAATCGCGCCCGCTGGGACGGGCGGAGGGTCCATGTGCGCAGCGAAAGGAAATGCGCAACTGGCGTCGCCCTCCCCGCGGGACGGACTTGTTTAGTCCTCCGCCCTCGTGGCTGATTTCTTTTTTCTCCGGTTTCTCGCCGGCCGATCTGGCCGCCGTCCCGGCCCCTGCTGCTGCTGCTGGTGGTGGTGGACTGGTGGGCGCGGGGGAAGCGACGAGGGGAGAGGGGTTAAAAAACGCGGCGGGGGAACCCGGCGGACGAGCAGTTTTTTAAATGACGGCTAAGGCGGCCTCTGCTGCGGGGATGCGGGGCAACGAGCTCAGCGGCGGCGAGTCAGCTGCCGGAGTGCTTGCCTGCCTGCCTGCCATGCTGGGTGGCCATCCGATTTTGTACACCCTGGTTTGGATTTGCTGTCTGGATCAGATATATAGTTTATCTACTCTAAAAAACTATACTAGAAACTTCTACAATTTAACTTTAATTACAGAGAATCTTAACAAAATTTATGTTTCTAATAACACTAAGTATACATCATGAATATTAATATTTTCTTATATATATTCCGGTCAAACTTCAAAAGTTTGAAGGACGCTCTTTATAGGAAGGAGAGAGAAAATACCTGTAGTGTGGTATTGTTTAGTTCTACATCTACTTTCCAGTTCCACCTCGTAAATATTTAGCCCTGTGAGTTTCTCATCCCTTTCTGTCGTGATGTTGAGTTGTTGACTTTACTAGCACTAGTATATCTGCCTAAACAGCTGAGGCAAGCCTGGATGTCTGATCCCTTTTTCCATCATCAATAATTTTCATGTTGCACATTTTTTTATAAAATTAATTAAAAAGTTCCTCAGAATGGAATAATAGTTTTAAAAAATATATATATAAATTCATAGCTGAGAAGTAGGAGTAGGAGTTATGATGAAACATGGGCAGTTTGACTTTTTTAGGCTACATCAAAATAATGCCGCAAACTCAATGGATCGAGTGAACAATAAGCTTACTAGTGCACACTAACCAACCTCAAATGGAATCAAACTTTTTAAAATTAAAACATAAGCTCATAGCTGATTAGAGTAGAAGGAGAATAGGAGTATGAACCTGCACGGTTTGACTTTTTTTAGTCTGCATCAATATTAATTAATTTAGTACCACAAATTCAATGGATCGAGTGAACAATAAGCTTACTAGTGTATTACCCATGCATGTCCTCTCAATGAAGCGTGCACACTAATCAACGGCGGCGTTATGTTCCTTGATCAGTACTCACAGCGAATGCTGATTAACAAAATTGAAATGCCAAGTTGAGTGAATATGTTAGTGTCTGGCCGCCATAATTTGCGTTAGCATTTGAAAAGAAAATGGGTGTTGGCATCGTGCAAGCACTGTCAGTTCGTCACAAGCTCTACCAACCATACCTGTATTAGTTTAATCTCGGATAATTTATGAGCGAGTTTTTTTGATCCGTGAAAGGCTCACTGTGACGTTTGAAGCACCCTCTTTTTGTTTCTTTTTCAAGCAAAATTTAGGTCACTAACAGTCGAGGATTCAAAGTGTAGCTGGGACACAAAAGAACCAATAGATAGATTATCCAGAACAACAGCTTGCGAAATCCTTCACGATAAGATGAGCAGAAGCTTTAAGGGGATAAGTCTACGATCAAGCAAATACATGTTTATCTTCAGGATGCAGGTAGCTTCAGTAGGGAATTTAAGGACGCTAGCTGGCGATAGTAGTTTAGTACTTGTATCCCATGGAGTGGTTCAATGCAATCATCTTATCATGATGCCATATTATTTTCTTTCATTTTTCTTGATTATCTCATTGACTTTCAGAGACTTTTAATTTTCTTAAAAATAATAACCATACATTTTTAGTTGGTCTACCAGTCCTCTTCTTTTTCTTCATCCCTCTCTACCTCCATTCTCTTTTTCACATATGGGATATGGCCAAAACTTGTAGGGGGTCCATTGTGTTCAAGCCCACACCCCTGGATGTACAATAATACCTTGTGATATTTATGGCCTTGAAAAAGAGCTCACTGAAACATAAATCAAACCTAATTTTTTGTGTTTGTAAAAGTTGCAAATAAGATTAACCTATAGAGGAGAGCCCGGCTAACTGAACTAGTTAGGTTTAGAGTTAGAAAGAGCTCACAAGAACATACACCACAGAAGACGAAAGACTGAACATGCTTTTGCCAACAAGTTGACTTACATTATCCACACACAACTCACCAAGTTGCATGCCTATGATAGTGGTGCAAGTACTGCCTATGTTTTTTACATGCTGCAGGTTCACATGTTGTCGCCTCCAATACTGAGTTTTCATTGCTAATTTCCAAAACAACAAACATTCAAAAAATAATAATTTCCAAAAGAATCTACTTACAAGTTACAGCATATATCATCATCATGATCATGGATTTAACCACGATCATCGTATTTATATATGCAAGTAGAAAATATATATACATGTTCAGATATTATTTAATGCACTTGCATCACATAATCGGTAATCCACATATTATTAGCTAATAAATTGTTGCTCGAAAGGGCCCCAATCCTGCATGAAATCCTTGAATCTCAATTTTCAGGATGAGTGGGTGCCTTATAAAAACCAAAGTAGCAACGATTCATTCCACTTGCAAATTAAGATACACTGCCATCATCACATCTTGTAAGCACTGTCCCCAAAGTACAATGCCTCCCTAATTGGATGCTTAATTGCTTATATGTAAGAAAAGCAATCAGGTGCACAATAATGTTTTCAAACATGAGGCCAAAGCAACCATAATCTAACGTGCTGCCAGCTTGATCCCTGCAGCGCCGCAGCCGTCGATAGTATAAAAAAAGAGTACAAAATTTCACGACATGCGGCAATATATGCCAACATGCTTGTGTTACAGTTACATATACACTGGTGAAGTCTTATTTATCTAGCATTACACCTATGATTATCAACTTTTTGCCAAGATGCTCCAAGCTAGTCTCTGCTTATGGTCACATGACTGAGTGTACACACAGCTGGTTAGGTTACACTGGTAGATTTGTACTCCAAGGACCAAGCAGCTACAATCTAATGCATTCTGACAGCTAGATCTGTTGTTGCTACAAAAGTAGGGCAAGCATGCTGATGAATCCCAGGGAGAACTCACCAATTGTTTGATTTTATTCCACTACTTGCATACCACTAACATGCTTTGGACCGCCAATTGGATATAAGCAAAGTTGCTTTGGGAGAAAAGGAAGCAGATTATTTGCCAAAAAATTCAAAGGAAGGCCAGTTTGTGAGCATTACACTGTAATTGATATATAAATAATATCCTAATTATAACTAGTGTGGTATAGCTAATATGCCAACCATAATGATGTCAATAAACTAAACTTGTAGCAGTCCAATATAATATCCAAAGAAGCACTACTTAGAGTACTTCTAGATCCATTATTAGGAGTGATTTGACAAATACTGGAAGAAGAAGGAAAAAAGATCTAATTAAGTCGCCTTAAAAAAATATAAAAAGGGAGAAAAATCATTTTTCCCTAATATATAGCTATCTGAAAATGAAACTCAACTTCAATGAAGGAACTGATTTTATGTTAAATTTAGGCCCTGTTTGGTTCCCACCTTCTAAAGTCTAGTGACTAAATTAGGGACTAAAGTTCCAAACAAATTGACTAAAAAGCGACTAAACACTTTAGTACTACTAGTCATCCAAAAGGTACTAAAAAGTGACTAAAATATTTTGCTCCCCTGAACTTTAGGAGTGGAACCAAACAGGCTCTTAATCTCTTCATCCATGTGAACCATAAACAAAGGAAATAGGAATATTCTTTCCATGTGAATGTGAGGTTAATATTAAGAATATAATCAAATTACTTTTTTGCGAATCAAATATAATCAATTTTATGAAAACATTTAGGCACAAAATAATGTGCAAAATATTGGGGGAGAAAAAAATTTCGACCACTCCACTACCTTGAACAAGAACTGCTTAAAGCACTAACCGGTTAGACTATCAACGGAGATTAAACTATCCTACTTGCCATGAAAGACATGATGGAAAGAGCCCAAAGAGTGAGAGCATGTGAGCCCATTTTATTGTTGCGTCATGTGGAGCAACTTGGTGTCTTCGATCACTACCAAAGTTCTCTTGAAGCAAAGTCAACCCTCTCCCGAAAGAATAATGAGGGCTCTTATAGAGATGAAAACTAGGTCACCCATATCTGACCCATGTCATTTTTTTAATAGAAAAAAAAGATGAAGTAACCTAAAGATCAGTGTACAAGCTAAAACGTCAGTGTAAAACAATTAGTACCATTCTAAATTGTTTATTTCTTTTTTTTAAAAAAAACAAGCAGCGCTGCGCTGGAGCCGGTAAGGTTCCCATGTGCACTTGTAATAAATTAGCTTATAACGTGTACTGTTAATTAAGTTATCATGAGCACTTAATGGGCACAGTAACTAAAGCTTGGCATCTTAGAACGTGCAAGGTGTTTGCCACCATGCTTAGTTCTCCGATATCCATTGTTGGCTCTTAGCGTACTAGATGAAGCAGAGTTGAAATTAGCTGAGGAGAAAGTAAAAGTTATATCTCATTATTTTGTAAATAAACAGAAACTGTGTGCATTGTTGATAATAACATGATATGTGCAATTCACAACAGCAAAGATGGAAACACATCAGCTTGGCAAGCTGAAACTCCACAACTTGCAGGTACATCCGTACAGGCATTATTGGCTGTAATAACAATTATTCAGTTTAAAACAAAAATAGCAGTATTCAGTATTCTTAGTATATTTCTAGCCTGCTCTGGAAAGATAAATAGACATATATGATTAATGAATGCTCTCGCCGAAAGCAGAGCTGTATGGCATCCCAAGACCACAGGAAAAATAATGCACTAGTCTAGCTTATCTGAACAACCTGGCTTTTCGTCTTTAAAAATTCGGTGCGATGATCTGCAAGCAAATTACTGGTACCACATCTACAGACGATGCTCTGTTGAATTTGCAATTCACGCTACTTTCCAGTTCATCACGGAACAACCATTATATATGTGATAACTGATAAAAAAAACTCTAAACGGAACAGAGCCAAAAGATCATCACAGACCACAAAATACATTTCTAAGTCACATTAAGCGATACACCGCAAATCCATATGATCAACAACGCCACATAGGATGTTAGGTGCTGGCACTGGTAATATGTACTTACTCCTTCCGTTCTAAATTGTACTTCGCTTTGATTTTTTTGGTGTATGTATTTTGCTATGTATTTAGACATATTATTTATCTAGGTATGCACTACCTGACAAATTTAGCAACCGAAATCCAAAAATGCATTTTTAGAGTTTGTAAATTCAAGTGACATATCCTGACAAAGTCAAGGCCGTTGGTGCACGTTTGAGCTACATATACATGAAAACTGAAAGGAGTGCTGCAGCTAGCAGCCGTTTCTTAAGAAACTCCAGGGTTGAATTCAGAGCATGTGCTCCTCCCACCCACATCCCACCACTCCATTCAGTTAACTGTCCTCCTCCAATGGTATTGCTTCTCAAGCGGTTTAGCTACTTGGGGGCCGCGGGGGGAAGGAGGGGGGGGGGGGGGGGGGGGGGTGGGGCGTGGTGGGGGGGGGTGGTGTGACGTGGCTTGGAGACACATGAACACAAATGGATCACACGCTAAAATTTGTGCTGGTTGATGCGAGGCGAGCAGGTAGGGTAGGGACAATGAGACAGCTCCAGATTGGCGCGGCTAGCTGGCACGGCGACAATAGAGGATTTGTCTGCTTCAGGCTAGTCTAGTTTAAGCTGTGGATTGAGCAATTTGCGGAGGACTAATTAAATTAATTTACAGTAAAC
Organism: Bothriochloa decipiens; assembly: GCA_023333625.1. Lineage (NCBI taxonomy): Eukaryota > Viridiplantae > Streptophyta > Magnoliopsida > Poales > Poaceae > Bothriochloa > Bothriochloa decipiens. Next base: position 34,356,693 of record CM041644.1, on the reverse strand, counting down.
CAAGTAGTAAGCACGGGCACGGGGCTAAGCTGCCTCGAGGCGTGTAGCCGCTTGCCGTGCGTTGCTTGCAAGCCCTTTGCCGCGTGTGGACATCCGACTGCATGCGGTGGCGGAGTGAGCTGTTTCATGTGTGTGATCTGATCAAAGCCCCACATTGCAAACACGTTTTTGCTTATGGTGCGCCACGCCAGAGGGATTAACTAAACTGAATTGAGTTTAGGAAGATAAACCGGACTAGAAATAATTTTAAAAATATCTAAAAAGATAAAAATTCATCCAAATACTTTTAAATGCAAAAATGTTGCAATTAAAGTTCTAGAGTGTGGCTTGTTCCTAAGACTAAACCAGATTTTAGAATTTTAATTGCATTGTTTTGTCATGTAAAAATATTTGGGTGATGCTTTTTTGAAAATTTACTTTTTATGATTACTATTAAAAAAATATTTCTAGTCCGATTTACCTCTCAGTTTGATTTACTCCCTTTGACGTGGTGCCACGTTAGAAACACTACCATTAAATAAAACCATATAATACACAAAACAAACGGTTTTAAAAGTTACAAGGGAGATCGGAAAACTGGTCTTATAGTTTTGGAAGAAATAATCGGGTGACTGCAGAAATTGGAAGTTTTTTTTTAGCGACCCTGTGTCGGTACTTGGGCCCAATCGAACGAATTATGGACGAGACTCCTCTGACGTTGGGCTAATTTAGAGAGTCCACTACTTGCACGGACGGGCTCAATTTGCTGTATGAGCTTCGCGTCTCCAGAACCTAGAAGCTCTAGTAGAGTAGTAGACTGAAAATTGGCAAAACAGGCACCAGGCAGGTACCACGTTTCTAACTGAAGTCGTGATTATTCGTTAAGCGAAGGTGGTTATCGGTTGGTAAGTGAAGCCAGATCGAAGAGAGGGAGCTCTCTTCGGTGTGATCACAATCATACGCTATTTGGAAGAGAAGTTCACCGAACCTGCTCCATGCCCAGAAACGCGAAATTTGCATCGGATTGCGAAGCAGCTTGCCAAATGCCAACGAATTTCCGAGTGAATCCGCGAATTTTCTGGGGCAAAGTCAGCTGCTGGGAAGGAACAGGTACTGCGCTGCTGCAGGTAGCGTTTAGCTGTCAGTTGTCACCTATCAGCCAAGTTCATCGAAATACTGACAGGTGTCTGAGACAGCAGGATTGGGATTATCGATTCATCGGTCACGTGTTTGGCTTTTGCAAACCGTTGCGTTATTAGGTCGTTGGCTGCCAAGGTGTTAAGTATAGAGTTAATGATGATCACTCCTGCTACCTTTTGCATATGCGCAGCGGAAACGTGATCTTCCATTCTTCCATGACAACGTTTGAACAGGAAAGGTTGTCATGATGCAGGTGTGGGTTTCTCGCAAAAAAGAATGATACATGTGCAGTAGAGCCTAGACGGTGAAACCAAACTTTTTTTTTTTTATTTTCATTCATATACTCCCTTGATCCTAACTATGAAAAAAAAATCCAATTTTGTCTATAGTACATTGACCAAAGTTTTAGAACATCTACCACATCAAAAAGGTATAGTATAAAAATTTATTCCATGGTGTTATCTAATTAAGATAATTTGAAGTCCTACTTATTTTTATTTTTTGCATAAACTTCGTCAAAGTTGCTATAGTTTGACTTAAGCCAAAAATAAATTTCTTATATTTAGGATAGAGTGGTTAATAGAAAATGTAATTGCCTAGATCCAGGTCAGGCTAGAGGATACATGATTTGAACCCTCCATATTATAAAGGATAGAGACATAACAATGTAGGACGAAACGATACAACTCTAGGTAAAGGGGGCCAAAAATGTTACACAAACACATAAAAAGTTACGGAATTTAGTACGTATTGCTTTTACGGCGTTGCTTCAATTGAAAAAGGATTTGACTTTCCCTTCGGACCTCACGATGAGCACATCAACCGCTTGACCTTGGACGTTGACATCTATCTAAAGTACAAGTAGGTGCTGTCTAAAAACTCATGCTCTTCAAGGTAGCACATGATCAATTTGTTTTCACTAACATGTAAATAACCGATCATGTCTGTTCAAATGTATAACAAAATATACTCACATGGTTATTAAATTCGCTTGTCTTCCTATATATTGTTGGCAGTTGTGGAAGCACCGTCATGATGTGGTCTCGAGAAGAATGATGCCAAACATTGAGAGATCTGTAGCTACTTGCAAGAACACCATAGCCCTCTGGACAGCGGCAGACCTAGGACGATTAATCGAGAAGTGTTATTCTTACATCGTTTATTCCTTATAACTGTGGCGCTACGCTAAACTTAGAAATTAACCCACCAGCCACAAGCAATTCCTAAGATCTATGGCAATGGATTAGATGGGGGATATTTCGTCCCCCTGTTGTTCAAAAAATAGGTAAACAAAAAGACGGGCGATTTCAAAGTTATTACCAGAATTGAGTTGCTTGCAATATATACAGTAACCAATATGCAGAGGTGGAAGAACATCCCGTCCGTGATAGATAGCGTGGGTTATTTTTGGAAGAAAAAATGTGAAAATGTTTTTCCTAATATACAAGTTTTGGTAGGGAATCAATACTAGGAAATATCACCAGATGTGCCTGGAAGACTCGGATAATCTCCGGTCTCCCTTTCCGAGGAAGCCACCCAAAACCAAAGCCGCTGGATCGGCAACATTCTAGTCCTAGGCTTTTCCTTGTTTCATTCATGGACGCGTGAGCGGAGCAAGAAACACACGCCTCGCTTCCCCCGCCGTTTCCGCGACCGCGGCGTTGACTCGCTCGGTCTCCTCCTCCCACTGCCAGACCGGCCCCACCTTCCTGCCCCCACGCGTCAGTGACGGTAGCGCGGCCGGGAGCCCACTACGGGAGGAGAAAAGCGCACCAGCGGCAGTGTCCCTTCCGGCTCCGGCTGGGCGGTGCGGGGCGGCGGGACCAGTTGGGTTGGGGCTCGGACCCGGTCCGCGCTCTGTGCTGTCACCCTCAGCTGTGTCCGTCCGGGCGGCTCGCCTCGCGGTCTGGTTGGGCTCGGATGGTCGGTGCCGGACGCCGGGCGCGGAACCCTAACCCTAGGGGCTGGCTATATTAGATGCTGGGGGGCGGCGTCGGAGCCGGAGGAGGCGGACTGGACCTCTCGGCGGTGATTCAGGCGGCCTTCGTCGGCCTCGTGCTCTTCTCCGCGGCCGTAGTCGCCGTGCGCCGCGCCGCATCGCGCTACTTCGTCGTCGACGCCGCGGGCTTCGCCGCCGACTCCTACGACGATCACCACCATCACAGCAGCTCGCCCCGCTACTCGATGGGGAACCCGCAGGAGCAGGGGGCCGACCTCACGGGGCCCTGCGCCGCGTGTGGTGCCGTCTCCCCCTCCAAGAAGTGCTCCAGGTGCAAGCGCGTGCGGTACTGGTGCGTGCGTCTCTCTCCAGTCTCCTCCTAGTATTCGCCTCGTGAATTGTACTGGGACAATGCGCCGCATGTGATCTTGCCGAGTTCCCAGCGGAATTTGTCGCTTCTGCTGTGTGATTTGGTGGTTGGGCGGACAATCGTGCCGCCGGGATCTTGCACGGTTCTTGACCTTCGCCCTGCTACTCCTGCCAATGAAATCTAATTTTTACAATCGTGGCTTAGTTTCTTGGAAAATTGGTGTTTCGGGTGGGTCATTGCGTTGTCCATGAGAACTCACGCAGTTGCTGGGAGTTTCTGATCCTGCCAAATGCGTGGTTCTTGTGGGTTTTCTGCAATTTGCTTTTCTGGTGAGGGTGTTTCCACTGGAGATGCGCATGGTAAAATTTCTGGTGCTTGCGTCCTATCTTGAATGAGGTTTTCATTTGCTGGATAGGAGATTTAGCCTCTATGTTTGGATGTGCCCGTGTGTGGCAGCCCACAAACAACCATGGAGAGTGATAATCCATTCACAACAGCACAACGAGTACCTGTTCTAGTGTGGAAGTCGTTGGTTTATGTGCCTGAAATTAGTAATCCCCCTTGCTAACTTCAAGGCATCATAGCACAAAGAGTTGAAAACACTGCTGAACTAATGACTGCATGTCAGTTCCCTGTCCTTGATGTTTCTGACTGTTTCAATCTATCAAGGTGGATGCATAAGCTATCTTTTCAGTTCCTATACAAATGTTGATTTAATTTAATGATAATGCGTGCTACACATCAAACAATATCAAATCCATTTTCTAAAAGGTAATATGGTTTGTTTGATTGAAACCATATGGATTCATTTGGGTATAATGTGGGTTATTTTGTCCTGTTTGTCAGTATTGGTCTATTGGCCACATGGAACTTGTAAAACAGATGATAGATAAGCAGGTTATTGCTGTGTGTTCTTTATTCTCGAAATTGATTGAATTGACTCATAAGCTGGCAAATAGATTGTAGAGAAACATTTATTGGCGTCTTACTATGCTGTAGCATGAATCTGTGGACTCTGATGTAATATCCATATGTTTATTTTCAATAGAATCTGCACCTTTTAGTGCCATTATTATAAACCTGTCCCATTTGTGCTTAGAGTCCATTTGTTATTGTTTCTCCCAATCAAATACATTGTCACAGAACCCTGTCATATTTTTTTTTGTCACAATGCTGTTGCTCTCAGGCATTAATCTCATCATTTACTCTGTTCTTCAGTTCCCAAGATTGCCAGACAAAGCATTGGCAAAGTGAGCACAAATTCAAGTGCAAACAATTGAAATCACTGGATCCTGCTGACAAGTTATCCTGTGGAGGTGAGGCCAACAGTAAGAAATCAGGTTTTGGCCGCATCTCGTTGGTGCCTGCCTGTAAAAAGATAAGCAAGGTATACTCTTTTAACCTATAAATCTGTAATGTGTTTTTAACTTTTCAAGTGTATGCAACCATTTTTATTTGTGTCCCCCGTACACAGGGTCAGGTTCTCTTTCCTTATGATGAATTCTTAAATTTGTACAACTGGAAGGACCTAGATGTTGTACCTTGTGGCCTTATGAACTGTGGCAACAGGTACAACATAATAATATTTTATATTATCATTTGTTTGCTTTAGTTACACATGCCTCTTAAATGCACATGATAAATCCTCTTTTTTTCTGTGCAGTTGCTTTGCTAACGTGGTTTTACAATGTCTCTCATGCACGAGACCACTTGTGGCCTATCTGTTAGGAAAGGACCATATCAGGGAATGTATGTGATTGTCTATAATGTATGCATGCATTGATGGCATCTCGTTATTTGCTTAAAATTGTTCATCACTATGCTTCAGGTTCTATGAGACATGAAGATTGGTGTTTTTTATGTGAGCTACAATGTCATATTCACAGAGCTAGTGGAAGTTTGCATCCATTTGCTCCTACAAACATTCTTTCTCATCTGCCAAATATTGGTGGCAATCTTGGCTTTGGTAGGCAAGAGGATGCTCATGAACTCATGAGGTGGACTACTAGTATTCTTTGCTTAGTTTACATGGATGGCTCCCTGTTGGATCGTCTTCAATTCAATGTGCTGTTATTTATATTTTTGCAGGTTTGCAATTGATAAGATGCAATCTGCTTGCCTTTATGAATATGGAGGCGAGAAGGCTGTAGATCTTACCACCCAAGAGACAACCATTATTCAGCACATATTTGGTGGGCGGCTGCAGTCACAGGTTTCTAACGTTTTCCACTTCAACCATTTTAAATATGCATTTGGTTTTCTTTTGCCTGTGCTTTAATCAGCTGAACTTCTAATTGAGCTGTTATGTGAATGTTACGATTCATCAGATGTAGCGTATAGTGCCTAATTAGAAAGATGTGTGCAGGTTCAATGCACTGCATGTGGAATGGTCTCAAACCGCTATGATAATATGATGGATCTGACTGTTGAAATTCAAGGTGATGCTGAATCATTGGAAAAATGCTTGGATCAGTTCACTGCTATTGAGTGGCTTGATGGGGACAATAAGTACAAATGTGATGGGTAAGTGCAGCTTTGTGCAAGCGCTTATTTCAAGTATCTAGACACATGCACTTCCTACATATTTTGTAGCCACATTTATAAAACAATTTAGTTTGAGTGCATGCTGAGATTACCTAGTTTTTTTTCAAATGATCAGTACAAAGCACAAATTTATATCATGTGTGCACATTTGAATGTCTTGTAAATGCATGGACGTAAATAACTAGAAGTCAAACACTAGTGTGTTCTAAAAGCCTAGGTGAGCTGGTAGCTATTCATATTATTAATTTTGTAATATATTGTTAGTGCTGGTTATTTAATGCTGAAATAATTAAATTATCACGTACTTCTGGAATTAACTAAAGTCCTGCATTTTTTTACTAGAAATATGTCATCTCCCCCATCTGCCATAATTTGAGGAGCTTAATTATATTATAAATTCAAACCAAGACCACTTGTATTTTGGCCGGTTGCATGTACTATTACAACTCCAATGTAATTTTTTGCCTTATTTTCCCATGCCTGCCCTACTTAATTGCACCCTAATCAATGAAATAAATTGCCACCTATCCTAACTGTAGAAATGATTGATGGCTAATATTCATTGTACCCTCCCCTAAATCCTTCCGTCCAAGTACAAATGGACCTATATATTTGGGATCATAGGTAGCATTTGGTTTCAGTTTGTAGACTTTGTTTAAATCTAAGTATTGAACATTCTTTTATGCAGATGCAATGACTATGTGAAAGCACAGAAGCATCTTTCAGTTCATCAAGCTCCAAATATACTTACTATCACTCTCAAAAGATTCCAGGTTACTACATCAGTTTGTTAGAACTGTATCAACGAAGTTATATGATTGCATTATGGCAACTTCGAATAACAAGCTTTTATGTGCCTGTAACAGAGTGGTAGATTTGGGAAACTGAATAAGAGAGTTACATTCCCTATGGAGTTAGATCTGACACCATACACAAGTTGCACTGATGGAAGTGACCTGTATGATCTCTATGCTGTGGTGGTTCATCTGGATATGCTGAATGCGTCATTTTTTGGACACTATATATGCTATGTCAAAGGTTATCATGGAAGGTGGTATAAAATTGATGACTGCAAGGTAATAGTTTAACATTTGTATTGTTACGACACAAATAATCTGTTATAAGCACCATTTTACCAGCTTGCTTCTTTGTATGTAGGTTATGGTTGTTGATGAGGAGGAAGTACATGCTCAAGGTGCTTATATGCTTTTATATAGCAGGTAATTGCCGTTCCAATGATTTTGATGCTGCCTATCATCGTGTTTCTCAATTTTCGTGTGGGGTTGGGAGCAGTGCTTGCTTATATTAAAACCTCACATTTGTACCTCATGAGAATCCAAATCTATTTGTCAATTTCTGCTTGATCTGATCATATGGACATTCTTGCTATTCTTTTGCATTTCTACTGCTGCTCCCATGATTGTGTGCTTGGTTTTTTCATCGTCAACCAAATATAATTGTACTATACTGACTGGAAAAAGATCCATATTGCCTGTGTTGGGAGGTGAAAGATATATATAGAACATATGCAGCCAATGGGAAATATATCAAAACAACCTAAACCCTGCTGTATGAACGATCAGCTGTGATAATGCACAATGTGACAAACACATTGTTGGTTCCCTATGTTTAGTGTTGTTTTCCCTATGTTTTTGGTTCTTTTGATTTTCAGCCAAACAACTAAATGCCTATCATAATTGTCTAATTTTGACCCTTTTGGGACACTATTGTTCTCAATCTAAAATTTACATGTTTTCTCCACTGAATCCATTTTTTCCTTATATATTTAACTAGTACTTATCAGATTGCTCTGAAGCATGCTCTTTGGACTGAAGGGATGACAAACTTCCATTTCCATTTGACTTGCAGGAGAACAGCTCGTCCCAGGCCACTTGTTACAGTTGAGTCTGTGAAACAGCAACAACAGTGCAAAATGCTCCCTTCAAATGGACAAAGCCACATGATACTAGCAGATGCAACATTAAACTGTGAATCATCTTTGAAGACTACACAAGATCTGTTACAACAGGATTGTGAATCCAATAATGAATCCTTGCATGAAATGGATATTAAGGACCAGGAGTCAGACTTGGATCTACGTACAAGCATTGAAGATGACATATTCACTAGGCAAAATCTACATATACCAGGTTCGGTAGTATCACATGCTCTCGAAGATACTAGAGCTCCAGATTCCTCTACAGAGCAATGCGAGGTGCAAGTTGGCCCTCCTTTAGAAGGTGGTCCTATAATGAGCTCTGTGCAGTTTGGCAACTCCACAAGTGAAGCATCTTCAGAACATTCCTTTGCAGAGCAATGCAAGGTGCCTGCCTCATGTATCGGTTCAGTTGACTATATGGATGTTGATACTGAAGCTGGCACAGAAGTTGAGAGTTGGGACGAGCAAAGACCTGTCTTAGATGATTCAGTTGGAAGGCTGAATAATAACACATCAATTCTAACTGTGAATGGTATGTCAGGAGAACCCAAACCATCATTTCCCTCTGGTTTTTTTGATAAGCCCTCAAGAAAAAGGTCTTCCTTTGCAGAAGAGGATAGTGCTGGTGCTCCTCGAAAATTAAATGGCTATTGCAATGGACAAGTCAGCAGTCTAGAGCAAGGAGTTCTTACCAACTCTGGAAGTGGAAAGTGCAATGGAGATACACTCGTGACATCCAGTAATTGCAATTACCATGCAGTCAATGATGATAGCAATGATTCCTTGCATGCAGACAAGGGAGATGTGCCTTTTGTTTCTCATGGCTTTGAGCCAAGACCTTACAAAGTACTATCAGACAGCAACAACAGTAGGGCAAGCAATGGGAAACCTAAAGCTTGCCAAGGGGACATGTCATTTTTACCTCGGGGCTTCCTTGGAAGGCCTAGTTCTAGAGGAATTTCAGTCAAAGCAGATGATGGCTTGCCATTTAGTAATGGTGCATCATCATCCTATGGGAATGGAAAAAGTAAGTCAAGTAACAACTCATCTTCAATAGGTGGCTTCTCTCCTGGTTTCCTTACAAGACATTGCAGGGAATCCACAGTCCCAGGCAGAAGCTTTGACATTTCAATGGATAAAAATTCTAATGGTGCTGCAGTAATGCAAGACCATGCAGAAGAAAGGGTTTCAGATTGTACGACAAATGGCTCTTCGTTCCAAATAAGAGCAGCGTCCGACCACCTTGATGAAAATGGCCTTGCAATTTTGACCACAAAAAATAACAGCTGCGGGCAAGAAAATGACAGTAATGGAACCCCCAGCATGAATCATGATGGATCTGAACATGATGGGCTGCGCCGACGAAGAACCTCGAAATTTTTTGAGCAGGATGGTATTGATGCCCAATAAAAGCATGACGGTGTTGTTATAGCTGGTGAGAATAGAGGCCATTCGAGCACATAAGTGAGAGCCTGTGTGCTCATGTGATAGCTGGTATATAAACTGATGAAGGGCTGTGAGCTAGGAAGTAAATGCTAGCTGATTGATTACTCGAAACTGCAATTGGAGCAAGCATTGTTTGCTTGATAGAATTTTTTCCTCTTTCGCCTCGTGGCTCCCACTTGTCAGAGGGGTAGAGGGGTGCCTCTGGGTTTCCACACAATTTTCAGAAACCCAGATGCTCCCCTAATGCCATGCTATTTTGTTGGCATTAGTGTTAGGTACGTAGATGAGCGTAGGCTTACTGCTGTCCCCTTGATCCATAGCTTAAATAAACTGGAACTGCTGACTCCTCCAATGTCCTGAAAGCTGAATCAATTGTAGAGTGATATAAGAGGAAATCCTCATGGCTTTCACCTTTATATTTTGCATCCCTTTCTCCTTGCATGTATATTTTGTTGATGTCTTCACTGTGTGATGATGGATGAAACAATCTGGCCACTTGAAAGTACATGAAATTCCAACGCCTCAGTGATTCTCTCACATTGACCTCGTGTGTACATTGGCTTATTTTATTGCTGATGATGTATGGATAAGCCGATAAATTTTGACTGATTCAATAGTACTTTGTGAGAGGAAATAAATCAGACTAAGGCAAGCTGAACAGGGATGCTATATGGCCCGAAGTTATAATCATGTTGGTTCATTGCGGCCGTCCTCATGCATGCATATAAGTGTGTTGCCATTAGCCAAGGATTGTTTTAGGTCAGTTTTAGTTCGTGTCATTCTAATTTATTTTTAGCAAGTTTTAGGCCGACCTAAAGACCCAAACCATTTCGGATTAAGAGATTTGCATCCTCCTGCTGATATGTTCATGTCATTTCTAAAAGGGATACAAATCCTTACGCTGATCGGTCATACAATGATATCCTCAGTTCTTTTCACGCCGATTAGGCCATTTAACAGAATATAAAACTTGTATCAGATTTTTGAATAAAAAGAAACTTGTATCAGCTTTGTCACCAATTAGTCGAACTGTGGGAATGCTTATAGTTATATAAAACTGTATAGTTCGTATTCGTTTGTGTCTTTGATACTGTAGCAATTGAAGAAGTTGAGGATGTATTCCGAACGAAATTAAACTGTGATTTTGTACTGGGAAATAATGCAATTACCACAGCAGCACCAAGATACGGTCAAAAAGGAAATGCGGACAAAAACCTCAACAAACTGATGAATGAACAAGCAAGGTGTGAAACGACGAAAACTTCAACAAACTGATGAACAAGTGGAACGACGTAGCGTACGTAGCTCCCTCTTTGGTCTTGGTTATAGACTGTGACTGTATGAAGGGGCCACCCATCAGGGAAGACAAGACAGGCAAACTTGCCAAAGGCAAAACCCATTCTCGCGTCGGCTTCCTCCTTCCTCACCTATCCACCTGTCCCCCGAGTCTTGCCCCGTAGCCATGGACGCGATCGACTCCGTGGTGGATCCCCTCCGCGACTTCGCAAAGGACAGCGTCCGCCTCGTCAAGCGCTGCCACAAGCCCGACCGCAAGGGTACGTGCCAGGATCCCTCCATCCGCCATGCCCTGTTCGAATCCCGGTTGTTTTTGGTTCTTCCATGGTCAGATCTGACGGTGTTTCCGTGTGGATCTGGGCTGGGCTTGCAGAGTTCACCAAGGTGGCGGCGCGGACCGCGATCGGGTTCGTCGTCATGGGCTTCGTCGGCTTCTTCGTCAAGCTCATCTTCATCCCCATTAACAACATCATCGTCGGTTCCGGCTAGGTTCGTGTCTATTGTTCCCTTACCCGCTCCCTGCCCGTTAGATCCGCTTGTTTCGATGTCGTGGTTGGCCGATCTGCGGTGCGTGCTCTTGTTTGCATGGGTCTGTGCACGCTTTTGAGGGGTGAAATTGGGTGGTGCGGAGACTGGGGGGCTGATAAGATCTCGGCCGATCTGAATATGCTTGTTCACTATGTTTGTGAATTTTGTTTTCTTGGCCTATCATTCGATTAGGTGGAAACTGGGTCACTAGATTTTATCTCCTGCATGATGTTTCGTCAGGGTTAGATTAGATTTATATACTTATTAGCAGAGAAATTAGTGCAGTTTCATCTGTTCACGTTTACAGTAGCAGTAACAGATTATCTAAGTCCTTGGTTCCAACTGGTTGTTGGCTTGTGAACCCTCGTGGATTTCAGCCTCAAGTTAGTATCAATTTGTAACTCATCAGAGTTTCAGATTTGGTACAAGTTGCATAGTTTTTTTTTGGTCTGAATGAATTGCTGAGGGGAGTTGGACTCATTCCTCACTACTCAATACACGTAATCAGAATACTACATGTGGGACCTATTGTGCAAGAACACAGAGTCAAATTGTCCAACAACTATTACCAAGCCAAACATAATCATATATTGTATAGTATTGCCCTTGATTTATTTTTGTCATCTGAACATCATTTTGCAACTGTTCATACTGCAAACATGGTGGTTCAAGCTATGTGATGTATGGTGGATTCCCACTAAATCTTGGGTCATGACAGTCTCCTCCACCCCCCAATAAGGACCTTTTAAACAGAACCTACTGATTATCAATTATGGATGAATGCTTATAACGAAGAGTAGCTGACAGTTCATCTCTTTTGATAAAATTTTACTCTGCCTGCTTCTGTTGAGGAATCATGATTAAGTGAAAACATCACCGTTGGAGTAGCTAAGTTATAATTTCCTGTTCTTATGTGAGTGCAATGAGTGTGCTAATGACTTCTCCTGTGTTTTGTGCAGGCTTACAGGAGTACAGGACAACTAGAATGGGGGTAGTGCGATACTTTTGAGAGCAATGGATAACGAGGATCTTGGTCTTTTGAATAGTATTGTTAATGACAGTTTTTCTTGTCGGTTGCGTTTCTGGAGTAATCATTGTACTGTAAGACTTCAGGATGTCTTGTATTCTAAGTAGACCTTGAATCCTTGATGAAGCAGCCATGCTTGGAAAGAAAATTTTCATATTTCGTTGTTCTGTTATGCTGTTTTTGTTGCTGTCTGCAGCTCTCTTCGTGATGGTAAACGCGATTTGGTGCCTGGTGGTTTAGTGTTGTCAGCGTTCAGAACTTAAACTGGATACTTCCTAGATCGTTTTCTGTGTTGGGAGTGGTATCGGGTGTTCGGATGATGGAATTGGAATGATGTGCATCACCATCTCAGTATCTCACTCCTTTTTCTTTTTTGGATTTTGGATAGAATGATCATGATGCATCACTCCATCTAGGACAAGTTAGATTTATCAAACCAAATACACCCTTAACTTTTGGTGTTTTATACGTCGGGTCGTATATCTAGGTGTTTGATCAGCCATGGCAACTTGTTACTAGCTGAGACTAAAAAATATCCTAATGTCGTGTGTGCGGCCCATATTTGGATTCTTGTGAATAAATAGATCGTAATAGAGAGGATATTGAGATTTTCGCTGCAACAACTGCTGCTCATTTTTGTAAATTCGAGCGATTACAGATTCTTCATTTGCAGCAGAGAAATTAGGGGTAATTTTGGCAGACCATATACGTTCTGCTGTTCGAGAGTATGTATTGCTTTTGACTTGGGATGGCGGACCGTGGACGTTCTGTTTTTGACGTGGGATGGCAGACCGTTCTTTTTTTTTTCTTTTCTTTTTTTTTCTTTTCTTTTTTTTCTTTTTTGGACAACAGACCGTTCTGTTGTTCATACTCTGATGCAGCGAAAAGAGACGGCATGTAGACTTAGCAGTACAGTAACCACAAGTTCATTAGTCATTTCATCGTCTTCTCCCAGCAGGCCAGCACCCTTTCTCTGCGTTCCCTTTCTTCCAAACTATAAATGGCGGGGAACACGAGGTCATCCGTGTTTGTGTTGCAACACTGTGCTTTTCCGAGTTCTCCATAATGGTATGTCTGTAATTTACGGAGCGACCGGTGAGGCGATCGCGAAGGCGATCTCCAGCCCGACCCCGATCTAGGCCGCCACCGCCGGCTTCCTCGATCTGGTCAGCCACCGGCCGCCGGCCAGTGGAGTCCACGCCCCGCCACCAATGTGCAAGCTTGGTGCTGGCCACCGCAAATTGCCGGTTAGCCGTTCAAGCGTCGTCAACCACAGATTGCCACTAGGGCCTTCGCCGCTTAGGTTTCCTAGGTCGGGCTTTGTCTGGTGACTACAAAATCAATCGCAGTGCGCCGTTTCTCTAGTGCCCCTGGTCCGATTGCGATGGCATCAACTGGAGAGGGCAGATCGCAAGGTGGAAGATCTGACGCGGAAGCTCCGCCTCACGGAGGAGGAGGAGGTCGTGATTGAGTTCAGCGATGACGAGGAGGAAGAAACTTTAGCGCTGGTGGTACACTCGCTGGTGGGAAAGGTGCTAGCTTCTTCGCCGGTCCATGTTTCTACTGTGCGATCAGCGATGAAGACGGCATGGGGAAACCCGATGGGTCTTAAACTCCGGTCGATCGGGGTGAAAGGTGAAAATCTCTTCGTGGCGGAATTTGGGAGTGTCCGTGACCTAGACCGGATTCACCAAGGAACGCCATGGATTGTGGGAAAATATGTTGTGCTGCTCCAGGAATACAATGAGAAGCTCTCAGCGACAGAAATTATTTTTGATTATATGGAGTTGTGGGCTAGGATTCTCGATCTACCCCTGGGTTGGATGAACGGGGCGAGAGGATCTAAAGCGATGGGGCTGATTGGTAAAGTGGTGAAGATGGATGTTGATGGCGACGAAAAAGCCAATGGTGCCTACATCAGGGCACGTATGGCGATGGAGGTGAACAAACCGATTAGAAGAGGGATCCTCCTCCGAGGAAACAAGAACGAGAAGCCCAAATGGTTTTGGGTGCAGTACGAGAGGCTGCCCTACATCTGCTTCTCATGTGGGAAGATGGATCACTCAGACCTGGAATGCCTAAATCCGGCTAAGCACAATGAAGAAGGCAAGTTGCCATACGATGTGCAACTCACGGCACCGGAGGAGTGACGCCGCCGACAGTCTTTCGCTAGTGCTACCGCGGAGTCCTAGGGGAGTGGATCATTGTCAGCGTTGCGACCGCCTTGGCAGCAGCACAAATCAGGCGGGAGGGGGTCTAGATCTAACTCTTGACAGTCGAAAAGTTTCATGGATGAAACCGAAGACCAGGAGGTGGAGTCCCCGCTAAAACCTCCTGGGGAAGAAGATGTCCATGCGATAGCTAGGGGGGTCCATGGCATCTAGGCGCCTTGATCTACAGGAGGAACAAGTTGTGCGCCAGCAGCCTAGGAAACGTAAGGCTAAGGTGAATTCACACAGCTCGCACACTCTAGACCTGAATGAGCCGGTGGGGGATTCAACTGCTCTGGTCCCCTCTAGATTGGTTAACTCGAGGGTGAATCAGATTGACATTGGGAAAGAAAATAGTGGCAGTAGTATGCTAGAGACACTAAAGGAACAGAAGAAGGGTTGCACCAACATTGAGAGATCGGAGGCGGCTGCCTCGGGTAGCCCTCGCCAGGAGCCATGAATCTCCTCAGCGTGAACTGCCGGGGTTGTGGGTGGCCCGAGGTAGTTCAGGAGCTCCGCCAGGTGGTGGAGGAGAGGAGACCCGTGGTGGTGTTCTTGATGGAGAAGAGGATGGGCGAGGAAAGGACCCTTGGCTTGAAATGAGACCTTGGCTTCCCAAATGCCATAGTCGTCAAGTTGGTGGGGCTGAGCAGAGGATTGATGATGCTGTGTCGTCTTGATGTCATTGTTACAGAGCTAAGCAAGTCGCGGTCACACATGGATGTCTTGCTCTCGTGCGATCGGCTGCGGATCATGCAGTGGAGGGTGACTGACTTCTATGGGGAGCCGAGGAGGGAGAGGCGAAAGGAGAGTTGGTACTTGACGAGGTTTCTTCGTGCGCAATCCGACGCCCTGTGGTTGTGCATGGGAGACTTTAATGAGGTGCTAGCTGCAGAGGAGCACATTGGTGGTAATGAACATGAACAATGGCAAATTCATGGTTTTAAGGAGGTTGTGGATGCTGTGGTTTCACTGACCTGGGTTACCATGGCCTCCCGTACACATAGGACAATTGCCAGGAGGAGGGGAGCAATGTTAAGGCGCGGCTAGACCGTGCCCTGGGGGACAGTCGCCTCATGATGGAATTGGGTGAGTCGGAGGTGTTTCACATACCGCTGACGGAGTCCGACCATTGTGGCGTGCTGATTGAGGTGCGACAGCGTGGGCTCGGGGCTCGGCGAGGCAGAAGGAAGCCGAGACCATTTCATTATGAAAACATGTGGCAGCGACATGGTGAATATAATGAGTTTGTCAACCAGTCCTGGGATCCGGGACCGGATGCAGGTAACCTATCTGCAGTCGCTGGTGCACTCTCATCCCTTCAAGAATCACTGAAGAATTGGGACCGGGAGGTTTTCGGTTCGGTGAGGAAGTAGGCTAGGGAGTTGAGGAAGGAACTAGAAGATGAGCGAGGGAATACCTTGTACCGGGGGCCAACGACGAAGGAGCATGAAATAATGGCCAAACTAACAGAGGTCTTAGCCAGGCAAGAAATGATGGAGAAACAATGGTCAAGGATTTTGTGGCCCAGGGAGGGTGACCAAAACATGGCGTTCTTCCAGGCAAAAACGAGAGAAAGAGGGAGAACTAACCGGATTAAAATGTTAAATGATGAACATGGGCAAACCTTCACTGATCAGGAGGACCTAGAGCTGCTAGCGTGCCAGTTCTACCAGCAGCTCTTCGCGGTGCAAGATGAACTGCACCCTGATTTGGTATGCAGGCACGTCCCCAGGAAAGTGAGCCCGTCCATGTGTGGTGTTCTTAATGCGACCTTGAAAGTCCTTGGTTTGGTTTTGGATAATTGATGAAACCTAAGGACTAACCTTGTTTCTAAGTGGATGATTTAGAGAAAGGTAGTACATGCCAAGTGGAGCTCGATGATGAGTCATGACATAAAGTTATGTAATCTAAACATGGTGAAGATCAAGATGGGCTTGGCTCGATGGACCGGTTGGAAGTGTGAAGGGCAAGTTGAGGCTTCGAAGCAAAGGACCGTGTGACGGTGAAGCTTGGGCAAGACTTAGTGCCGATGGACCGACCAACGAAGAAGAGCAAGTAATATCGAAATCGATGGACTAAGACGGTTACATGATGACATGGAGTGTCACATGTCATGTAAAGGCTTGGCGGTTGGAGGATCGACAAAATGGGCTCAAGGCAAAGGTATAACCTATAGGGCTATTTTGTTTCGCACTCAAGACACCATAGAGGGTGTGAGTGGTTTAGGATCGATAACCGAACTATGAAGAGGGGAGATCTTCGGTAATTCGGTTCATGAGTGCCACTAGGTCCATCATTTCATGTGATTGCATTTAGGATCTAGTGCATGTTGAAAATCCTTTGAAAATGCTTTGAAAAATGCTAACTCACTTGCACATGGAGATGTCACATGATGGAGTTTAGCACATTTGCAAAGGTGATGGTGTTTGCAGGGTTGAGTTGGATTCGGCGTTCTTGAGAAAATGAGATGCATATTTTCTATTACACCGGATGCAAAATGTTGATGAAAACATGCTTACTCTCGGCTTCAAGTTGGTATACTTGTTGGGTAGCATGTTGGATGAGTTAACGCGTCACGGCATGTTGAAAACGTGGTTTTCTGTTGGCCGGACGCGGCGCACAGGAGCGCTGGACGCTGTCCTGGCATGTTCGACGTGTGAAGCCGGAGCGCTAGACGCTGTCCTGGCGCGTCCGGAGCATGGAGGTTGAGGCAGGCTGGCCGGAGCACTAGCCGGACGCGGGAGTGCGTCTGGCGCAGCGTCCGGCGCTGGCATCCGGCGGACGGCCCCATGCGAGGTCGGCTCTGAGTAGCGTCCGGCGCGTTTGACTTAGCTGGCACGAGGCGCAGCTGTTTCAAACGCCGGACGCTGAACAGTGTCACGGCCGCATCCGGCGCTTGGTGGAGCTGGCGCGTCCGGCGTGCCAGCATCTTGGCGCACGGATGGTGAACGCGCTGGACGCGTCCGACGATTCCATCAGGCACGTCCGGCACGTTGATCTGAGCCATTTCGAGAAGTAGCCATTGGGAGGCAACGGTCGACTTTGAACGCGGGCGACGCGTGGCGCAAGATGGAGCGCCGGACACGTCCGGCGGTTCCATCTGGCGTGTCCGGCACTCCCGGTGGCTTGACACGCGGATGGTGAACGCGTCGGACGCGTCCGACGGTTCCATTTGGCGCGTCCAGCGCGTGGTTCTCATGTGTCCCGAGGGGGCAATGGCTAGTTTGATGGATGGGGGGTTATAAATAGTTGTTGGTCGGCCTTGGGCTGGCTCTCTTGACTCTCTAACTCATTCATCATTCCCTTGAGCTGAAAAATAGCCCTCCTCTCATCCTATCTTGCTTGGTTACACATCATAAGTGAGGATTGAGTGATTCGAAGTGCATTGCATGAGTTGATTCATCTAGTGGCACTTGCGAGTCGTTTGGCCGGTGATTTCTTGTTACTCTTGGTGAGCACCGTCACCTAGCCGGCTTGGAGATTGTTGGAGGCGTTGGGAAGAGTTGGTGATTGTTCTTGCCCACCTCCGGTGTTGATTTGTAAGAGGTTCTTGTGCTTTTTCTCGGCGGAGCGCCAAAAGCAACTTTAGTAAATAGCTCGTGTCATTGAGTTACCTCGCTTGAGAGTGGAGTCTTGCGGTTCCCTTGCGGGAGAGTGCCTTGCGGGGCAAGTGGCTTGAGGGTCACACCGAGGAACCATCTAGGTGGAGGTCGACACAACGGGGACTAGCTTGTCGGTGTACAAGTGAACCTCGGGAGAAAAGTCATTGTGTCATCTCTTGTCTCCCGGTGATTGGTTCTTCATCGATATATTTATATTGTTGTCATTGTGATCGACTGAATATCATCTTTGTGATTGACAACAAGTTTACTCCACCGTCGGTATTGAAATTGCTATCCTACCCCTTGTATTTACTTTATTATATATTCATATTGTATAGCTTGTGTAGAATAGATTATCTTGATAGCTCAATAGATTAGAAGGTAGTGACATAGTTTCTGCGTGACATAGAGATCATAATATATATATTAGAATTGTCACTAGGAGGCTTGCTCTCAATATAGGCTAGGCAAAACCGTGTTTACGCCATTTGTTATACTAATCAAGTTTTGCCTAGTGGTTTGTAGAATTTTTAATAGGCTATTCACCCCCCTCTAGCCATCTAGGACCTTACAGACCTTCACGGAGCAAGAAGTGGAGAGCGCCTTGTTCTAGATGGCGCCGAACAAGGCCCCGGGGGTGGATGGGTTTAATGCCAGGTTTTTCCAAACACACTGGCAGCTGGTCAAACCATGTGTTGTACCGGCGGTGCTGGCCTTCTTGAATGGTGGGGAGCTACCAGCAGAGGTGAATGACACCCTTCTAGTACTGATTCCCAAGGTAACCCACCCGTAGGATTTATCGCAGTATAGGCCTATTTCCCTATGCAATGTGTTGCACAAAATTTGCTCCAAAACTATGGCTAACAGGCTTCGGCTAGTACTTGATGATATCATCTCAGAGGAGCAGTCAGCTTTTGTGCCAGGGAGGTTGATCACTGATAATGTGCTTATTGCATATGAATGCATACACTACCTGAGGGGGAAAAAAAGGAAAGAACGGAGACTGTAAGATCAAACTTGATATGGCGAAAGCATATGACCGGGTGGAGTGGAGGTACCTGGAGGCTATCATGCATGCATTGGGCTTCCCGAATACCTGGTGCTCACTAGTCATGAAATGCATCTCGACGGTGTCTTTCTCCGTTTGAGTCAATGGGGTTTTCTCTGACAACTTCTTGCCTACACGAGGAATACGGCAAGGAGACCCAATCTCGCCGTATTTATTTCTGCTATGCTCAGAAGGATTGTCATGTATTCTTAAGAGCATCAGACCTACATATGTGTCAAGGGGGGTAAGAGTGAGAAGACATGCCCCTTGGATTTCACATTTGCTCTTTGCTGATGATTGTATGATCTTTACTCATGCGTCTAAGAAGGGTGCTGATCGGATTGCCACGGTTCTGGAGGAGTATCACCAAGGGTCTGTCCAGCTGGTCAAAAACAAATCGACAATCTTCTTCAATAATAATTGTGCGCCAGAAGACAAGGCTGAGGTGCACAACAGCTTGCAGATACCTAATGAAGCTCTAGGTGAAAAATACCTTGGTCTGCTGACTAATGCTGGCAGGGGCGCTGCATTAGCGTTCAACTATGTGCCTAACCGAGTGAGAGGTATGATCAAGGGATGGGCAGAGAAGGAGTTGAGCTGCGCGACATGGGAGGTACTGTTAAAAGCAAATGTGCAATCAGTACCGACCTATCCAATGTCGGTGTTCAAGTTGCCGCCAGGGGTGTGCCACAAACCAACAACAACGGTCTCCAATTACTGGTGGGGCAGCTCTTTGGACAATCATAAGATCCACTGGTTGAGATGGGAGAAACTGACAAGAGCCAAAGCTGATGGTGGAATTAGTTTTAGAGATTTTGCCCTCTTCAACAAGGCAATGTTGGGTAAACAGGGCTGGAGATTACTGACGAGGCCGAATTCATTGTGTGCTAGGGTGCTGAAGGGGAAATACTATCCTCATACAAGCTTCCTCTCGGCTACCAAAAAGAAGCGGAGTTCGGCTACGTGGAGAGCAATCATTCATGGAAGGGAGGTGTTGAGCCAGGGCCTAATAAAGAGGATTGGTCCGGGTGAGGTCAGTATTTGGGAAGACAATTGGATACCTAGTGTCAAAACACTTAGACCCTTGATGTGCATGCCTAGGGGGGCGGCTGAGAGAGTGCATGAATTGTTTATCCCGGGTACTAGGATCTGGAATGTGCAGGAGGTTAATAATACCTTCATGGTGATCGACGCTGTTGAAGTGCTTAATATCAAGTCGAGCATGCGCATGAAGGAAGATGTGCTTGCTTGGGCTTTTGAAAAACATGGTTAATATTCGGTGAAGTCGGTGTATAAGTGTTGATGCAAAAAGGCGTTGGATCTGCAAACACACCGGGCTAATACCCAAGTTCGATATCAAGGCGTGCCAGTCGATTTGACCTGTTAATCGACAAGGAAAGATAACTTGAACAAGAGCTGAACGAGACGACAGCGATACGCCCAGACGTCAAGGCTCAGATTGCTCGAAAAGCGAAACTTGCAAGCTCGTCGGAGATCAAGTTGATGCAGCCCGCCGATTCTTAAAAGAACTCGTTGAAAACGAAGAAAAACTGATGACGAAGTCGTCAAAAAGTAGATTTCTTGAAAAGTAGATAAAAGTAATAGATTTGTTGTATTTGATTGATTGACCCTTTCTACATTGCCTCTCGGTACATATTTATACCCTGGTACTATGAGTCCTAAACAGACACGACAAAGTATTTCCTAAACAAGTCTTATCTCTAAGGAATAAAAAATAATGACTCGTACCAAGGTCGAACTCAAAAGTAAACTATTAAAATATTGGCATAAATATTGCCAGTTTCCTTATCCATTGCTTACGATGAAACCTCTATCGGCACGCTCCTCATCTCTGTAGATTCCATCGGCAAAACCCATCGATAATGATTCAGCTTTGCTTTCCACGTTCTTCAGCTCTGTTTTTCATCGGCAACCATGCCTCTCTCTCCATCGGCAACAGCCTTCTGCTCTCATCGGCAAGATCATATTAACCTTCATCGACAACCATCTGTTAGCCATACTTCAAAGCAAAGTAAGCTTAAAAGCACAACCACTCCCTTGCCGAACGGCAGAGTTTTTGGCTTATATTGACACATGTCAAAAAACGGTGTCAACACATGCCCCCAATTTCGGAGTATAAAATATCTTATGCGCCGAAATTTTCTCTGAGCTATGATTACCTCTGTCAAAATCACCTATACAACTCCTCGATTATCGTGCGCATAGGCACCATACCTATCCCGGCTCTTCAATTCACCCGCTGGTAATGAAGGATAAGTCTGAAATACCCCTGCACCAGCTGCCCTATAAATACTTTTTTCACCGGGGCCTTTCAACACACGAACCCAAGCATTCTCTCTTCAGCGGCGGTTCCGACGAACCCGGCGGCAATCTCAACCGGCACCATCCTGCAGCATCCCTAACTCTCGGCGGTGATTCTCTTCTCCAACCTTCGATTCTCCGCAGTGATTTCCAACTCTTTCAACAAATCTCTAGTAATGGCGCTCAACTTCAACGTCCCTTCGGTTAGTTTCCTTCTTTGCCTTTTCTGCAACTTTCTTAATCTGTTCTTATTTTCCGCACTATTCCTGATTTTTCTTTCCTCTTCCTTTCTTCTTTTGATCCTCTGATCACAGGAGCTGCGCGATAAACTTATTATCCCCACAGAACAACCGCATGTACAGTGCTTAGGTCCAATAGGGAACCCAGATCCAACCGATATTATAAATGCAGAAACCAATAGGATCCCTTTCAGAGCTGAAAACTTAGATTTGGACTTATGGTCAGACACCTTCCGTTCCTGGCCCAAACCCACCAAGGGATGGAAAAATTGGTACTTGAGGCTCGCTAGGCCAATGCGAACATACTGGGCAGAGCACAAATTAGATCAATGTATCAGGCTATCTATTGCCGATATGGCCAGGAATGAGAACATGCTGATTGCTGCCTCCTATTTTTGGTCTGACACCATGAACGCCTTCTTATTTAAACATGGGCCTGTCACCCCATACTTGTCGATGTATACATGCTTACCGGCCTAGATATCACCACTGCCGATGATGCCACTGTCCTTCATAGAAAAGCAGAGTACCGAGTGAGTACCCGCAATATCGGCGGCTGGACAGGATACATTCGGGAATATGAGAAAACCGAATTGGTTGGTCAGAGAGAGCACGCCACTTTTTTGAATATGTGGCTAGAAAAATTCATTTTTTGTGGCAGAACAGTCGGCCCAACTAACATGTATCTCCCCACAGCGGAAATGTTGGCCGATGGTGTAAGACTCCCTCTTGGCCGATACCTTCTTAGCTCTGCTTATCTCCTTCTCCATCAAGTTACAGAGAAACTCTTACTGGGTGAACCTATCGGCAATTTGGGAGGCCCTTGGTGGTTTATTAATATGTGGTTGAACGCCCACATGCACAAGCAGCTGCAATTCAACTTATTTGCTCAGCAGTTCCCCCGAGATCTCCCTGAAGATTATGTATTGGCAGAGGATGAATCGGCATCACGTGGGCCCCTCAACTTTGGTGAAGCAATAATAGTTTTACCAGGAACAGAAGCC
>CM041644.1:34296577-34333657 GCA_023333625.1 Bothriochloa decipiens | reverse complement strand
GCTTCATTTAAAAGAGTATGCCATCTCCTAGGATTTTTCTCAATTTTTTGTTTAATAAGCTTGATTATTCCTTTATTAGATGCCTCAGCCTGACCGTTAGCTTGAGCATAATAAGGAGAGAAATTTAGAATTTTAATCCCCATACCGATGGCAAAGTCATCAAATTCTCCCGATGTGAACATAGTTCCTTGATCGGTAGTAATAGTCTGAGGAATACCAAATCGGTAAACAATATACTCTTTCACAAAATCAATCATATTTGCCGATGACACTTTCTTTAAAGGAATTGCTTCAACCTACTTTGTGAAATAATCGGTAGCAACGAGTATGAATTTGTGTCCTTTACTCGACGGCGGGTAAATCTGACCGATGAGATCAATAGCCCATCCTCTAAACGGCCAAGGTTTGATTATAGGATTCATTACCGATGCAGGTGCTCTTTGAACATTACCAAATTTCTGACATGACTGGCACCCTTTGAAATATTTAAAACAATCCTCAAGAATTATCGGCCAATAATACCCATTCCTCCTAATCATCCATTTTATTTTAAATGCCGATTGATGTGCCCCACACACTCCTTCATGAATCTCACCCATTAGACTTTTCGATTCCTCTTCACTAAGGCATTTGAGCAAAACCCCATCTAAAGTGCGATAATATAATTCAGTATCAAGGAGCACATACTTGGTAGCTTGAAACCTTATACATCTCTCCACTTTCTTAGACGGATCTTTTAAATAATCAGCAATATCCCTTCTCCAGTCATCGGCATCAATTACCGATGTCAGCACTTCTCGGATCAGTTGATATCCCGAAGCATGCTGCTAGCCGATTAGCTTCTTCATTGTGCAATCTGGGAATGTGTTCAAGGCGAAAATCTTTAAACTCCTTTAATATTTGCAGGCACTTCTCATGATAAGTAATCAAAACTTGACTTCGGCATTCATATGTTCCGATCAATTGATTAATGACTAGCATGGAATCCCCAAAGACTTCAACTGTATCGGCACGTATTTCTCTGAGCAATTCTAACCCTTTCAGTAAAGCTTGATATTCAGCCTGATTGTTTGTTGAAGTGCCAGCAATCGGCAATGAAAATTCATATTTCTTTCCTCGAGGCAAGATTAACATAATACCGATTCCTGCTCCTTTGCCACAAGTAGATCCATCAAAGAAAAGTGTCCATGGAGCAATCTCAGCATAATCTACCACACTGCAATGTTGAGTAACAAAATCGGCCATTACCTGTCCTTTAACCGCTTTAGCCGATTCATGACGCAAATCAAATTCTGATAATGCTAAGATCCACTTGCCGATCCTTCCTTTTCAAATTGGCATCGACAACATATGCTTAACCACATCGTCTTTGCATATAATAGTGCATTCAGCCGATAACAAATAATGTCTTAACTTTGTGCAAGAGAAATATAAACACAAACATAATTTCTCAATGGCCGAATACCTGGTCTCAGCGTCTATCAGTCTTCTGCTCAAATAATATATCACACGTTCTTCCCCTTCAAACTCTTGAATTAATGCTGATCCGATAACATTATCATCGGCAGACAAATACAACTTGAAAGGTTTCCCGTGTTGAGGCGGAACCAATACTGGAGGATTTACCAAATACTTTTTAATTTCTTCTAAAGCTAATTGCTGCTCTGTTCCCCATACAAATTCCTGATCGGCTTTTAATTTTAATAAGGGACTGAAGGCTTTGATCTTTCCTGACAGATTAGATATAAATCTTCGAATAAAATTAATCTTGCCGATCAAGGATTGCAACTCAGTCTTATCGGCAGGAGCAACAACCTTATTAATTGCATCAATAGATTTTCTGCTGATTTCAACACCTCTTTGATGTACCATGAAGCCTAAGAATTGACCTGCCGATACACCAAACGCACACTTAGTAGGATTCATCTTGAAACCATGCTTTCTGGTGCACTCCAAGATTTTTCGCAAATCAGCAAGATGACTCTCAAAACCTCCAGATTTGACCACCACATCATCTATGTAGATTTCAACCAATGTGCCGATGTATTTATGGAAGATAAAATTCATAGCCCTCTGATAGGTAGCACCGGCATTTTTCAAGCCGAAGGTCATGACAATCCATTCAAATAAACCCACATGACCTAGACACCTAAAAGCAGTCTTAGAAATATCTTCTTTAGCCATGAAAATTTGGTTATAACCGGCATTACCATCCATGAAGCTGATGATCCGATGTCCAGCTGCAGCATCAATCAATAAATCGGCAACAGGCATTGGATAGCCATCCATCGGCGTAGCTTTATTAAGATTCCTGAAATCAATACACACACGAAGTTTTCTATTTTTCTTATAAACAGGAACCATATTAGAAATCCATTCGGCATATCGACATTGCCGAATAAAGCCAGCTTCAATTAACCTTGTGATTTCGGCCTTAATATCAGGTAACACTTTAGGATTACATCGACGTGCGGGCTGCTGAAGAGGCCGAAATCCTGGCTTAATAGGCAACCGATGCTCAACTATTGACCGATCTAGTCCAGGCATCTCTGTATAATCCCAAGCAAAACAGTCTTTATATCCCCTCAAAATATTAATCATTTGCTGTTTACATTGAGAATCTAACTTAGCACTAATAAAAGTTGGCCTTGGCCTATCACCGTTACCAATATCTATTTCTACTAAATCATCAGCCGATGTGAACCCATGACCAAGTTTTCCACCATCGGTAAACCGATCCATTAAAATCATCTTCAGAACCGACTGTTTGGATCGATGTGAGCTCATAATCGGCAACCCTGAGAAATTCCGTATCCCATGCTTCTCCCGATATGCACTTTGTCCGTTCATAGGTCTCAGAATCAGTCGATGCGATTATATAAGAAGAATTACCAGGGATAACCTCAACCTTGTCTCCAACCCACTGTACAAGGCACTGATGCATCGTAGAAGGAACACAGCAGTTGGCATGGATCCAATCCCTTTCTAGGAGTAAATTATAGTTACCTTTGCCGCTAATGATGAAGAAGGTGGTTGGCAAAGTCTTGCTGCCGATAGTCAATTCAACACATAATGCCCCTTTAGCCGGAGACACATTGCCTTCAAAATCTTTAAGCATCATATCCATCTTGGTTAAATCCTGGTCCCCTTTTCCAAGTCTTCGGAACATGACATACGGCATAATATTAATTGCCGCTCCTCCATCTATGAGTATTTTTGACACTGGCTGTTCATCAACCCTGCCTTTAACAAACAAAGCTTTGAGGTGTTGCCTTTCATCATCGGCAGGCTTTTCAAACACAACCATCATTGGATCCAGAGTTAGTTGAGATGCTTCATCGGCAAAAACTGCTTGTTCCTTGTCATCTGGCGCCAAGAACTCCATCAGCAACATGAAGACCATGTTAACATCTGCCGATGGACCTCCAACCTTGCGTTTTGGTTGCCATACTTGAGTTGTTACCTTTGGGATGCTTTCTTTCGGGCACTGTAAATCCTCTTAACGCATACGCTGTACCCTTCTTTTTTGAGTTGTCGTCAATCCTTCAGGGCACCATTGGGGAAGCTTTGTTTTCCAAACAGGCTGATAATGCTTTGTGTTCTGCTCATGGAGGCCTATGTTTGGATCCCTGCAAAATATCCCTTCATCAGGAACCCTTTCGTTAGCCATCTCTTCAAGCTCTGCCTGACCCCTTGGAAAACAATCAATATGCCCGCCAAGCCTGTCATGCACACTAACTCTGCCCCCTAGCCGATCAAGTGTTGACACCTTTTCTTTGATCGGCTTATTGATGCGTACCCCTCGATTACTAGAGTGATGTTGTCTCTCTGCTCGATCATTTAAATAGTAACCATTACATTCAGGGCAGGTATCGGCAGTGGGTAATTTAATGCCTTCTTCCCAGCAATGAACGAAAAACGGGCAATTCCAGTGATCTTCATGCCGACGTAACTCTTCCTGTTGCTGCCGATACCGATCCTCACGTTGTTGCGGATACCGAACACCATATGGAGCAGGCCTCAGGGGTCTTCTAGAGCTACTACCTTCATTAAAAATTCTTTTCCCTTTAGCGCCATCGGCAGGTTCCTTTCCCTTTACGTCATCAACAGTTATTTGATTTTTAGGGTCTACCGATGCATTTCTTCTAGCAGCCTCCGATGTTAACACTTTGGTTTTGCCTTTAGCCTCCACCATGTTTGCAGGGAACGGATGTTGATCAATTTTCATCGGCTTCTGAGCTTTTGAATTATCAAATTTGATCTTCCCGGATTCGATAGCCGACTGCAACTGTTGCCTAAACACCTTGCAATCATTGGTACTGTGCGAGGTAGCATTGTGCCATTTGCAGTACCTAATCTTTTTTAACTCTTCTGCTGATGGAATCACATGATTAGGAGACAGCTTAATTTGATCCTCTTGGAGCAAAAGATCAAATATCCTATCAGCTTTGGTGATATCAAATAGAAACCTTTCTGGCTCTTTCTAACCAAAAGGACATGATATCGGCTTCTTATTCTTTACCCACTCAGCCAAGCCGATAATTGGTTCGTCATCAGAGTCTGAATCTTCTGCTTCTTCTACAAAGGACACCTTTTTATTCCAATTTTTTTTGGGTTCAAAAACCCTAGTGTCCTGGTCAGAAATCCTTTGCACTATATGACTCAAACTTTCAAACTCTTGTGACCCATATTTTTCTCTGATGTGTGGTAGTAACCCTTGAAGAGCTAAATCGGCTAACTGCCGATCATCAAGTACTAAGCTGTAGCATTTATTCTTTACATCTCTTAGCCTGTGTACGAAACTTTCTACCGATTCATCACTGCGTTGTCTCAATTTTGTCAAATCAGTCAGCTTCTTTTGATGTGCCACAGGACGTCGAGAGACGAGCACCAGTGAAGCAAGCTCTGGAAATTTGATGTGCCACAGAAAGTCAGGGTCTTCTGGTGGAGGTGCTGAATAATGCGCTGCCATATAAAGCTGAACTGGGAAGAAGACATGTGGTCAGGGAATGCCATTGTGAAGTGTGTGGCGATCGGTCGGAGTCCCTCTATCACGTGTTCTTCCAACGTCCTGTCGCTAAGCAGTTCTGGTGTGAGGTGAAGAAGGTGCTGGGGGTTGTGATGCCGCCGTGCTGCCATGGTCTTGGGCCTCCGATGTCCTCCGGCTAGACGTCTGCTCTCCCTCAACGGCAACCGCAATATTGAGCGGGGCATGGCGCTCTGGACGGGGAGGAATGTGTGTCGCCATGGGCACACGGTGATGGGGACATGATTTCCTGATCTTCCATCAGATGGAGATAACTATCGTTTTGGTGGAGCATGACACACCGATCCGGCTTCAGATTCAAAGACCCGAACCCTGCAATCTTAGCACCACGACTCCTCTGGTTATCAACCGTGTCTCCAACCGGTTGACCTCACCACGAAGGCTAATCCCTACCTGTGAAACGAAGAACACAAGCAAGAACTCGAAAGAACGCAGCTCAATTAATGGGACAATCTGCAAATGAATGATTAAGCACTCGAGTTGGGGTTCCACAAACCGATGAACGGCGGCTGTCGATGGACAGAATAATCTAAGCAAAACCCCAGTCTCAACAGCGATGGCTACGTGGAATATATAAGATAGACGTCCTAGGGTTGGAGGCGGCCAGGGGTTGGGCGCCCACAACTTGGGCTCAAGGCCCGACTCCATACATGGCCAAGTTGGCCCAAAATAGGTGACGCAGCACCTTTTCGTGATCACACAGAATGATCCACGAAAGATCTGGAGCTGGGACCAGATCCAAAACGACGGCGTCGTCGTCCCCTTTCCAACGAGTCCAAGATCGCCCCATTTCGATGTCGTATGAGGAAATTATGACCGAAACAGCGACGACAAGTATGCTGAATCCGAGAGCGACGTGGCAGCTGAGTTGGAGACGAATTGCAACTTGGGGAAGACCATGGCGTCGGTGTGTCCAGCATGGCGATGTCCTCATCATCCTCCCCTTCTTGAATTGGAGTCGTCCTCGACTTCATCTTGGCGATGTCCTCATCATCCCCTCCTTCTAGAATTGGAGTCGTCCGCGACTCCATCCTATCATGAGCAAACTCCTGCAAAAGGTTAGTGATAGCAGGCAATACACCCGACATAATAGGTTTACAAAGCATAGTATAACATGGTGCATCAGGATTATCACATAACTCAGCAGTAGCAAAAGTTGTAGCAAGAAAGGCACCTCCTTTTAACTTAATCCCATCATGTTTAGCATTGGCTAGTGGAGGTTTATTTTTAATTTCCTTAGCATGTTTAACAAAATCTGTAGGCGACAAAGGCAGCAAAGTAATATTCTTTTCCTTATGCATGAAAGTGTATGTATTAGTTCTACCATGGTGTAAAGGTGGTGACCAGGGTGGAGGACGTCCAAGGGCTTCCTTGGTGTGTTCTTCAACTCTTTGGGGCGTGCTTCCACTTGGGCCAGGGTCCCAATGATGGATAACAAGCCCATCACAATGACGTAGCTCCCTATAAAAATAGCGACGGAGTGTCTTGTTCTTTTGACAGTCTTGCCAACATGATATGGAGATGGGACCAGACCTATTTGAAAGCCTATCAAACAAGCTTTTCATCAAGTGCTCATTGACCTCATTCGCACTCCGGACGGATGAGTTATGGCCTTCCCAATGAAGCACTATCGTGCTGCCGACGAACCGACTGTTAGATTTTGATGAGTTTGCACTTTGAGACACATTTGTACCTACACTCAAATAAAACCATATACATGTAGAACCAAATAAGTTGTACCAAAAATCACTATGCACATATAAGAATGAGCTCACCTTATCTTTAGCCTCCACGGGTATATCCATAGATGTCATGTCCTCATCATTCTCCCCTTCTTGATAACAAACCATCCTCGGTTTGAATTTAGTTGGAGGACATGTTGTAGGTAGCAGCCAACAATGCTCTCCTTCTTGAAATTTAACCTGTTTCTTTATAACAAAACTTGGGGATCTCGACATAACATGGTTATAGCTATTGCAGCCCTCTAGTTGATCATATTTATGCATAGTCAAAGGAGATTTCAGATTTAAATAAATATAAACATGATGCACCATATACTCTCCTTTACAATTATATTTGCTAATAAAATAATATGTATAGGTAGACATCCATGGCAATTCAGAATATTTAAGTTTCTCTTCCAAACTACTAAGAGCACACAAAGTATCAAACTCAATATAGCCCAAAGTATTTAGAGAAGACAATAATTTTAGCTCATCTTTTTCATTGTTAATGGGAAGCAATTTCTTATTTTTAGCAGAGGATTGCTGTCCTAAAACAAAGGAATCAGTTTCTTTCTCAAGTTGTGGCACAGGAATAAGCATAGCATTACCACACAACTCTTCTTTATCACAAAAATCATTAGAACATTCATCATGTGACAAAGTTAATTCAATTGAAGGTTCTAGTATAGCATTATTAGCATCATCGGCGGCCAAATTCAGCATGCCAAGAGAGCTCTCACCTGAGACAATTACCTGTTCTCTTTCTGTTCCATTTTCCACTTTATTGTGTATGTGCTGCAAAATATTAGTTCCAACAAGAGGCCGAGCAACATGATCTTTGTGCAAAAAATCAGATTTAGATGAATGCATTGTAACATCTGAAATAGCCCATTCTTTTCTAAAAGGTTCGTTCTTTCTTCTCTCTACTCTCAAGAGATCTTCTCTTAAAATTTCAGCAGTAGTCATAGGTACAAGAGTAATTTTTCTACCATTGTATTTGAACGAATATTGATTAGTAATCATATTATGCATAACATTATTTTCAGATATCCAAGGCTTGCCAAATAATAATTGGCATGATTGCATAGGTACAATATCAAATTCAGCGCTATCCTTATAAGAACCAATTGAAAACTCAATGCGTGCAATTTTAGTTACCTTTATCTTCTCCCAAGAATTTACCCAGTGGATGTGGTATGGATGTGGATGTGGCCTTGTGGTTAGACCAAGCTTCTCAACCAACTCTAAACTTGCAAGGTTGCTACAAGTCTCACCATCAATCATAACTCGACAACGCCATTCCTTTACGACAAAGTAGATTTGGAACAAGTTGTTGAACTGGTTTTGCTCCGCATTCTCCATTTGAGAACTGAGCACTCGTTGTGCGATGTCCTGCAATTCACTTTTAAAAAGAAACTTGTTGTTTGACATTGTTAGCATAATAAATGCCCTATCAACTATTTATGGGTTGGTGAAGTCACACCCTCACACACGTCTTACCAAATTCTTACCAAGTTCTTACCAACGCATGCAGAGGATGGCAACCGGTGGATCTCGGTTGTGATACCTGAGGATGTGGGCCACGATTGCAAGGTCTTTTTCTGTACTGATCTGAAGATAATGTGGAGCTTGGAAGGTGCACAAACAGAAAATATATGTATATATATGGCACACAACTCAGTAACAGTGAGCAATGCTGAACTCTAGTCCAAAGTACTTATGCTTGTTGCTGGCCTAACGTGTTCCAATTACCAAAAGTGTGTGAACAAGGACAAAGGAAGTACAAGTATGGAAGCATAAGTATAATTGAGAAACAAGTATGAAAGAAACCCAATGAAACACTCGCAATCGCAGAACAAACAACTGTCTCCTTGTTCTCTTTCTTTTTTTTTCTTCTCGCCAAAAAGGCACTAGTAGAAATCAAACTTTTTTTTTATATTTTTCTGTGAACAAGGATGACAAAAGATGTAACCACAAAAAATTTCACCTAAAACAGAGGTGGGATGTGGCCTACAGAAAATTAGCACGTTCTCTGAAAAGCGTGCAAGAACCTTGACAATTTTTTTTCTTTATTTTCCTGAATTTTTTTGGCAATTCTGATGAAACCAAACAGGCCAAAGGCGAGTTTGGGTCGGCTCCAAATAGAGTCAAGAAACTGCTGTAAAATTTTAGATTTTTCTGATAAACGAGCGAAAAGTTATGCCTGTTTTACCGAAGGTATCTCAAGTTATGTTTTCTCGGAAGGCACAACACGGCAGTCGGCAGTTAGGGCGAAGCGTCCCTAAACTCCAACACCGATCACAGCAGTAGGTATTCGCCAGATGATTTAAGGAAGGCTGCGATGCAAGCAACAAAGAGCGGCTGACGACCTATCTAGGGTTTGCGCGGCGGCGAGAGTTGACACAAGGCGGCTGGCGGGGCAAGTCGAGTAATGTGGTGATTCGACTTGTTGTTTGGAACGGTGGAAGGGACAGCGTTGAAAGAAAAAATACACGACTGGACTTTAACACAACCTACCACCAACAAGACCCTGACCAGGACACAAATTCAACACTACGGACTCTGGACTGAATTATGCAAAGGCTAAAGCACGGAAGGGTTCTAGGATAAGAAATTGAATATGGCTTTGGACTATGGGACAAAAACGAAACACTCAAAAACTAGGGATAAACGTAAATCTGACGGTATACCTTAGCTCTGATACCACTTGATGGGGACGTGATTTCCTGATCTTCCGTCAGATGGAGATAACTATCGTTTTGGTGGAGCACGACACACCGATCCGGCTTCAGATCCAAAGACCCGAACCCTGCAATCTTAGCACCACGACTCCTCTGGTTATCAACCGTGTCTCCAACCGGTTGACCTCGCCACGAAGGCTAATCCCTGCCTGTGAAACGAAGAACACAAGCAAGAACTCGAAAGAACGCAGCTCAATTAATGGGACAATCTGCAAATGAATGATTAAGCACTCGAGTTGGGGTTCCACAAACCGATGAACGGCGGCTGTCGATGGACACAATAATCTAAGCAAAACCCCAGTCTCAACAGCGACGGCTACGTGGAATATATAAGATAGACGTCCTAGGGTTGGAGGCGGCCAGGGGTTGGGCGCCCACAACTTGGGCTCAAGGCCCGACTCCATACATGGCCAAGTTGGCCTAAAATAGGTGACGCAGCACCTTTTCGTGATCACACAGAATGATCCACGAAAGATCTGGAGCTGGGACCAGATCCAAAACGACGGCGTCGTCGTCCCCTTTCCAACGAGTCCAAGATCGCCCCGTTTCGATGTCGTATGAGGAAATTATGACCGAAACAGCGACGACAAGTATGCTGAATCCGAGAGCGACGTGGCAGCTGAGTTGGAGACGAATTGCAACTTAGGGAAGACCATGGCGTCGGTGTGTCTAGCATGGCGATGTCCTCATCACACGGCGTGGGAACCCGGGGCTGCAGCTCGTTACGTATCAACTTTGATGGAAGATCTGGCATAGCTTAGCAGAAAGAAAAGAAGGCCAGAGTGAAGACTAAGGTGCGATGGGCTGTGCCGGACACAGGGTGGTCGAAGATCAACACGGACGCGGGCTTCGATCAGGAGTTGTGCACGGGGAGTGCTGGAGTTGTGATCCGAGATGCTGATGGCCTGGTCCAAGGAGCGGCAGCAAGGTGGCTTGATGAGGTTTCGGATGATCTGACTGCGGAAGCATTGGCAGCAAAGGAGGGTCTTGAACTGGCGCAGGAACTAGGCATCGATGGGGTCATCCTGGAAGTAGACAACCTGGGGCTGGTGAATCATCTGAAGGATCCAGCGTTGGTATGCTCTTTTATTTGAGGAATTTGCTTCGATGTCATAGAGCTTGGCAGTAGTTTTTCAGATTTTCGTGTTGTATGGGTTAGTAGGTAGGCCAATGCAGTAGCTCATGTATGTGCTGCTAGAGTCTCCGCTACTGAATGATCCTTTTTTTTGGCTTGATTTTATTCCGGACTGGCTAGTTGATCTAGCAGCCAATGATTGTAACACTGCCATGAATTAATGAAAGCTCTGTGTTTGTCTAAAAAACTATAAATGGCAGGCATAAATAGTTGTATCCGCTCCAATCTTTTTCCTTTTTTTTCTCTCTTTCAAACTAAAGGTTGCCCATTTATAATTCTTTCTGTTCTAAACAGCATATGGTTTTTTTTACTTAAACATAGTGTTTTATATCAATATAATTTTAGTTTGGAACAATATAGTTTTAGTTGTTCCAAAGTGTAGTATGGCACTTTAGTTTTTTCTAAATATATAACTTTTATCACATATATAAACATATAATATATTTAGATATATAGTGGAATCTATCTATGTATGTATAGTTGTGCCCCCTAATTGACCTTAAGGCATCACAGATCTATCTTATAGGTGTCCTCCGTCGCAGATATAGAGGAACTCGCCCAAATTTTCTTCTTTGCACTCACTCACGGATGTAACATAATTCTTCGGTCACTAGGCTTTTCACCTGTACCATGTGTTGGCGTATAAGTGAATTGTCCACCTCTTCACAACAATTTAATCTTTTAGGTTGAATTGGTTAGTGCATGCAACTCAATATGGTATCAAAGCCAGAGGTCTCGAATTCAAATCATGGTTAGCGCAATTAAAATAAAATAATTGTTGCTCGCTCTTATTCCACGTCTGAGGCTCCTCCGTCGCTGAGATCTCTCACCGGAGCCTCGACGTGAGGGGGAGTGTTGGAGTATAAGTGAATTGTCCACCTCTCTCAACAGTTTAAGCTTTGGATTAAATTGGTTGGTGCATACAACTCAATACCATAGTGTGGATTGGGCCCAATGGTTTTGAATTGTGTGCTTAATGGGTTGGGGTCCCAAGTGAGCAACATAGTGCTAGAGTTCCATATAACCCCTCCACGTCATGTGAAACCATCGGTGCATATGAAAAAACACTATCGGATGCATGTGACATAGAAGGTAGATGTTGATACGAAGGTTGGGGCAACACTAGAACATGGTCAAGTGGCCAATGGGGGAAAACAATATTTTTTAGGAACAAAAAAGATGGGGGATTGGAGACCTAGGATAGATTAATGAGTTTGTTTAAATTTCAGTATAAATTTACTTCATCAATATTTAACCAAACGGTGTAAAACTCGTATATCTTGTCATTCGGTTAAACTTGTGATGCTTTAATTCTACAAGATTCTTGGAATGATATATATTTGAGATGAAGTAAATGATACTCCCTCTTTGTCATTGTAACGACCCACTTAAATATCTAGATGCATTCAATGTTGCATGTGTCGATACATAGGGTGTCCCAAGATTCATTGAATCATTGAAGCACTCAGTCCAAACCTAAAACGACGGGATAGAGGAAGTATTTGGCAAAGCTCTCGGTAACTTTTCCAAAACAAAAATAAAAGTTGGCCAATGTTAGGCATTTGGGTGACTATTGTGTTTGTGTATGATGTAAGGTGGATGTTCGGCTTCAACCTAGACATGAACACTGCACGAGTTTTAGACGGAGATTGTTGCATGTGACAGAGCTCCAATATAGCTGTAAATAAACAGTAAAGATTTTTTTATAGAAATAAAAAGAGACAATGTTTGCTAGCGTTGGGCTTTTTTTTTTTTGAGAACGTTGGGCTAGCTGTGTGGAGTATTGCGGTCAGTTGGGCCGAAACGTAAAATAGACTGCTGCGGGAGAGTCGGCCTGCTAGATTGCCGCCCGCTGCAGCTTCCATTGCCCTGCCGGCCGCCGCCAACCCCAACCCCAACCCAGCTCTCCGGCCCGCCGCGTGCGCTCTCTCCCCTTCTCGCGGCAACGACGAGCGACAGCCGATTCCGCTCTACGCCAATCGCTAGGTGCCCCAGGTCTTCTTCGGTCCCTTCGCCGGCGGCGAGTCCTACCAGGTACGCGCACCCCTTTGTTTTCCCTTCCCTGCTCTGCGAAACCGTGCACCCAAACCCTGTACTCGGATCTGATATAATGACAAGTATACACACGTATTATGGTTGCTTACTTCGATTGTTTTGCAAGAAAAATTATCATGTGCACATGTATACACCCATATCCTTTACTTAGTCCGCTCTTGTCCCTTGGTATAGCTGGAAAGGTAGGGTTTCGTGTTATGATTATGAATCTGTGCCCTAGATTGTGACGTCAGAATCAGGCTCTATCGTTGCAAACCTGTGCTTAGATTTCGACTTTGGAAAGAGTTGCCAAAAAATATTTGATGCGCTTGACTTGGTGATGCTTTTTGCTGGTAGTGAATTTGTGAACGTGAGCTGTGTTTCATTTTGTCAATTTCCAGTGGAGGAACTGTTTAGACTGAATTGTCAATGATAACACAAATTTGATGGTTGCTTGCTCTCTTTAGTAACAAAAGAGCAGCACTTTGGGAACATGGTGCCCAAGGGGGTTTAATAGCTCTCCAATATGTGGACTTACTTTGTGAACTTTTAGGTGCCATTTGGATCGGATAAAAAAATATTAGATTCTAGTATCCCGCATCATCCAAGTTTCATTGGATTTTGGAATTCTAAAAATTTGTGAGTAGATAATGCTCTAAAATTTCCCCCGTTTGTATGGTGTAGAGATTTTTTAATCCAAGTTCTCAGAACCCCAAAGGATTCAAACGGTGCTTTAGATTGTACATGTATCGTGGTTTATGAAAATTCCAAACCTAATTGTTCAACTTAAGGTATTATGTGATGTTTTAGTTATTATACTTTTAGTTATTTTCTACTTGTATTCCGAAACTCTCATGAAATTTTATAGTTGTTTAGCTAATTGCACATTGGATCATATCAAATTGTGTATTGGTGCATTGGCTCTGCATGTACTCGACAATTAAATCCTAGATGGGCCTCTGTTTTTTGGTACCACTGGCTGAGGGGAGGGGTTAATCTGTTTGAGAAATATCATTATATTTTCTAGGGCACAGGATAGTTGTTACTAGAATTCAACTGTGCCATTGCATTACACATACTTTTGTTCTACAAACACACATGTATGGGCATTCCATGTAAACCATTGTTAATATTCTTGGTCATATTTAGTGTCCAGAACATTGAGCTTATCTAGGATCCTCTGTAAATAATAGTGTTTTAGCTCCTAACAGAATTCAGGTTCACACACATAAGATGCTGGATCTTGTTAGCTTCTAGACCCGAAAGCCACTCCAGTTCCAGTCAACTTTGTGCATGGCTGACTGTCACCAAGCCAAAAGCTCTGAACTTGTGAGGTCTTCCTGTTATTCTGCTGCAACACCTAACAACTTATCCCCGTTCACTCATTCCCCGTTGTTCTTGTGAAGTTCTCTTGATGTGCCTCCTATATTGCATGGATATAGCCGACATAAATTAGTGCATGGGCCGAGTATGCTATGGATACGGCCCAACCATCCCAACAAATGGCAGACTGACACGGTAGTAACCTGCCCACCCCTGAGGTCCTCACCCTGACCCTAGCCCTAGCCCTCCCCGAGCCCTTTGTGCTGCCTCCCGCACTCGGCAGCACTGAGCGCCAATGAAGCAGTGGGAGGAGTGAGCGCTGCCTCTTGCCGGCTGATGTAGACGAGCCTCCACAAAAGCCAGTGGCCACACCAGCAGGTTCTTCCTTCTCCGCCAAACTGCTGATCCACACGGGAAGAGCCACCACGACGCCCATGGGACTGGGGACGGAGAAATCCGTCGGCATAGCGTGGATCAGGCGACCTCTGGGAGTGAATGGTGACCATTGAGTTTATCGCCCCACTCTCGATCTACTCTGTTTCCTTTGTTCTTGTTCTCCACTTCCGCTCCCTGTTCCTGATTAGTGTTATTTCTATCCACTAATCTAGTGTACGGTTGATGGCATCTCTAAATTTGAGTAGTGCTATTGCTTCTGCTAGTTGCCTCTCCCTGTTCCTGATTACTGTTATTTCTATCCACTTATCCAAGTATCCAGTAGATGGCATCTCCAAATTTTCTCCAAATTTGAGTAGTGCTAGTGTAGGATCTTTGGCCACAACGGACATTGAGGCTCCACCACTGGCGGAGCCACGTTGGGGCCATAGCCCACTATGGCCTCCCCTTGCCTCCGTGATTTCTGAAGCTCACGAGTCTCCGAGCTCTGCAATGTACTCCTATCTGTGCATGTCAGCTCAGCAATGTATCTGTGCATGTCCCTAGTGTGTATGTCAGCTCTGCAATGTACTCCGTATCTGTGCATGTCCCTAGTAACTTGCCCGGTTGCTCCCCAGTACACTTTTTTTTTGAGAAATTCCCCAGTACACAAATGCATGTCAGTATGTCACCGCGCTCTACCGCTCCTGTCTTCCGCTGTAAATACATGTGTACTAGAAGTAGCTAATAAGTTAGCCTGCCTTCTGCTTCTGCTGCTCTTCTATCTATGTATGCGTACTAGAAGTAGCTAATTGAAAATATTTTGTTGTCAATCAATACTTATGTTGCGTTTTGGAGAACTTTTTATACTCGGCTATTTTATTCTCAATTGTATTTCATATATTGTGACTTATACTAATTATAAGTACCCTGTTCAGGCAATGATAGCAAAAAGATTGCATGTTTCTTGTTTGTCAATTTCTCATATTATATGGACTTATGATAAACTCACTAAACTCTAGTATTGGCTTGTTATTTGTGAATTTCATGTATCACTATAATGTATACAGTATGCACTATGAACTTATGAAGTTATGTATTAAAATTTTAATATGCATTCTTGTTTATTCCTATTAAAAATACCAAAATATATCCACATTTTTTTTGAGAAATTGTCATATCCACATATCTGTATCCTTCCAATACCAATACACATATCCGTATTTGTGCTGTATCTCGTGTGGTCTGCGGTCAGTTTTGGTAGCTGACACTACTCCCTTTAGTTTCAGAAGACTGGTGAATTTCAGAAGACTGCCAAAGTTATTTATGATAATGGAACTACTTTTTGAGAAAGAATCCATCCTGTCCATTTTCATATGTTTTCTATCAATGTAAATAAATGTAATTGATTATTATCAAAATTTTGATAGATTGATTGCATGTGGTTATATATGCCAAGTTTGGACTACCTTCAGCTATTGTTTAATTATTTTTCCACATATGACCTAACATTTTCACTTGATTGTTGCTATAATGCTGTAATACTGTTTTTTGGCATTTGTTATATTCATTTTATTTGGATATACTGAGATGGGGACTTCACTTCCATTCTTTGTCAAAGACACTGATTTGTATAGATAATTCGCTGTGATTCTGTATCATGGTTATAAAATGTTGGTTGAAGGTTGGAGTCAATATTTTTGTGCTGTTGTTTTTATGTGTGTAACTGTGTGTAATGTGCAATTGATGCACCTATCTTATAATTTTCCTTGCCACAGGAACTTGATCTTATATATACAGACTTCAAGATGTTCTCGGCTCCAGGCAACAATTCTTTGGCTCTTGTAGCCCCAAGACCAGGGATGGAGCTGGGTAATGTTCAGCATCCAAATCAGGGGCCTGGAGGCAAACAGCGCACATCCAGCCTGGAGGCACCGATAATGCTACTTACAGGTCACCAGAGTGCTATCTACTGCATGAAGTTCAATCCTGCAGGAACTGTGCTAGCATCAGGTTCCCATGACAAGGATATCTTCTTATGGTATGTCCATGGTGAATGTAAGAACTTCATGGTACTGAGAGGGCACAAGAATGCTATTCTTGACCTTCAGTGGACTACCGATGGGACCCAGATCATCTCTGCAAGTCCTGACAAGACTGTGAGGGTCTGGGATGTTGAGACTGGCAAACAAGTTAAGAAGATGGCTGAGCACTCATCATTCGTCAACTCATGCTGCCCAGCACGGAAGTGGCCACCTCTTGTTGTTAGCGGTTCAGACGATGGTACAGCAAAGCTGTGGGACTTGCGTCAGAGAGGTGCAATACAAACTCTTCCTGACAAATATCAGATCACAGCCGTTAGCTTCTCAGAGGCAGCAGATAAGGTATTCACTGGTGGCCTGGACAACGATGTCAAGTGGTGGGATCTTCGCAAGAATGAAGTGACAGAATATCTCAAAGGACATCAGGACATGATCACTGGTATGCAGCTGAGTCCTGATGGGTCTTACCTCCTGACCAATGCAATGGACAATGAGCTCAAGATCTGGGATCTGCGCCCTTATGCACCAGAGAACAGGAACATCAAAACTCTTACAGGTCACCAGCATAACTTTGAGAAGAACCTGCTGAAGTGTAGCTGGTCGCCGGATAACCGCAAGGTCACTGCTGGGAGCGCAGACCGCATGGTCTACATCTGGGACACAACATCGAGGCGCATCCTGTACAAGCTTCCTGGGCACAATGGTTCTGTCAACGAGACTGCTTTCCATCCCACCGAGCCGATCATTGGATCTTGCGGCAGCGACAAGCAGATCTATCTTGGAGAACTTTA
This sequence comes from Bothriochloa decipiens, assembly GCA_023333625.1. NCBI lineage: Eukaryota > Viridiplantae > Streptophyta > Magnoliopsida > Poales > Poaceae > Bothriochloa > Bothriochloa decipiens. The sequence goes on along the minus strand of CM041644.1, from coordinate 34,316,448 downwards.
AGTGACTATCAGTTCTTTTTCAGCTAGAAGATGTTCTTGTGACACTTTGATGAGATGGAGAAAAAGGAGGCACTGGCATCTTGTTCCTTTGCCTGAGAATCGGAATACTCTTGTCTGATTAGGATTTGTCATTTGTAGATTGTCTTAGCCTGTTCAGCCCAGTTGGCCCTGCCTTTCGCAAACTGCTCCATGATTTGTACCTTCTGGCCTGCGATGTTAAACTTGATGCCATGCTTGAAGGTCGCTGATTGCATGTGCTGTGTCTGGAACTTGCCTGCTGTAGTGCTGTATGCCATATTGTTATATTTTCTAGTCGCCTGAAACTAGTTGAAGTGACCGCCTTCTTCGCACGATTTGAAATGTACGTCTCAAATTCTACTTGTCCGCTGTGTTCTGCACTTGTGCTTATGCTTTTTTGCAACAATTGGCCGTTCTGGAGAGTAACAGCATTTTTTATTGGTGAAGGCCGTGCGCTTGTGAAAGCTGCCAAGTGATTGTTGCTACGCCTGTACTCCGTACTGATCATATATGAGCACAATTGCGAATACTCCCTCCGTGAAGTGTCCCAAATGTTTTAAAATTTTATCAAATATATAATAAAATGTTAGTATTTTTAATATAAAATCACTATTATCTCTTTCTCCTCCTTCATATTGACCTTTTCGATTTTTGTCAATAAATGACGAGCTACGAAAGGATTCGTTTTTTTTCGTGTCACAGCTGATTACTCTTTTTTTTAAAGAGTGGCATCCTATGTCCTATATCTCGATCGAGGTACGAAGGTCAGAATAAATAGAATAATAATGAATAGAAAAAAGAAAAAATGATCATTGAATCTATTTTTATAATAAACCTAATATTTTTATATAAATCTAGTTAAATTTAAGGAACTTCAGCATAGCGACGTTAATTTCTTTCAGCGTCCCTCCCCGGCAAATGGCCGCCGTTCCGCCGCCCCGCCCGCAAATGCCAGCCGCTCTCCCGCTGTCCTGCTCCCATCCCTCGGTCTCGGTGTCCGCCCATCCTGGGACACCACCGCCTCTGGTACGGGACAGGCTGGGCGCCTCACGCTCGGCGCCATCAAAGCGACAACTGGCGAGGCAGCGCTGGATTGGGCAGAAGGTAGGCCGCCGGTCCTCCTCTGCGTTCCACCACTGATCTCGATCCGCGTCCACCTGCCCCAGGTTCTCGCCGATTCCCCTTGCACACCGCCTGTCCTGGTCGCTTCCGATGCGCAGTGCAGTCCGTTCGTGCGCTTCAATGGAGGACACAGAGGTCGAAGAGCCCGAGGTGAGCGGTGCGGCGGAGTTCGCGCCGCCAGTGCTCGTCGCCCCCCACTCACACGGCAATTCCGTCGCCGTCGCCGTCGCCATCACCATCGGGCCCGAGCTTTGCGTGTCCGACCTTCCTTAACATGGACCTCTTATGCAGAAAGTGCAAGTGTTTGATTAAACGATTGGTAGATTTTGGTGGAGGAGCTGGTAGTGCGTTTTCGAACTGAATTTATCTTCTTATGGGCAGTTGTGTTCTCTTATATAACTTTGGAGAAATGGGGAATTTTCTTTAATAAAACAATGAAATTCTTGCAAGTCTGGTTGTGTAAAATTGTTACTAATAAAAATTGTCAGGTCCTTAGGTGCTTAATTTTGTGTTGCTGAATCCTGCCTTTCTTTGCATTTCACATGGTGGAATGTGCAAGTAAATATTTACTCTGTTCCTCCAGGGCTGGGCATCAAATTTCACTGTCAAATGATTGTGGTAGTCGTTCTCATTCAGACTCTATAAGAGCTATTTGCTTCAGTGTGTGTGGAGCTTTGTTTGCATCTGCTGGTGACGACAGACTTGTAAAGTATTGGAAGACTGACTTCTGGCGTTGCATCCAGACTATGTAAGTGCCACACTTTGCTCTTCTTTTCTCAATTCTCATTGCGGATAACATGATTAGCACCAAAACTATGGGGCTTCAAGTTTGTAGTATCTGTAGTCTTGGAATCTGTTCCATTGCAATAATTGCCTTTTGCAATTGACATTACTTAACTGAAAAGCCTAATTCTGCTACAGAATTTCATTTTATAGCTACGTGAATCAAATTTCACACTTTTGAGAATGTAATTTAATAAGAATTTGTTGTAGTGTTTTCAAATGCAGAACTTTGAAGAAGAGGGTTAGTACAGTTGCTATTAACAACGATGGCCTGTATGTATCTTTTGCAGATAAATTTGGTGTTGCTTGGTTAGTCATTTTACGGGAAGATGGTTCAGAGCAGGTTTCAGTTAATACCAAACCTTTGTCAATTCTTGGTTTCTACTGTAGTATCGTCACTAGCATGGCATGAACAAGTTTTACAATTTTATATTGCCTGTGCTATGTACTTGTACCTCCTATTTTTTATTTCGTAGTGAACGTGTAATGTATTGACAAACCCACAAAGTCTGCTACATTTCAGTTTTATTTGTTGTTCCTTTCATGTCCCGTGTAACCATGCTTTATCATTTGCTTGGGATTGCAGAAGTTATGCCAGCTGGACGGTTCATTGCTTCTGGTGGCACGGACTTCAAAATACGAGTATGTCTTATGTTCTTTGCACTGATTGGCAGCTGCATCAATGGATCATAACGTATTCACTTATTTTGTTGGAATTAGTTTTGTATGTCAAACTATTCCAAATAATCCTCTAAAAGAGGCCCGTGAAATACAGAGCTTTTGCTTTGGCCATACATAGTATGTTTGGTGTACAATGCAATTGCTTACAGTTCTATTCTGCTTTTAGGTTCTTTTAATATCCATAATAATTTGGGTTTATTGGCTATGTTCTGATCACGGAAGTTTAGGGCTTAGTCTATGACTTGATAGTTGGTTGTGACTCTTGCAGCTTTGTGTCATGTATCTGCTTCGCTAGTATATCTGAAAACTAGAGCTTTCTTATATCAGGAGGAGGTGATTCAACTGTGGGTACATAGTCCTTTAAGGCTTTAAGTATGACTTATACTTTTTGTTAGCATGTTTAATTATTGCTTAATGCTTGCGGGCTTGTGACGTTACCTAGGATTTCCCCACTCTCTTCATTACTTGACTAGCCTCTCCTATATACTATCTCCGTAATCTCCATGTTGTCCTATTATCAATGAAATACTTGAGCCTGTTTAGGTGTAATATGGTATCAAGAGATCCTCATGATCCCTGATCTCTTGCTTCCTCCACTCACTCCCTGCTACCGCTCCTCCAGTCCTCCCATGTCTCATGAGCCTTTATCTCCTACCGCAGTTGACGCGCAAGCCCAGCGCAAGCAAGCCATCGTGGCCAAGGAGAAGGTCGACCTAGAGGACACCGCTATGGCTACCGCGCGTGCGGAATTGCGGATATTTGATGCAAGACCGTGTCTGTGCGGCCCTTGCCACTCTCGAGTCTCGATGCTCCCGCTCTCGAATGGGCGTCTCCCGCGACTGCATCACCGCGATGTCCGACGTCCGCAAGTCTGCGTGCCGTCGGCGTCCGTGCGGAGAGGGGGCCGCTCATGTACCTCTGCCCGTGCATCGCGCGGGTCTACCCATGCGCGCGCCGTTCACGCGGGTCCGCCCGTGCGTGCGTCGTCCTCACGCACGGCACCGAGTCTTCTGCGGCCTCGTTCTTCCTTCGCGACGTACGCCTCCGCGTGGCTTCTCCTGAGCCGAAGCCGCATTTCTGCAGGGCCGCTGGGCGCTGGCCCGCTGCACGTCCACTTCCGGAGGCTGTGATCCTGTGATTCTGTACGCTGGTTCTGTCTTCTTCACAACGTTCGTTTGCTGCTGCTGCTGCTGCTGCCTAGCCTCTGCTGTGCTCTCGTGGTGATCTGCTCCTGCTCTGTTTCATTCTCTTCGTGCTGGCGTGCTGCTGCATTAAGTGCTCTGTTTTTGCTAGTCCTTTGTTTCCAGTTGCACATCTCCAGTTCTTCCGTCTATGCTGCGATGGGGCTCTGTTCTTTCCCCGGCCAGCAGTTCATTTTGGGGGAACAGAGGGTTTGTCATTCATATGTTGAGGCCTATTTTTTTTTCTTAAATTCCATTGCAGCAGTGTGCCAGTCTCCATCCAATCGAAGTCCAATCTCACACGTCACACTTCGTCCAAGCCATGCTAAGTCCAAAAATTTTATCAAATCAATCATATCTATATAATTTTTACTTTGTTTCATGGTTAGCAAAGTCCCGTCGATTTAGTCTAATCAACATCATCATTTTGCTACACTTCATAACCAATGGTCTTTATTTGTCGTCATTTATCCTACCGCGTGCCATCCTGCAGCAGCAGTAACCTCTCTATTCTTTATTTGGCTTGATTTGACACATCTCTATTATCATCTTCAAAGTTTTCAAAGAAAGATTCATAGTTATAGAGTTGATGTACTGTGTCGTGACGTGTGTTGAAGGCAATATCCTCTTGTTGCGGAGATGATTTTCTACATTGACATTGTCCAAGAGTTGCACACTTTGACGATATCTTTTATTTGGATTTTGGATGTAATTTGTGTCTTTCATGTTCCAAGTCTAGTGTGTAGTGCCAATTCTCCAAATGCAACGTCATTACATTCACGTTGTATTTGAGTGGGGTGTTAAGGTATAATAGTAAAGGGTACCAGTGTTATCTCTTATGTCTTGGGTTAGGTCTTGAATCTCTATGTACTCTATATATTGTTTCTCTTTGGACCTCAATAGTATCAATCCAGTTGAGTCTTTCTCAATTCATAACAGTTATAACCTGATACAGGTGCGAGGTTGTGACTCGGCAAAAAACAACTAGGACATGATTTTCATGCTTAAGTTTATTCCCATGTGTTCGAGAGGATCGGCTTTAGCATGATAATTGGAACACTGTAGTATCTAGGATCTTCCTTGGAGTTTGTTCAATCACTACCTGATAACTCTTATATAGATAAACTCTACTATCTATATCTCTCGACATGTAACGTGTGTCCACCTCATCAATCCACTATCATTTGCTACTAACAACTATCTTGATATGCAATGTGCACCTCATCAGTTCACTATTTTATTCCTCCTTCATGTTTGTGGCAATACACTGAGAAGCAAAACGGTAGTGGTCTTGTTTTAAATATATTGTATGTATAAAAGACAATGCATTGTTGCTTGCCATATCCTCTTAGGCTGAACTTCCATTTCTACATGACACTTCTTTATTTGTGCCAAGTAATCAACCGCAATCCATGTCAACTTCCATTTCTACATGACACTTCTTTATTTGTGCCTCAACTGCAATCCATGTCAACTACCATTTCTACATGACACTTCTTCTTTATTTGTGCTAAATAATCAACCGCAATCCATGCAAAACTAAGTCTGCTAGGTGTTTTCTCATCATTAGGCTCCCTTAATTTAGGGTGATACGTTACTTGGTACCATGCCGATGCCTTCATCTCATATGCTAGGTTTTTTTTCATCTCATATGCTAGGTTTTTGTTGGTAGCAGTGGAGACATCAATGCTTTCAAAGATACTTCGAAACTCTTGGTGAAGTTTGGAATATGCGTAGTTGATCCTCTCTTTTAATTGATACTGATACTTCTTATTATACCCGACAAGTGACCATATCTCCCCTGTCACAAGCTCAGCCTCACTATGCACACCATATTGATTGAGCATGGTATTTAGCTGTGCTTCGTACAAGCACTTGCATTGCCAAGCATCCCGAAGAAAACTTGAAGCACCAGGAACTTCTAGATCAGTGTCATATTGATTCTCAATTGAAATGCATGTGCCTTGTGATAGAAAATCATCACCATTTTCACCTAAAATTGATCGATAGAGCCTTCCAAGGATCTTGTTTGATTTGTAGGAGATGGCATCCTCCTTTCCCATGAAATCAGGATATTCTTTTGGTGAAAGGAATGGTGGCATTCTCACAATTTCCCCAGTCTTTGCAGAGTCCACAGCAATAGCTGCAAGTTTAGCCAACTCAACACACATTGAATCCATTGCTCCATCATCACTCCGATCAGCATGAGCAACATGAGCATTGCATATTCGACCAAGGTTGTCATTTACCATGCTCTCCAAGTAGAAGTCAATGGTATCCTATTACAAGAGAACAATATTCATTAACAAGATATATTATGGCAATACGTATTTGTACAGAAACCAAAGGAAGAATCAGTATGTAGAAATCAGGTGATGAGGTGACCGGGTATGCAAGTCACAGTTTTTTTTTGTGTTAATCATGTATATGTGGCTGATCCGTTAGGTAATATGTACGGCTAAAGGTGTATTTATGTTTCATTTTAATAAACAAGATTAAAAAAGGAAATCAGCAGCAGCTGACAGGAGTTGCATTGATCAAACAAAAGCAAACGGGGTGCTGATTTATTGTAGCTGAACTCATTGCAGCGTAGTTGCATTGATAAAAAAACGATGCTGATTTTATTGTAGCTGAACTTCATTGCAGCTGTTATAATTATACACTATATATATCACGTTATACCAAGTACCAGAGTACCAAGCATAATGTGTGTTAGCATTTGTTAGTTGTACTTTGTCTCCAAAAATCAATTCATTTTCAATTCAAAGACCTGCTTGAGACATTATTCTTGCTGACTGTTAGCTTTTAGAATTTTCTCTAACCTATACAAAGTGAATATACCACTTATATTTATTTCTAAAAAATACTAAGGAACCTTTTTGGTGTTTTACAAATACTGTTTTCACTAAAAATTTTAAATTTGAACATTCTACACAAAATATTTGAATTTGAAATATTATTGCCATGATTATAAATATTATAGATTGTCCGTCTGGTTTTTGTTTTGAACCATGTCAGACGTTAAACCGTATGGTTTTTTCATCTTTACTTCCCTTCTCTACATACAATAAATCCATCTAGATTTCAACAATAGAATTAAGGTTAGATGTACGATGATTATACTGCCCATTAATCGTTGTTATAGTAGTGTGCATTTAAGTATGTGAAGACAGGGAAGAATTGAGGCAAAAACGACCATTTTAGATACACTATTTCTCCACGTATATATAGGACGTGTGAAAACTTAATGATAAACTGAACGAAGGGTAGTATACTTGTTGATGTACTTCACGTGGTAGTTGTTTTGATTTAGCTGGTGAGTAGTCCATAGGGGTGCAACTCTTTCTCCCAGGAGGTACAAGATTTTCATCCCATGTCACAAAGTAGACATCGCCATCAAGATCACTCCCCGAAGCTTCATTGGAATGTGGCCTCTCGCCTTTCTTTGGGAAGACCAAGCAATCAACAAGGTGATGCAGTTCAGGCACATCCACCGCTTGAAGGATACGGACATCCCCTGGATGAAGGCATGGATTCTTCGCCATTACAACTGTACCAACAATAACCTCTGCATTACTTTTGTATTCTGAGGGAAGTATCGAACCATGATTCCAGTAACGGTTGTTGAGTGATGGTGTTGAGACCCGGATAAAACACTGTCCTTGCTCAAGGATCCCAAGTTCATCTAGACAACCCATCAACCACCTTCCCTTGGGCACAAAAATCCACGTTTTATCCAAAAGACCCTTCATCTGTGAGGTGCAGATGGCCAGTAGCATTGCTCTCAGGTGTGGCTCAGTTGCAGGATCAAAGCCAGCACTCAGCATCAGTCCTGCGGTACTTCCATGCTCAGGGCAGGAGTTTGTCGCAACCTTGTACGCCACATCGTTGTCTGATAGAATCCTTTTGAGATTACCTAGCATCGATTCCTGCATTTGCCAAAAAACAGCATCCGGGACACCCAAGCTGGTCAGCAATGTTATAATCTGGCGGTTCAAGAAAGCTGGCTGGAACTTTGTCCACGACACCACTTCTATCACAGAGTGTGCAGACTCAAACTTCCTCATGCTTGGCCTAAGAGACATCATCCGCTTTTCATCATTTTGTCGCGGCGAGACTGCTACAACACCCTTGAACCCTGCATATCTGATCTGGTATGCAGATGGGGCATAGTTGTCCGTCAATGGCAACCTCTTGGCAACTTCCAACGCTAGATCTTGCTTGATCATCCCAATTCCATCAGAGAAATTGTATTCATTATGAATGACATCCTCAAGATGCTCATTGACCTCAGAAGGCTGCATTGTCACCGTTGCATATGAAGATGTGAAGCACAGCCCCATTCGAGCAGCATGCTTTGCAGGATTCCTAATCCGGAACTGTCCCATCCAGTCCCTTATGCTTGCCACGGTTGTTGTTCCATCCTCTGCAAAGAACCAAGCTGACTTTTGCTTCAGCTGGCTAGCTGAGAATGCAAGGAATGAGTATTTCCTGCCACACATGGTGAACCCCTCCGTCAAAATTGTTTGGACACGCCTGTAAACTGCTGTCATCTGTTGGGACGAGCTGGACATCGAGTCCTTAACAAGAGGTACCACATGGAGGCTCAATGCATAAGAGTTCAGCGGCAGCATACCTTCATCCACAAAAGTAACCCTCAAGAAGCGATCTGACAGTTGATGATAATGCCGGGTAACGCGGTTAGAGCGCTCCACTTGAGGCGGCATACAGTATGCCCTTGTTGGAGTGATGATCAGCCTCCTCACATCGAAAACGTTGTAATCACCGGCCTTCCTGCTGCTGCTGTGAGAGAGAAGATTGAGATTCTTGGCAGCCATATCCTGTGCTTTCTTCAACCTCGGGCATGGATTCTGACAAACTTGAAGCTTTGCTCCGAACAATTCCGTCAATGCAGCCACATTCACATCTCCACGTGCCCTCCTCAGCAAACTGAAGAACTCGGACTTCAGCTGATGCGGATGGACTACCCCGTTGTGGATCAGCACATTAACCAGGTACAGCTCTGGAAACCGCAGGCCTTCATCTTGCCGCAGGCAGAAGAACATGTCCTGCATTGGCCGCCCGAAGACCGGCTCGTCAAGTACGGTGAACCCCCGGCACCGGCTGTCGCCGACGATGACAGGCACCCCCTGCTTCTCCATGTACTCCAGCGCGGTCCTCATCGTCGGCCAGAACCTCGCCGCGAAGGAGACCCTGTACGCCGAACACCGCCCGATCGCGCCGCTCGGGGTGACGTCGGTGGTCCGTATCCACGGGTCGTCGTCGGCGTCGATGAGGTGGAACGGCACGCGGCCACGGACGTCGTCGCCCGCCGTGCGGTAGTACGCGAGTGGCGCGGCCGAGAGCCGCAGGAGCAGCGAGTCGTCGGCCTCGAACGCCAGGACCTCGGCGACGTCGGCGACGGAGAACTCGACCTTGACGTCGCAGCACAGCTGCACCGCGGGGCGGCGGGGGTAGTCGGGGAACGTGAACGCGGCGTCGCGGGCGAAAAGCAGCCGGCAGCAGCCGTGGAATGGGTCGACGACGAAGTCGAGTGCCGAGGCGGCGGCGGAGTCGGAGTCGTCGGCCCCGCGCCAGGCGACGAGGAAGGTGCCGGGGGCCACGACGTCGCCGACCTCGACGCGCGAGTCCGGGAACAGCATTGGCCGCCGCCTGGTGTCGTCGTCGTCGTCGGTGCCGCCGTCTCGCGGGCGCGCTGCCCGGCCGTGTAGTTGGTAGGTGCTCTGCGCGGGGACGACGCGCGTCCTGAACCCGAAGAAGTCGCCGGCGCGGTCCGCGGCGTTGGGGTGCTCGAAGTGGACGAAGGCGTGAGGGGCCACGCGGCCGTGCCGCGACGGCTTGTCGTCCTGGTAGTGGTGGAACACCGCTGCGTCATCATCGTCATCGTCGTCGTCGGCGGCTCGGACGGGTAGCTGGAAGTCCGGGTAGGACTCGGGCGGCGTGACGGAAGTCTTGACCCGGCACCGCCAGACCGTGCCCGCCACACGCTCCAGGTCGTCGGCGAGGGCACACGCCGAGAGGCCGTCGTCGAAGCCGGTCAGGATCGCCCGTGTCGCTGTCCCCGTCGGCCACGCCACGGGGCCGAAGTCGTTGCGTCGGACCACCGGCGGGGGGCGGCCTGCCGTAGTTTGCAGGCGGCGCTGTTCGTGAGGATGGTGGTGGTGGTGGTGTTGGATGGGCTTGGATGGCTTGAGAGCGCGGTAGAGATGAGCACGGCGGCGAGTCCACTCCGGGCTGCGGCTGCGGCGGCCGCGGCCGCAGTGCGCCGCCATGGTCGCTTCCGTCTCCTCGACTACACCTGTTCTGCAGCGAGATCCTGCGGCCGCAGTTGAGCTTGATGACCGAGTTATATATATATAGGTGAGTACGTGTAACAAGGGATACATAGTTATTGCTTTTGACTAAATTATAGGGTGCATGTATAATGTATCAAGGGATGATACGTTTCCGGGTGCATAGATAGGTTTCCCTGAAAAAAACTGAAACCGTTGCCGATTCGATTTCGTTGGTATCCATAACTGAAACGGATCCATCTATCCTATCCGGATTAGTTGCCGATCCTATTCCGTTGTAGAACTCCCGTAGAATAGGATCCGTGAACCGGCAATGTGGACCGTGGATGGAAGGCTCGCGTCGCAGCAGCCGGGTTCCGCGGCGGTGCGGTGCAGCCACGCCACGCCACGCCACGGCGTTCACAAATCTGACTCCCGCCAGCCTGCGACGCCGCGCGCTCGCCACGGCATCACGGCGGCCGGGCAGCTAGCGCTCGCCACGTACGGCATCACGGCGGCCGGGCAGCTGGTGCTCGTAGATGGCGACGCCACCGCGCCAACGGTAGCAGAACGTGCTGTATGTGGACGACGCCGGCCGGCCGTGTGCTCGAGCTCCTCGACTCTGGCGACCTCCGGCTTCTGGCGGACAACGTCGTGACGGCTCAACGGCGGCACTGTGCTCCTTGTCATTATATAGTGATGATTGATACAAAATGAGTTACGGTTGTAATTATTAGATCATGATGAGTAATGGCGGTGGTGACACTAGACATTCCATCTTCTAGCACTAAGCTCTGTCATTATTACCGTATCTCAGATGATGATACTAGTGCTTCCATCTTCTTAGCAATAGGCTAACATTTAACATGCATAGTATACTATACTGTATTAACAGCAGCGCAGGTGCTGGAACGGTGGTTGCCGGACCGGACCCTCTCGCATTTCCGTCTGGGTGAGCGCGTCCGCGTGCGTGAGAGAGAACGTGAGAGCCCGCCAGCCACTCTCCGGTCTGCCGGTCGCAAAGCACCTGTTCGACTCCCAGTCGATTCTGGACTTATTACAGGGCTCAGGCAACGGCAGCAACGAGCGCCTTTTGCCATCGTCGTCTAGCGAAAGCGAAGGGCCGCCAAGCCAAAGGTTGCAATGCAAGCAGCCAAAGAGTTTGCTGTCGTTGCCAACAGCAGCCAGCCAGCCAAGGGTCGGACTCGATGCTGTTTGAATTGGAAAGCGCAGCGCAGCCAATGCTGGAACTGGAAGGAGCCTCGCTGCGCTCCTGTGCGTGGAGAGGACGACAGTCCCTCTGATTCCTGCATTCGATATGGCTTTTGCCGCAGGATCATGTGTCACAGCTGGTGTACTACAGCGGCAGACTGGATCGATCGCCATCGATCATGGCGTGGAGTCCTTTGCCACCGCCGCCTTTTCGGACGATGCAGTGCAAGGGCAGTCGCCTGATCCTGGGCCATGCACCGCCAACTGGGCCGCTGTTCGACCCTAGTCTAGTACAAGCGCGTGCCGGCATTTGTCGAGTCACTAGCATTCTCAAAAAAAAAAAAAATATCGAGTCACTAGATGCCGGTCAGGTGCCTGCTCCACTGGTCACGGCGAGTCTCTCGCTGCAACGCGGACTCACTCCATCGTGCCGTGACGGAGAGATCCCGAGCCAGAAGCACACAAGCACAGGCGAGAAAAAAGTCCTCAAGAAGCGACCTCGGTAGCTGATCGAATGCATCATTCAGAGCGTTTCAGGAAGACATTTGCTGAGGCCCGGTTTTCAAACAAAAAAAGGACGTTTGCTGAGGCCCTGGTTTTCCCAAAAGAAAAAAATGCATTGGCCAGGACCGGTCCGTGTTCAGGGTCGAGTCCCATCCAGCCACAGTGGCAGCATGTCCGCTGACTTGGCAAAAGTGAATGCACAATGCAGAATTCGTGCTCCTTTGTTGACCCATTGAGTCAAGGTGCTTCGCAGCAGCACCGCCTCAGCTTCCAAGCGAGAGGCACTCGACGCGCTTTTTCCCACAAGACGGGCCAGTTTTGCTCAAACCTCTCTGGTATATATTCAAACAAATTGTGAAAACATGAAGGTTTGGAAGATTGTAGAGGCCTGGGCGCCCGTGCACGTCGCAATGTTGTTCCATCCTGGTTGATGCCGCTGAAGACCAGTGAGGAATAAGCTAACTTCTGTAGCGTGGCGGGTTTCAGGCGGCTTGTATGGCCGCTTGGTCGCAAAACGTTTCGCTGCTGAAGTTCTTTCCTCCGTTCTCCTTTTCAATCTCTTTCCTGTTCTTCACTCAGTGTTGAATAAGCCGTGTGGCTTACGTTGTGTAACCGTTTTGCTACCATCTTAGTGAAAAAACATTGCTTCTTGGCCGACAAAGCTGCTGGCCCCCTTGGTCTCCATGCACCCATTGCTGGCTTCCTATACCGCACGCCAGCGCCCTTCCTGCTACCGCTGCTGCACGTCACCTACTTCCATGCGGCTAGGCTGTTTTGAGCCCATGAAAAACGGCGTGCCGGGTTGGTTTAGGAATCGGCAAGTCTGGTTTGAATGTTCTGGTCCGACTAAAATTTTTTTATTAGATTTGGACAAAATTTTTGGTAGAAAACTTGGAGATTATATTTTGAGGTTGTTTTATAATTTAGGATAAGACCACACCTTTTATGTACTCTATCTGTCCCACAAAGAAATTTGTTGTACGACTAAGAGGTTGTCTAAAAATAGAGTCGTATTAGGCTATCATAAGTCATGTAACCTATCACTCCCACCACCATGTGTTGTGCTCCCTTCGTCGGCTCACTCTCGTCCCCTTCCTCCAACTTCTCAGCACCTATCTCAACTTCGGACAGACGCCGCCCATCTTCGCCACTGTCGGCACCAGAGATACGCCGCCGCCACCCATCTCTCCACCGGTGAGGACGGCGCTGCCTTGGCGGAGATATCGCACGTTGGGAAGAGCGCGCGCGCTAGCAAGGAGCACTTGCATGAGCATCCCCGCGACGGGAGTTCGCTAGGCGGACGTGGCCTACGTGCGTCGACAATGAGGTCGGGACCTTACCTTGTCTTCTCCTCACACGAGATCCGGCGTGCTCCCTCCTCTTCTCGTCCCCCGACACCTCCCTCTCGCTCCTTTTCCTCCGCTAGGCTCGGATCAGGAGGCCTGCGCACTGACTAGGAGGAGCTCTCGCCCTGGCGAAGGGCCAACAGTGTGGCCGCGGCCCGTGCGGGGAAGAGCTCCGTCCGAAATCGTCGAGGCTCTAGTGTTGCAACGACTACGACGGTGGTGGAGGTGCAGGTGTTGTGCGACCTTGGTGGCTTCACTCCTCGGACCTAGGCTCGCAGAGATCTGGATCCGAATGGGAGGACAGAGGAGAGCACAAGAGAGGATATAGGGGTAATCAGGTATTTTTTTGCTTTTGTATTGGTCTCTGTGCCCATTGCTAGAATGTCAATAATTTTGGGACGGATGGAGTACATGAGAGGATTACAGTGGATTGAAGGATCCAACACTTTATCGTAAGAAAAACATAACTACACACCCTTTTACCCTCTTGTCTCACTACCTTGTTGTTTTTCCCATCTCCCAGTGAGATTTGGCGGTATTTTAGGTGACCTGCTGGTCCTAATACACCCTTTATGTGCTCCTCGTGGTAGGTTATCTCAGGAGGTGTTCGGGAGTTTCCTATACATAGAGTGAGCCTAAAATCAGTCAACTGGTCTCTAGATTGGTGTGTTATGGATTAGGTTGTTTACAACCCTCTTGGGTGTGCTAGCCCGTGTGATTTGGGTCATCAGTTCAACCCAGAAGAACTGGTTTTAAAATTCATCGCGGTTCACTTAAACGTTACATTCCGTTTTCTTAAAAAAAAAAAAAAGACAAGGCTTCGAAATGAAGGACCTCACACATTTGCCGATTCGTCAAAAGAAAAGTCACATTTGCTGAAGTAGTCAATGGGCCACAGCAGTTTGAATCGCAGCAACGCAGCCCATTACGGGTGTGTTTGGTTGCAAGCCAGCTCCTAGCCAGGCTTTCTGGAGCCAATTTCGGCTGTTTGGTTTCCTGCAAAGGGCCCAAAACTTGGCTTGGGCTGGCCAACCGTACAGCCTTAGCCTGGCCCGACTCGAACACCCGCGATGGCCGTTCAATCCTGGCCTGGCTTGGGCCAGCTGGAGTCACGAGAAAAACTTCCGGTCCTTCGCAAGCAGCGAAAAAGCTCGCGAGCTCCGCCTCTTCCTCAATGGTCCTCTGCTGTTCCTCCCCGCCGGTGGTGACCACACCTCCTCGCTGGCCGCTGCACCTCCTCGCCACCGTTTCGCCGTCGCCGGCACCGCCATGGCCACGCACAGCAGCAGACACAGACGCGCGACTTCCACCCGAGCGGCCCCTCGGCGAGTGCGGCGCGGCGGCGTCCGGCTGATGCAGACCTCGAGCGGCCACCCTCTTGCTCCCGCCGATGTGGAAGTCGCGCAAGCATAGGAGCGGCTGCGGTAGAGTCGCAGTGGAGATGGAGCGGGGGAACAGCGGCCTCTGGTGTCCCGTGGTCTGGAGACGGCATGGACGGATGCAGAGCTCGTCGCGCGCTTTGTGAGGACATGCCCCTCCGCCGTGTCCATGCAGAGCTCCTGCGCTTCTTTGGAGACAGGTACGGGTGCAGCAGCACCATCCGCCGTCATCGATTGCCAAGCCATGCATTGCTACACACCGTAGGTTAGTAGATTAGTGTTGGATGTGTTGTGGATTTGGATTTTTGGTGAAGTAGGCATGCTCGTGTGCACCAATCGATTGCTTGCTTGCTTTGTCCATGGCTGTCTCGTGTGTATATGCCCCGCTGGATGGCCTGCCCATGGCCGTCGTGTGCGGTGTGTGCCATGAACATCAGTTGTTTGATGAAATGACTCAACGAAGGTAACCATACCAACTTAGAGAAAAGGTGATTGTATCAAAACAATTCATCTAACCAAACACATCCAGAGGCTAGCCAGGGTACCATTAGCATAGATAACCAAACAATTATATCTTAACTTGTTTGGGCCAGGCTAAGACTAACTCGGCTAAGTTTTGCTAGCCAGGCTGTTTTGGGAAACGAACCAAACACACCCTATATGCTCGCCGTGCAGGACACAAAAACCTAAACAATTTGTTCTCCTGAACAAACAAGCACAATTGAAATAGAAAAAAGTGCACAAAGCTGCAAAAACAAGCTAGCAAATTCCCTCGCGGATCAAATTCAGATGAGCTTTGCCTACTTCAGCCTGAAGCACTTCAACGCGCTCGAAAATTCTTCGGCCTCACATTCATTCGCCATGTCCCAACCATAATCAAGCTCAGAACATTTCGACGTCTCTTCAAGCTTCAATGCACCACCACCGCCGTCGCTGACCCTGTCATGCCGCCTGCGGCAGTCGTAGTAGAACGCTGCGCAGGCGCAGCACGCGGCGATCTTGGCCGCAAGAACCGCCGGCCCGAGCACGAGCGCCGGCGCGCCGTCACCGCAGAGCCACGCCGGCACCTGTTCGATCGCGGCAGCCGCTAAACCAACGGCGAACCCGCGCACCCTGCTGCGCCCAGCCACGAGCACCTCGGCCCTGTGCACTGCCGCGCGGCCAGCGTACCGTTCCTCCTCCTCTGTGACGGCGACGACGAGGCTCATCCTGCAGGCGATGTCCGAGTGCGCGAACAGCACCGGCGCGAGCCACCCCACCAGCGCCACCGACCCGGACGCCGTCAGGAGCCCGACGGCCGCGCCGGACGCGCCGGCTGCTCCTAGGAACGCCCGGAGCGTGAGCAGGAGCGACGCCATGGCCGTCGTGAGGAGCTCGATGTACAGCGCCGTCGCCGTGGGGCGCGCCCACGTGCGCCGCACATCCGCGAAGAGACCCTCGAGGCACAACCGCCGCCGACGACCCCGCCCGTGGCCGCCGCCGCCGCACGCAGCCGAGGGCACGTACGCCGCGACGACCGTGGAGGCCATGGAGGCCGGGTACCCCACCGGCTCGACGCCGCGCGCTGTTGCTGCTGCCGCCGGGTCGTGGTCGTCGTGCGGCCCGGAGAGATTGGAGAGCGTGAGAGCCACGTGGCAGCACACCAGCACCAGCAGCGCGACGGTAACCGTGGAGCGCTTCGGTTCGTCGCCCATGGTGTTCTTGACGGACGACGAGCGTGGGCCCGGAACGGCGCAGGAGGCGCTCGCCATGGCCTTCTTGCTTTGACACGGTGAGTTCGTGTGCGAGGGCGAGTGGTGCAGGTAGCGGACGGCACGGCGGGCGGCGGGCGCGAAGCGATACGTGGCGCCAAACTATTTTGACCGCAACGACTGCGCGTGCTGAGTTTGAACGCTAGCTACGACTAGCTCACTTGGTTTGATCAGTTCTATTGAAAGCTCCGACTGAACTGGAACAAGTAATTCACCAGGGTTTTACATTTTTTTTTGACTCCCTCGAACGCGTTGAAATAGCACCCTTCAGAAATTCTTACACATTTCTCACCAGAGAGACGAATTCATACAACTTCATCAAAAACTGGCTTTTTTTTTCCCTATGTGGTGTGCCAGGTCAAGCTGCCAGCGTGGAGACGGGTGATGAAAGTGCTGCTGCCCTAAGCCGTATTAACCGGCGCTAGGATTTCCCTTCTCTCGTGCCGTATCCATTCGGATTGGGGGAGAGGCATTCTCCGCATCAAGGTTCTGGTGCCGCCAGCCGCAAGGTAGATCTGTTGACACTTAGGAAGACACTACTAATTGCAGGCAAAAATCATTGCCGGAACCGGGGCCGGGATAGTTGAGGTGTGGCCACAACGATGACAAGGGATAAAGGAGACAACTTTGGCAAGGAGGAGCTCACCCCTTGATGTGACAGAATGAGGAAGCCAGTGCACGCGATATGTCGAGGGCTCAGGATGACGACGTCGTCGACGCTCCACAATCTGACTTAGGCCCTGTTTGGATGTTCTCTGGCTAAATTTTATCTAGCTAATGGGATTAGCTAGGTTGCATCAACTAATGGGACAAGCTAGTTTCCAATTGTTGGGATGCCTTTTAGCTGCTAATAATTAGCTGAGTTGTTTGGATGCGCCAAGCTAAAACCAGCCAGCTAAAATTTAGTTGGTGCATCGAAACAGGGCCTTTGCTGGGTGAAGTCAGCCGGACCACCAAAACAGCGAGGCGGTGGCGTGCCAACCAAGGCTCCAACTTAATGATGGCTTTGAGTCGAAGACGTGGATATGCATCGCTATGCAAACGGACTACCAAGGCGTGGCCTTCCTGCAAGGTACAGAACGGGGCACGCAGGCCGGTGCCAGGTGAGAACAAACAATGACAGAGGGAAAAGGGGTACTTTGACAAGAGAATGGGCTGACCGATTGTGCTAGGAGGCCAAGATGGTGGTGAAGCAGACGACGGGGTCGTAACCAGGATTGGCGTCGGTGCGTCACCAAGGCAAGGTGGCTTGACGCGGTGACAAACGCCTTGATCCCGACGTGAAGGTATGAGGCTAGGCGAGGGTGAGGGCTCGTTGCTCGGAGGTGGCGCAAACAGTCAAGGTGGTGCACGGATTCCGCTGCGGTGTCTATGAGGCTGATGTGAGTGATGGGAGTATGGGACCGCAGGACTGCGAGGCACGAAGGTAGTTAACGAATTTGATGTGGAGGTCGCACCCAGTGCTTCTTGCTTCTAGTATCGATCATCACGACCATTAAGGGTGCATCGTGGAGAGAGCACAAAGAGATGGGGAGGGAGAAGGGCTTCGGGTGGTGTTGGCTTGGTGGAAGAGAGATCGAGAAGAGGTGGCATGGCTAAAAGAGTTGGCAAGGGTGTCGAGTGCTCGATGTATTATAGCCGGGTGGCTAGGGTTCATGAGGAGGAACGTCTTGCCAACGGCGGCGATCCTCGATGGTTGTGTTGCCGGACACGTGGCGATCATCTATGGCACCAGCATGTGGCTAGGGGAGAAACTTTGAGAGGGGAGGGGGCAAGCTAGCGCGGCCGAGGGCACTATCCCGCAAATCGTGCCTTGGTGTGCTGCTTTTACATCAAAGCGCCAGTCTTCTCTCTAAACCTCATCTCTCCTGCATGTGTGGGTTGTCCACTAGGTTGGCGTTATTGCATTGTGAATCAAAGGCATTCGAACCACCCTGTGGTTTGTTGATTTTGCTAAATCGATATATGTGATGTGTTACTTTCACAATGAATGTTCAGTTGGATGCGTCCTAACTCCAAAATCTTTGTGCTAGGTAGGACTGATCCTAGCAACACATTTACAGTAATGGTTAGGTCCGCTAAGTACATAGCTCTACGTGACTAATGTCCCATACTCCCATGGATATGGATGAGCAAGATCATGAGCCATGGTTTGATGTGCCCAGAGAGGGTACTTATTATTATTGGAAGCTTAGAGAGGATATGGCTAGAAAAATCTTATCCGATTGTTTGGGGGTGGAAGGTTTCCAAGCACTAGTAGCAGTATCGACACCACCTATCTTTCTCTATTGTAGTTTGATGTGTTTAATTATATTCACTAACACACACAAATAGAGATCTACCCTTTCCATGAGTAGGTAGCGGCATCCACACCACCTATCTTTCCTTGTTTGTCTCTCATACTACCTATCTTTGTTTCTTGTTTGTTTGTAGAATGTAGTTAACATCTCTCACTCCCTTTTGTTTAGCGTCAGGATGGCTTCGTATAGTTTTGCAAGGGCTCCTTAGAGCTTAGATACCCGAGTTGATGCTCTAGCCCAAAAAAGGACAAGTGGATTGGGCACCGCAATATAAACTAGTGTTGCCTAGTATGCAATAAGTGGTATCTGCCGATCAAAAATCTATTGGTAAATCTGCCTCATTTTGGTTGTGCTTTTTACATAAAAAGTGTAATGTTAAATTCCTGTCATGGCATACATTCTTCTTTAATTGAACAGTTAGATTATCAACTAAGAGAATGAAAAATACTACAAATGTGATGTCATCTTGTAGAATCCTACTATACATAGCTTGAAGATCCCAAATATAGTTGTACAAGGTGTTTCTCTAGAATTTATACTTTATGACCAAAAAATAGGTACGATTGCTATTTCTTTATTTTTCTTAAAAATATTTTTCTTTACATTTTCTCTAACGCTTTTTATTTATTTTTTGTTGACTCATATGTCATGTATGCTTCGGTTGCTGCAATGGATTGTGCTCAAAGGATGTGAGGTGCAATGTGTGGCGTATCTAAGTGTGCAACATTTAATGTGACCCATGCAGTATATTGGGAACATATTTGCAAAATATTTATGGAGTCAAAGGTGACACTTAATGGAAGGTGACCACTAATAAGAAATTCAATGAGTTGATAGATAGTGGACTAGATGTGAAGGTCCTAAAGCTTATGGTAGAAGTGGTTGGCATGGAAGGGTACCAATCTTTTAGTAGTGAAGTGCATAATTTTATTTCATCACATGTTTTTGGTCATTCTAATGCTCATACCAATTTTTGTGTTACAACTGCTAGGTAGGAGATAGTTGCACTTCCGCATTGTTACGACACAAGTCCTGAATGAGGTTGAGGGTAGAATGCTTCTCTGTGAAGGTTTCATGCATGAGCTGAACAAATGCTGGTTGGACCGGGAGGTGTAGATGGATGTGTACAAGGTCCTCGAACAAAGGCGCAAGGTGAAGGATGGGGATATGACTCGTTAGGGCTTGCAAAATGAGGGGGAAGAGAGAGGGAAGAGAGTTGGAGCCCCCTTGCCCTCATGCTCTTGGCATTATATAGCCACTACAATTTACATAAGAACCTTTGGTGGGGGTGAATTTGACAA
>CM041644.1:34222425-34262240 GCA_023333625.1 Bothriochloa decipiens | reverse complement strand
TAATAATAATAATAATAATAATAATAATAATAATAATAATAATAATATTATTATTATTATTATTATTATTATTATTATTATTATTATTATTATTATTATACCACCGACAGAGACAGAAGGGTTTCACATTTTACTCATAACACTAATGCTCCTTTTCATGACAAATATCAAATGGAATGATACGTTGTCATGCAAAGGTTGCATTTGCTTCCGTTATCATCTTCGAGTTGATCGCGCCGCGCGAGTCATAGGCAGTCTTGGTTTTATTCGTCCAATAATAGTTTCCCATCAGTTGGCAGGACACGGAAGCTGCTAGAGAGAATGAGGTAGAAGGTCTTAGAAAAAACTTTGTTTAGGTTTTGGGCTTTTTTTTTGAATTTGTTTGGAAGACCTGCAAACAAAATTTTGTTAGCCGAAAGAATTTCCGTCAGTTTTGAACTGTTAATAGTGTTAAGTAGGAGATGAAAAGATGATTTTGCCCCTAGGTCAAAAAAATAAAAAATATGATTTCTATTGTTTATAATATTTTGAGTATATGTATATATTTAAATTATTCAATATATAATCACATATATATATTTTCAGCATATCCGCACAAATACTTTCCATCTGTCCGCATATACTTTCCAAATCCACGAGGAACTAAACCAGCAAAGTTGCCAACATAGATGTCACCATTTGGCATACATGTAACACCTCTGTTGTTATATTAACTAAAACATGCCATGTCATCATATGCACTACAAAGCATTCATGTTTAAGTCAACCTTAATGTGCATTAACTAAAACAAGTTTATATTTTATAGGTTGATTGTGTTTCTGGAATGTTTTGTCACATGAAATAATAAAACCTTACTTTTGAATGTCATCGCAAATATTTGGGTTATATTCTATGTACTTGAGGTGTAAACCGTGTTTACACTAGTGTCAAGCATAGTATACAAGTCTAAGTCCAACCCTAAAAATAATTTCCATATTTGAAGTTGAATTTGGATTCCAAAGCTTACTTCCAAGTCTGGCAATTCAAATTTAAATTCAAATTAAAAATGCTATAAAAGGTTTTTTAAAAGTCAACTTGGTCAACCAAGGGTGTCATTGGGCCAATAACCTAAAAATATCCTCGGATGATGTTTGTGATCACTAATAACCAACCAATTAAGTTAGAAACCAAATCGAGTTTGAATTCTATTTCAAAAACCCTTTATTCCAAAACCTAGTTTTACCCCTTTTTCTCTAATTCAAAATCTATAAAGAATTTGGAGATACTCTAAAACGATAGTTTGTAAATCTTGATAAGAGCTACAAAGTTGGTATATAAAGTTTTTTAAGTTTCTAAAATAAATTTCAAATAAAGTTAAAAATACAGTTTTCCAGTATTTCACCCCTTTTGATTTTAAAACCATAATTCAAAAATTATGCATAATTTTGGAAAATTTTGTACATGAAAAAGGTTTGGTTTGGAAATTTAAACATTTCATAGTTTTGAAGATTTTCAAGTTTTATTGAAAAATCAAAAGTAATTTCAAATGTTTGTTTCTAGGGTTTTATCCCCTTTTTGAATTTGAATTCAAATTTTAAAATCCAGACCAAATTTGAGGATGCTAGTTAAAAGAAAAGTGTAGCTTTGAAATGTTATGCAAATGATATTTTTGGAGATTTTCAAATTTTTATATAAATTTTGGAGTAATTTATATTTTGAAACGAGTGGCATTTCTGTAATTTCTGCGAACAGTACCGAAACCTATCGTCGGCTGCCATCGCCGGCTTCTCAACGCGCGCCGCCGTCCACTGCCATGAATATCTCGGTCGCCAGCTCACTCTGGACGCTTGAACCTTCGCCGTCGTCGTGTCGCCCATCCATGCGTCGCCAGTGGCCTATAAATACCGGTCGGTCGCTGTCGTTTCTCCTTCTTCTTCTTCCTGCCGCCACTGCCGACGACCTCGCTCCGCCGCTCGATTTCGCCGTCGTCATTTCATCTCTGTCCAATTGCTCTTGCCAATAGCTCTGCCACATCCTCACGGTCATTTTGAGCTAGTTCGTGCTTGCTCTCCTCGCCGGAGCTGCCCGCGCGCCGTCGTCTTCTCCATGGCCGGTCGCCGAGCCGCCGCGAGTGTTTTCGCCGTCGACCGTCGTCGAAGGTGAAAATATTTTATCTTTAACCTCGCTACCATGCTCTCCTTGCTATTCTGCCTTTTATGCGCAACTTGGCCGGCTTGATGCTCCACAGGAACACCGGTGACGCTGACCTTGCCATCGGAGCGCCGCCGCCGCCATCACCGCCGTCGCCCGCAGCTCAACCCAGCCGCTCCGAGCCTTCATTAGCGTGCGCATCAGCACCGTGGTGAGCTCCTGCATCTGTCTACGCGATCAATTTCATCTTTCCCGCATGGTAGTCGCCGGCCACCGTAGCTCGACGTCGACGCAAAGTTGCCAGCGCCGCCGCGCGCGAAGCTGCCGATGCTGGAGTTCCAGTCCGGCTTCATTTAGTTGCCAAATGAGTTCGCCTGAGTGTGCTGCGTGTGTCTGTATGCTCGCCATCGCCGAAAACCGCTCCGGTGAGCTCCGCCGCCGCGCCCGAGCTCCGCCACGCAGCCGTGGTCGCCGACGTGGGTGCCGCCGTCGCCCCGCCGCGTCGTTAGCTACCTTGATCGACTCCCCGTGCCAAGCTGAGCCCAGTGGTCCAAGTCCGGTCACTGAAGCCCTCGTCGTCGGCGAGTAATCGCTGGTCAACCGCCGGCGGACCGTCGGTCAGCGCGGGAGTACTGTGCCGATTTTCTTTTTCTATTTTTAGAAAATAATTTAAATGCTATTTTCTTTGAAAAATCATAGTAATTCATATATAGCTCTAAAAATTCTAAAAATTTTTGTGAGTGTTCTTTATGATGTCATCTACCTATAAAAAATATGAAATGCCAAATTTGAGTACTTTTTGCATATGTTAAAATTAGCTCTTTTAATTGAAAAATGGACTTTCAATGATTTTTAATAAATAAAATAATTGGCTTTTAATTCTGAAATTTGTTTTGCCATCTAATTAGGCTAAGAGCTTTCTAAAATAAAATTTTGGGCTTAATTTGATAACTTTAAATTTTATGCCTTTATTAATGCTTTTAAATAATTAATTAATCCCTTTATTTGAGTTTAATCATTTTATGATTTGTTTGACTTTGGGATTGATTGATGACCTTGGGTCATTAACCCTAATGACCTTTGGCACTCTAATTAATTGTTTGCGCTTACCTTAATCATGTCATTAGGGCTTAATTAACGTTATTTTATGTGTTTAATTAATTTCTTAAATGGCATAGTTAACCCTAATGAATTTTATAAGCGAAGTTTTGTTGGCTTGCAACTTTATCGTGAAGAAAAGTTATACTCGATCCCTTAATCTGATCATGCATCCATCGAGCATCATGTTTACTATTCCATCATGTTAAAACATATTAATTATCGAATAGCTTCCGTTAACGGAGAGTTAACGTTGTCGCTCAGATCCGAAGGAAGAGCAGATTCAGGAATCGGGAGTTGATCCAGAGTTTGAGACCGTCTACCCCGAACATCAAGGCAAGCCCCGGATGCATTCAAACCCTATTCTATTTATAAAAGTTTTACCGTTTCAGCTATGATATGTTGCATTAAGTAATAGGAGTTGAGTGAAAATCCACCAATTGCATTACCTGTTTTATTTCCTTATTCCTTGTTACCTGCTTTGGAAGATAAGTAGTGCTTAGCCCTGCTTATTTAATTAAATATTCAAAGGTAAAAGAATAAAAAAGATGAGTTTGGTTTTACTTTTGGAATCTTGATGATAGTTAATAAATCGAGTCCGGACGGCTAACTTGCATTGGGAATGGAGTCCCTCTGTAGTGTTTCCGTCTGTTGATGCCCTAGGTCCCGTCCGTTGGTGAACTGGTGATATTGAGAATTTAGAAATCCACATGCATGAAGTGATATACGGATGGTTGGAGCCGTGTATATCATGGAGTGACCTATAGTGGGGCCAGAGATCCCATATGTATCATAGTGTGTTTTACTGTGGGGTTTAAGTTCCCACGTATCTCGGTACGCTGGGCCGAAGAGCTCACGTGTATCATGTGGTGATATATGGCTGCGGTTGTTATCCCGGTATATCGGTTCATCTGGGGTGCATCGGAGTTAAAGTCTCCGGTATTCCAGTGACCTAGGTCCCAGCTGGGTATGAAAATGGATTCGAATCACCGTTGCTTCTCGGAGAAGAAGACTCGATCGGTGTTCATCATCGTAGTAACAACTTGAACAAAGATTAAGGTTTAATAATGAAGTTGGTTGATAATTAGAGCTAGTCCAAGCAAACTTTACTTTCTGTTAAGCCTTTCCGTAAAAATTTCTTATCTCTTACAAGCCTTACCTTGTCCCTCTAGCCTGCATTTCTTGAGTCTCTACCCCTCTATTTCGTCGGGTCAGTCTTGTTGAATACTTTTGTACTCAGGGTTTGTTGAACCCTTGTTGCAGGTGAGCATCATGGGCAGGAATGCTTCGCATCCTGCTGCATGACAGTCGTCGAGGAAAGCGACGACGAGTAAGGTGTTTAGCTCTTGGGCAGAGCTTTTCGTTTGATATTGTAATAAAGTTATCTACTGCTACCCCACTACTATTATGGTTTGTACAATCTAAACTTATGGTTGTAAATATTTGAAACTCAAAGGTTTGTAAACTTATGTTATTGTAAGTCTTTCGCTGTTTTACTCCGTGGTATATTATTTATATCAAACTGTTGTAATACTGCAATGTCTCTCTATAATGATTGATCCTGCTCGGAGAATCGTGGATGATTCGGGATTTATCCGACAGACTTTTTAAGTCGTATGGAACACAGTCATGATTATTAGGAGTCTGTTTAGACAATAATCATGCGTGTGGACCATATAATTTAGAAGGTTCTGCCACAATACACGATGGACTGAAAATAAACGTTCAATAAAAGGAAATACAGACTTGATCCCAACAAGATTCACTGCCGATGGATTTCCATTGGAATTGACCCTTGTGCTAGATTACTCTACTGAAACATTACCGTGAAAGTAACTTCAAATATATTATACTTCATATAATACAAAGAAAAAAGCATGGTTGAACATGGAACTAGAAATCTGTGCGGCGTTGCCGCTTATGGCCAGTGGTTAGCTATGCGCCGTACATGTATCTATGTGTTTTTTGTTTGTACGGCGTATATTTTAAGTGTATTTATTTTGTCTGTTTACATGCGTGACATGATGTACTCATATATGCGAGTGTACGGAATGTCATATATATAGTGAACTATTTGGCTTCGTATATGTATGTTATCAATTATTTGTTTTGGATTATTTTGTATTACAAGTTAGTATAAAATTAAACAATTAGGAAACAAAGATTATAAAAAATGTATGATTGATTTAGAGTTAAGGTGGGGAGAATTAGCAATCGAAGATTATGAAAAAAGGGTATGAATTGATTTAGAGTTAAGGTGGGGAAGATAATTTTAGTTCAAATGCGATATGAGCAAAAACTTAATCACTGACATAAAATTATAGATGCACATATCTATCAAATAAAATACACTGAATCATATGATATTTTAAGTTAAATGCAATTATCTAGTCATAAGGAACTCAACAAAATTAGTTTGACATTTTTATGATTTTTTTATAATTTTTTATGAATTTTTGAAGATCTCTTATTTTTTTTAAAAAAGATTAAAGATTAATAGAAAAATAAAAATAGCATTGGGCCGTATTCGGTCCACTTAGGCCCAGCAAGCGTGAGGCTGGCCCAGGCGGCAGGTAGGCTGACATATACTTATCCTTAATTTCACTAAAGTTTGAGGGCTATTTTGAATAAAAACCTGAGAGAGTGGGCTGGACGGCGGGTTATATTTCACCAAAGTGTGAGGGCTTTTTTAGAAAATGACAGAGACTGGCCTGATCTGGGCCGTCCGTCCGCCCGATCGGATGGCCGAAAATGGCCAGCGACGTGGCCAGTGTCCCTGGCCTCCTTTTGTTGCAGAGATCGTATGGTAAAGATTTCAGCGAGCAGGGCACGTGGTGGGTCTCCCTTCAATAGAAACTGACAACACATTTCTATCTCTACATGAAGAAGATGATGCTCTTGAAAACCCACTGTAATCACGTATAGCTGGCAAACTTGTAGAAACTACTAGAATTCCACCAATCCTATCCTAGGTGCTTGAATTCCCGCGCAACTGGCTGGCCAGGCACGAGCATCTCTAGCAAAGCGCATGGATAGGTCTCGCAAGCATCTCTCCGGCCGGGTGTGCAGGCCACGATGCCCTTGGGCAGCAGCGCCACCCTGGCCTTGGTTGGTGGCCGCGATGCCCTGGGGGCCAGCCCCGCCCTAGCGGCGTCCTTGCGGGTTGCCCTGGCCGCCGGGCCTGGCTGCACGCGCGCCACAACCATGGCTGCAGCGCCGTCGGGCCGGCGCCGGGGCACGGCCGCGCGCGAAGACGAGATGGTCGGGGGAGGAGGCGGATCAGAGACGGACATGGCCGGATCTGGTCCTGGGGGAGCCGGCGGCGGCGGCACCGTTCGCCATGGCCGCTGGGGTCGGGGTCGGGGTCGGCGTCAGGTCGAGGACTAGGGTCACAGTTGCCTGTGGAGTCCTGAATAGAACATGAGGGTAAACTTGTCTTTTCGCGTGCGCTACAGTGGCTCAACTAACAGATCCCTCTAACAAAGCTAACAGAAGGCCCATGAGCCAAAGAAATTATGTTTCGAGGCCTTTCACCTAAATTCAAAAAATAAAAAGCCCAAGACCCTAAATAGAGTTTTTTCTAAGGCCTTCCGTCTAATTCTCCAGGCTGCTAAAATTGCGAGTTGCGACGGCACTGCGGCTGCTGCAGAGGCCGACGGGCCCAACTCGTACTCACTGCCTCGAGTTTCGAAGATTGGCTACTGGACCGCGCTCCGGGCCACGAAACATTGGCTACTGAGCAGCGATGGGCGGTCCGGCGGAGTGCACAATTGGGCCAAGCCCAAAGTGCCGCCTCGCAGCAACCTCACCGCTCTTGTGTCGGATCGGCCTAGCCCACGTATGGATGTTTGGGGCCGAATGCACTTGATATATTTTCTTTTGGCCCATTCATCTGACTACTAGCCGAGTCCCAACTGCTTGGTGCGGCTCTAGCGGCACAACGCGAGCAGCCACACCAAAATCCAAATGCTTCGCACCTGTTGCAGAGGAGACGTAATTTCACACGTACAAAGGTGAAGCTCGTTTTTTTAGGCTCCAGCCGATGTCCTCCGGCTCCATCGGCAAAGGTGACGTGGAAGAGCACCAAATGGGTCAATCTCACATTTTTCTTCCCCCTCGTCCTTCCACGCTCTCTACTTCGGCACCTCCAGTCCTAACATCCAAACAAGAACAGCTCAGACGAAAAATCGATCTTGCCGATGGTTCGGTCTTTCCAGTGTGAGCATCGAAAGGTGGGTCCATGAAATAGTCTGTCGAGTCATTCAAAAATATTAGAGAGCCAAAATATTTCAAGTTTAACTAATTTATACGATAAAATAATAATATTTAGGATATTAACTAACTATAATTAAATTTTTTATTAATTATATTTTTATTATATATCTATTTAATGTCACAAATCATTATATTATTATCTATAATTTTGATCAAACTTGAGATGTTTTAATTTTTTAAGATTCTTAGAATAAGTTTTAATTTGGAACGGATGGAGTATTACTCCGGTTGTGTTTTCCTTGCTTAAGCTGCATACTCTTATATGGCTCGGGAGTTGTGCTTCATTTTTTACTGGCAATGGTGTGGACCAAAAACAAGATTCGCTTTTGCTCTGACACCCCATGGTTCAATCCCTCCAGTGTGCTCTATTCGGTTATCGAACTTCCAGCTCAGCCCACAGTTCGATCTGATATTACACTGGAGCCGCTCTTCGCATCCTGGTTGCCACCATCACCCCTCTTCTGGCTCTCTGACACTTTGGCCTACCCCTATGTTTTTGAGGGGCTCCGCGGAGCCCAAGAGCCCTTCCTTACCACAGGTGTCTCATTTTATACTCATTCAAGTCCCAATGTGTCCCTGCCCCTATTCTCCTCTATCTTCAATCCTTGCCGCTCACCACTACCATGCTAGCCTGACTTTGTTAGGCTATCACTTTGATGCTTCTAATCTTGCCACATCCAACCGCCTTTCCTTATTGCCTTGCTAGCAGTGCAACGTAGCCCCTCTTATGCCGCCCAAAGCCCGCAGCGTGCCGGCAAGGCTGCAAGTCTTTAGGCTAGATTGTCACTCATATGTCCTTCCTTTCTAAGCCTATCGAGGTATATGAACCCTAACCCACCAAATACCTCGTCGAAAATGAAGAAGATGGCACAAGAAAGAACTAAGCTAAGGTAAAGTTAAATGTGTCCTTAAGGGCATGTGACCCTACACACTGTGTCGTTGGATTCGTATTGAGATGTTGACTATGTTTGTAACATTTGTTGAATGGTGAAAAAAGTTGAATTTTCGAAATGGTATTTATAGCTATCACAATTTTCAGTAGGATTACTATAAAGAACCGAACCAATCCTTTCACGACCGAGTCAATGAAACCCCATTTAATTCTGGATCCATAAATGTCATTGGGTAGTATACAAATCTAATTTACCAATGTACCCTATACAAATCTAATTCACCAATCCTTTACCAGTACGGAGCGACTATTATTTCTCTTAAATTCATGCAACAGTTTATTTATTATCGGATTCATATGAACATGTGGCGCGAATCCATGGTAAATGTCCACGGCTGTCCCCATCTATTTTTATTTTCATTTTCTAATTCGCAGGCCTGGCCATGAGGAACGGAAATCCATGCCTCGTGCCATTTGTACGTACTGTTGCATGCATTTCACTATAGTAGCTAAAGCTGGTATTACGGACACATGATTTTTTATATTATTACGTAGCATCTTTCTAATAAGCGATTGTCAATATGCAAACACTTTGGTGTGTGGTTTGTTCGGTGGTTTTACTAATCCCTGACACAGGGTTACGTGTCGAAACATGGCGAGGGACGCGTATGCGGTACGCTACTCGCGGACGGTTTGGTGGTTTGTCCTCAAAACCATCGGCGACGGTTTGGTGGTATTGCCTTAAGACCACCGGCGGCGGGTTTCTCGTGTTTGCACCTCAAAATCTAGGTGAAGGTCTCGATGGAGGTCAAGTCCACCGGTGAGAAAGCGCGGTGGCCGTCAGATCAAGAAACCAAGGAGTTGGATCATTACGCCCATGAAGGTCAAGTGGTTCCGCTGTATCCAAGGGCAAAACTAGGATTACGTAATAGCCCTATTTAACAGGATGAGGGAGTACTCATCTCCCTCACCTCTTCCATTTGCAGTTTACTTTTTCCTCCTTGTAGGTCTTCCCCCTCTAGTGTTCTTGATGAGAGATAGGTCCATGAATCTTCGAATTCGTGCTCGAACCAAGTTAAGGGAAGAGAGGCCTCCTAGTCTGTGGCAGAACCTCCTAAATCATATGGCCCACATGCATGATTATTGTCTAAATAGACTCCAAATAGCCATGACTGTGTTCCATACGATTTAAAAAGTCTGTCGGGTAAATCCCGAATCATCCACGATTTTCCGAGCAGGATCAATCGTTGAAGAGAGATATTGAAGTATTACAACAGTTTGATATAAATAAAATACCACGGAGTAAAACAGCGAAAGATTTACAATAACATAAGTTTACAAACCTCAGAGTTTCAAATATCTACAACAATAAGTTTAGATTATACAAACCATAATAGTAGTGGGGTAGCAGTAGATTACAATACTAAACAAAAGCTCTGCCCAAAAGCTAAACACCTTACTCGTCGTCGCTTTCCTCGACGACTGTCATGCAGCAGGATGCAAAACACTCCTGCCCATGAGGCTCACTTGCAACAAGGGTTCAACAAACCCTGAGTACAAAGTACTCAACAAGACTGACCTGACGAAAAAGAGGGGTGGAGACTCAAGAAATGCAGGCTAGAGGGACAAGGTAAGGTCTATAGTAGATAAGAAATTTTGCGGAAAAGCTTAACAGAAAGAAAAGTTGCTTGGACTAGCTCCAATCATCAACCAACTTCATTATTGATCCTTAATCATTGTTCAAGTTGTTACTACGATGATGAACAGTGATCGAGTCTTCTTCTCCGAGAAGCAACGGTGATTCGAATCTATTTTCATACCCAGCTGGAACCTAGGTCACTGGAATACCGGAGACTTTAACTCCGATGCACCCCAGATGAACCGATATACCGGGATAACAACCGCAGCCGTATATCACCACATGGCACCCGTGAGCTCTGCGGCCCAGCGTACCGAGATACATGGGAACTTAAACCCCACAGTAAAACACACTATGACACAGATGGGATCTCTGGCCCCACGCTAGGTCACTTCATGATATACACGGCTCCAACCATCCATATATCACTTCATGCATGTGGATTATCTAATTTCTCGATATCGACAGATCACCATCGGACGGGACCTAGGGCATCAACAGACGGAAACACTACAGAGGGACTCCATTCCCAATGCAAGTTTGCCGTCCGGACTCGATTTATTACTATCATCAAGATTTCAACAAGAAAACAAATCTCATCTTTTTCATTCTTTTGCCTTTTAACAACTAAATAAATAAGCAGGGCTAAGCATTACTACTTATCTTCCCAAGCAGGTAACAAGGAATAAGGAAATAAGACAGGTAATGCAATTGGGTGGGTTTTCACTCAACTTCTATTACTTAATGCAACATACCATAGCTGAAGCGGTAAAACTTTTATAAATAGAATAGGGTTTGAATGCATCCGGGGCTTGCCTTGATATTCGGGTAGACGGTCTCGAACTCTGGATCAACTCCCAATTCCTGAATCTACTCGTCTTTGGAATCTGGTGCGACAACGTTAACTCTCCGTTAACGGAAACTATTCGATATTTAATATGCTTCAACATGATGGAATAGTAAACATGATGCTCGATGGATGCATGATCAGATTAAGGAATCGAGTACAACTTTTCTTCACGATAAAGTTGCAAGCCAACAAAACTTCGCTTATAAAACTTATTAGGGTTAACTACGCCATTTAAGAAATTAATTAAACACATAAAATAACGTTAATTAAGCCCTAATGACATGATTAAGGTAAGCGCAAATAATTAATTAAAGTGACAAAGGTCATTAGGGTTAATGACCTAAGGTCATCAATCAATCCCAAAGTCAATCAAATCCTATAATGATTAAGTTTAACTAAAGGGGTTAATTAATTATTTAAAAGCATTAAATAAAGGCATAAAAATTAAAGTTATCAAATTAAGCCCAAAATTTTATTTTAGAAAGCTCTTAGCCTAATTAGATGGAAAAACAAATTTCAGAATTAAAAGCCAATTATTTTATTTATTAAAAATCAGTGAAGGTCCATTTTTCAATTAAAAGGGCTAATTTTAACATATACAAAAGTGCTCAAATTTGGCATTTCATATTTTTCCTAGGTAGATGACATCATAAGGAACACTCACAAAAATTTTCAGAATTTTTGGAGCTATATATGAATTACTATGATTTTTCAAGAAAATAGCATTTAAATCATTTTCTAAAAATGGAAAAAGAAAATCGGCACAGTACTCCCGCGCTGACCGACGGCCCGCCGTCGGTTGACCGGCGATTCCTCGCCGTCGGCGAGGTCTCCGGCGATCGGACTTGTCCCTACATGCTCATCTCGACACGACGTGTCGATTGAGGTAGCTAACGGCGCGGTGGAGCGGCGGCGGCACCCACGCCGGTGGTCATGGCGGCGCGGCGGAGCTCGGGCGCGGCGGCGTCTCTCACCGGAGCGATTTCCGGTGACGGCGACCACACGGACTCACGCAAGGCACTCAGGCGAGCTTGTTTGGCAGCTAAATGAGGTCGCTCCCGGTCCATAGCCAAAGCGGCAACGCACGCGGCGGAGCGGCATGGCCGTGCCGGCGACGAGCCACGGTGGCCGGCGGCTATGATACGAGATTGATGAAATTGACGGTGCAAACAACTGCAGGAGCTCACCCTGGTGCTGATGCGCACGTTAATGGAGGTCCGAAGTGCTTGAATCGAGCTGTGGTCGACGGCGGTGATGGCGGCGGCGGCGCTCCAGTGGCAAGGCGGCGTCACGGCAGTCTCCGGCGATGCGCTGCTCAAACCAATGTGCGCATCAGGAGCAGTGGAACACGAAGGATCAGATAGAGGGGTTAAAGGTAAAATATTTTCACCTCCGGCGGCGGCAAACGGCGGAGATGGCACGGCGGCTCGGCTTGCCGGCCGCGGAGAAGAAGGCGGCGTGCGGGTGGCTCGAGCGAGGAGAGCGATCACGAACTTGCCCAAAATGACCGTGAGGATGTGGCGGAGCTGTTGGCGAGGGCAATCGGACAGAGGTGGAACATCAACGGCGAATTCAAGCGACGGAGCGAGGTCGTCGGAGACGGCGGTGGGAAGAAGAAAGAAGAAGAACTCGGCCACGGCGACGGTATTTATAGGGCGAGGTCGATGGATGGACTGGCGACACGAAGGCGATGAAGTTTCTCGCGTCCATGAGCACGCTGGCAGTCGAGCGGGTGCGGCGGTGGTCGGCGGCGCGCGATGAGAAGCCGGCGATGGCGGCCGACGATAGGGTTAGGTGCTGTTCCAGTTAATTACAAAAATGCCATCCATTTTAAAATACAAATTACTCCAAAATTTATATAAGAACTTGAAAATCTCCAAAAATATAATTTGCATAAATTTTCAAGAGCTACACTTTTCCTTTAACTAGCAACCTCAAATTCTGTCTAGATTTTGAAATTTGAATTCAGATTTTAAAAGAGGATAAAACCCTAGAAACAAACATTTAAAATTACTTTTAATTTTTCAATAAAGATTGAAAATCTTCAAAACTATGAAATGTTTAACTGCCCAAACCAAACCTTTTTCATGTACAAGGTTTTCTCAAATTATGCATAATTTTTGAATTATGGTTTTAAAATCAAAAAGAGACAAATGCTGGAAAACTATATTTTCAAATTCATTTGAAATTTCTTTTGGAAACTTGAAAAACTTTATATACCAACTTTGTAGATCTTGTCAAGATCTATAAACTATCTTTTTATAGTATCCCTAAATTCTTTATAGATTTTAAATTAGAGAAAAGGGGATAAAACTAGGTTTTGAAATAAGGGTTTTTGAAATAGAATTTAAACTCAATTTGGTTTCTAACTTAATTGGTTGGTTATTAGTGATCACAAACATCATCCAAGGATATTTTTAGGTCATTGACCCAATGACACCCTTGGTTGACCAAGTTGGCTTTTAAAAAACCTTTTATAGCATTTCAAATTTGAATTTAAATTTGAATAACCAGACTCAAAAATAAGCTTTGGAATCCAAATTTAATTTCAAATATGGAAATCATTTTTAGGATTGGACTTAGACTTATACACTATGCTTGACACTAGTGTAAATACAGTTTACACCTCAAGTACATAGAGTATAAACTAAGCATTTGCGATGACATTCGAAAATAGGGTTTTATTATTTCATGTGACCAAACATTACAGAAGCTCAATCAACCTATGAAATGTAAACTTGTTTTAGTTGATGCACATTAAGGTTGACTTAAACATGAATGCTTTGTAGTGCATATGATGACATGGCAGGTTTTAGTTAATATAACACCAGAGGTGTTACATAGTCCTCTCTGTTTTCTTCAGGAGTCAAGCTGGATTTCTGTTCTTATTGTTTTTGAGTTGTTCATCTCGAGTTTCTTTTTTTCTCCTCTATTTTCGTGGTCGATTTCTTCGATTTTGGGGCATTTGAGTTCGTTCTTCTTGCCTTGATTCGTTCTATGACGTGGGAGGATCATTTCCATCGGAGGGTTTGAGCTAATTCCTCACAAGTTCGTAGATCGGGGCAAGATTGTGTGCAAGGCGAGTTCTTGTCGGTTCTTCCCCCTTTGTGATTTCTCGTAATTCTCTTCGAATTGAGCGATAATCTCCTAGAATTAGCTCCCCAACTTCCTTGTGAACATCTCTACCGAGTTTGGTTGCAGTTGGTTTGAATTTGGGAGAGATCAGGTTGATTTGGTGAAGGAGGCAATTTTCGGGGTGCTCTGTTCGTGTTTCTGTGCCATTCGCGGACAGTCCGGGGCCTGTACCTCGGAAAGTCCGGGTCTCGGAGTCGAGCCGGTCATTTTTCGGAGTTTTTGAGGTGCTTCTCTATTTTGACCCGCGGACAGTCCGGGCTCATTTTGCGGATTGTCCGCCGCTCAAATTTATTCGAATCTTAGTCTCTGGTGCAGTTTCGACGATGTGCCTGCGGATTGCCCGTGGTTACTGTAGCAGGCTATCCCTGGTTACTGTAGTAGTACCTGGGTACTGTAGCAATACCGTAGTGAACTGTCCGTGGATACTGTAGCGGACTGTCCACGATTTTTCAGTCTGTATTGTTTTGTTCGTTGCTTGTCCGGTTGGTTTTTGATTTGCGTCCGGTTTTTTGCGTTAGTTTTGTGGTGTCCCGTTGAGTTTCTTGGGAACATCCACCCTCTCAATAGGGTCGTGGACATCATATTTTGTGTATTGCTTCTTAGGGTTATTTGTCGGGCCAAGGACCTAATGTTTCGAAAGAAATTTTTAAGACTCCCATTCACCCCCCATCTGGTCGCCATATCCGGTCCTTCAGGTATAATAATCTACTAATACACAGTTTGTCTATGAGATTTCGAATTTTGAACTTGGAGGATGGAAAGGAGGCTCCCTTTTTGGCTTTCTTTTCTTTTTGTCCGCTTCTTAGGGAGAGATTTGGTTACTGGATGGAAAGATTGTGGATTGCTTGTATGGATCCAATGTAGTTTCTATAAGATTGAAAAAGAAACTTTCCAAGCTAGTCCCCAAGGGAAAAGGCGTGAAAACAATGTATAAATAAACTTTATTGGCAAAAAGATGATGTATAATTTTCAGTTTGGGAGCACTGTCATTGGAACCCAGCTGTACATTTCCTGTGTTGCAATTGTAAGCTCTTGAGACGTAAATTTATTTAATTTGATTTAACAAGTAATTCAGGTGCAAAATTGCCAGGAGCCGAAGTAGCAATGATGATTTTATTCTCGCGATGAGCCAATGAATGAGATACTAGTAGAGAGAACTGATTTCACATTGGCGAATTCGTGATGGACACTCGAAAGCCAGAAGTAGATGGGTATGATGAATCGGAGCGCCGGAGGCGACAGACACGTCATGAGGGTTTGGCCTTTCTTCAGCTGACGAGACATTTTAGGCACTTTTTTTGCCTTCACGCTTCAGCATCTCCACCGGTCATTGCTTCACAAGAAGCTGTGATCATTAGTTCAGCATGTGCAATTTTTACTTGTTCTTGCAATGCCATATGACTACGAAGCTCTATAACTTTAGCTCGTGTTATACTGAACGCTAAACTAAACGGTGGCTGGTCGACATTTGTTTATAGTTTAAACGACGTTTAGTAAACGAATTAAACAGCTCTAAGCTGTCTGTCATACATATAGGTGCTTTGGCCGTGGTGCTGCGTAACCCTGTTCATGGTCCGGTTAAACAGGCTTTTGGTCAAAACCCAAACCAACCCGGAAAGCATCTTGCTTCTACGGTTTGGAACCCACGGTTACCACAGTTTCGACGGGTTGTCTGTCCTTGAACTGAGAGATGACGACAGCGAAGGTGTGGGGAGCTCCCATCACGGGCGACGTGGCTCTTCGTGGCAGCTGAAGCTCCAGGGGGCTTCGATCGCGGACAGCACATCGGCTCGGCTGGCAGAGGCGGCAGCTACAGACGCACGCGTGGTGCCCACCGTTGAGGGCTCAGGAAGATCTCCAAGGCCACTGCCGAATAAGATGGATTCGCACGTCATTTTTGTTTCCATAGCGAAGCCACACGCCCACACCAACCTGCCGCACCTTATGCCTGGTCGAGACGAAGCCACCGCTGCAGGCCAGGATCGGACGCGCCACCGCTGCAGGCCAGGATGGAGACTCCGCCGCCGCAAGCCCGGATGGAAGCTCCGTCGCCGCCACAAAACTCTCAGCTACAGCTGCCCTAGCCGGCAACGCCTTCGTCTAGCAGGTTGAGGCCGCAGCATCGCTACCGGCGACACTGCACGCCGCTGCCGTCGCCGGCGGCGGCCGAGATAACGTATGGTTTGCGGCTTCGGACCGTACCCAAACCAACCCAAGCAGAAAGTACAGAACGGCCTTGTATGATCTGGTTCACGGGTTGGTATTTATAAATTTTGATATTTATAATATAAAATTAGTAATATATACATTGTTAAATATATTTTTATAATGAACTTAGCTATTTACACCTAAAAATATATTGTCATCGTCGTACGCAAAACTAGTCGCCCCCGCCGCCTTAGAGCATCTCCAGCAATGTCCCATAAATCCGACCCCCTACTTTTTGATTTGGGCGGCCGTGTATTTCTTGATTTGGGCGGCCGTGTATTTCAATAATACCTATTTTTCGTTGTTTGCTCCAGCAACGTTGCCTAAAACAGACTACCTAAACTCATTCCAACACACAATGACACATGGGTCCTATTTGTCATCCTCTCCGATCCTCTCCCAAGGTGGAGCAGAGGAGCACGACCTTGCCGAGGAGGGGCGCCGCCTGCAGCAGGCCTCGCCAGGCAGGTCGCATGGGCTCCGCCGCTAGTAGGCCGTCGGGGATGGCCGCCAACGCTCGCCCGCCGCCGGGGTTGGCCATGAATCGGCCTCCGGGGTTGGCTACGGTGCACGCGGACGGATGGGCGGCGGCGGAGCTCGCACATCGCGCGTAGGAAGCGTCGTGTGATAGAACCGACCAATTTATTAGAGTACAAGCACGTAATTCACCATTTGATAGCGAACTTACATGATTAAGACCTAATAAACCCGGTAGTCATACCAAAATCTTGAAGAATTTTAAACCTTCTGGCATAGCCAAGATCGTAATAAGTTTAGCCGTCACCATTCACAACATACATAGTTCGCACATAATTTAAAACATCGGAGTTCGAAATAAGTTATTACAACCCAGGTTCAAATTCAAAATAAAGCGGAAGCGATTTAGTTCAAATTCACACACACACTTAGTTTAAATACAGTGCTAGGTCCTCAGTTAATATCCAACAAAAGCATAAGGTAGAGTAGAGTGATCATGCCCAAGGTCTAGTCATCACCCAATGCGGGATAGAAACAGTGTTGACAGTAGCCATAAAATATCTCACCATCTGCAACAACATGGGAAATAAAACCCTGAGTACGAGAATGTACTCAGCTAGACTTACCCGTCATAAACTAAAAATAAATTGACTCCAAGGAGTATGCAAGGCTATATAAGTAGTATAGCTGACTCATCAATCGTAGAAAAGCTTGCATTAAAGAAAGGTTTGACCATAAACTTCTAGCATTGTATTTTAATTTGATTAATCTCATCATGCTAAATTAGCACCTGTACTAAACAAGCATGGTAAGAATTATTCAACAAGAATAGTAACCAATTCCGGTTGAGTGCCTTTCAACATCACGGCTCAACCATCTCATCTCTTTATTCAAGTTATTACTACGATGCCGCTGCTCAAGTCAAGTGTTCACTGTCTAGGAACGATGACGATTATAATCGATTACAAACCAGCTGGTGGGGTATTCCTTACACAAATCACACTCACCCGCTAAGGTGAGCTACATATCACCAAAAATTCAATTCGGATAAGTCGTGGGATCAACAGGTACCATCGTGTCCAAGAACCGGCTGCCTTATTCAGGGCGACCCTAACCTCGGACTTACTCTCCGTGTAACCCGTGGTCTCCCATCTTCTCCAATACGATGCGTACATCAGGTCGACTCCTGGTCCAAATCAAACTCAGGCTTCACGGTTGGAACGACTTATCCTTCCAGCTAAATGTGAGGCATAAATTCAATATGACTTAAGGACGTACAACGGACAGGGTCCTAGTTCGACACAGACGGGATAACCTCACCGAACCTCCAGTTCAGTTCCAACACCAATCCTGCCCGGTCTCGATTTATTATCTCCACATGGTTATCCAAGATAACAATGTATTCAACCATTCCGAGTAACCACCTATAACTCGCGGATGACAGAAAATCATCCGACTTCTACCGATCTAGTTAAAGCAGGGCTAAGCAGATAATCATACCTGAACCTAACAGGGTTGAAGGATATATAGTGGGCAAGGAATATAAGTAATGCAACAACGGTATAAAACAACGCCTATAACTTAATGCATCAAACAAGTAAAGGACTCAAGTTAGATATTTTGCAAACCACAGGGAGAATGCATCAAACAGATTCTTTAAAACGAAAAAGAAAAACTATTTTGCACTGGGAACCCTGGACTTTCCAGAAATTAACCGAGCCCTATTTTAAAACTCTCTGAGTCTGACCACTTTGCACTTAAGTCCGGGAAAGATTGACATATTCTGCCCGTGGTCCACACCGAGGGGAAAGGTCACCGGCGTCGGGATCCCTCGCCGACGGCGAGGTCACCGGCCGGACTACGGCCACTACAAGACTCAGCTCGACAGCGCGAACCAAACAGTGTACAAGATGTAGGCTATTAGTGCGGTTTTGACCGACGGCCATGCA
Source organism: Bothriochloa decipiens (assembly GCA_023333625.1). Lineage (NCBI taxonomy): Eukaryota > Viridiplantae > Streptophyta > Magnoliopsida > Poales > Poaceae > Bothriochloa > Bothriochloa decipiens. The sequence continues at coordinate 34,243,586 of CM041644.1, read as the reverse complement.
CGACGGCGGACGACGGCGAGGGTCGGCGGTGCGTCGGCCACCACGGGCCACGGCGGGTCGCAAGGACTAGCCTACCGGTTACAGCAGGCCAAGGCGACTCGGATTAACCAGAAAACATGAAGAGACGTTGGCCGGAACGACGACGGTGATGCAGGCCGGCGAGCGGCGGCGTGCAGGTCGGTGGTTCGACGGCTGCCGGCCAACTCCGGTAAAATCAAGGCCCAAGAACTATCCTGCGACCTAATTCAAGTCGGGGCAACTCGATTGCACTAGCACAAGAAGGCAAAGGTCTGCCGGAGTGAGCTCCGTGCGAGCGGCCGACAAGCGGTGGCGCGACCCGCGACGGCGGTCGACCAAAATCCGACGAGTACAACCCTAATCGATCCCGTTAGCTACTTCAATCGGTTCTACTCATGCAGGCGGTCACGATGCGTGAGCTAAAGGAGGGAGAAAGGGGTTGCTGGTCATGGCGAACTGCGCGGCGGTCGAGGCGGCCATGGCCGGCAAAGGGGGAAACGGTCGATTCGACCTCTACCTGGGTTCTCGGGGGCAGTGAGCGTGCGCAAGACGCGTCTCACGTCAAGGCGGAGCTGTTGGCGAGCTCTGGGTAGAAAATGGTAGGGCTGTGAGGTGCGGTGGCGATGCGAGCTTCAGGGCGGCTGCAATGGCGGCTCCGAGCGCGCTCGAGTTCTGGCGAAGGGAAATGAGGCGAGAGGGAGCGTCTGGAGATGGGGAAGAGGGTGAGGGAGAGAGTGACGCGGTCTGGTCTCCTTGAAGCCGGCGCTCGAGCTCGGACAAGCGGACCGCGGCGTCGGGCATCGACACGCGCGTGGCACGCATGCGAACGGAGCGGGGCCGAGCGGAGGGGTGCGTGGGCGGTAGTGGGGTCGGGCGAGCGCGGGCGTGTGCGGCGTGTGCGAGCGAGGGCCAAACAGCGGGCAGCGACGTCGCCCGGCGTACGGACATCGCATGGCCGGCGTCGGCCACGACACCGTCGCGAGGAAGAAGAAGAGAGGGAAGAAGAAGAGACTGGCAGGTGGGTCCCACTGCGCTAAGATTCATGCAGAACTTGATTTACTCTATATTTTCCAAAATATTCCGAATTTAAAGAAACTTGTAAAAGATAAAATGTTGCTCTCAATGAGTAGAAGATTTCACTTTTAAACATCAAAGCTTAATTCTGCCTAGAATTTGAAATTCAAAAATGGGGATTTAAAATCTATTTAAAATTAAAAGAAAAATATTTTTATAAACTGTTTTTGACATTTTTGACCCCTTGCAAGCCTTTTTATGAAATGACCCAAAAATAAGTTTTGCTCCAAATAATTTCTCTACAAGCTTCATTTAACACTCAACCCCAAACAAGCAACCTATCACATAGCTCTAGTTCAAATCAAAGCAAGCACATTTCTCATTTTATCATTTCATGTAAACAATGACTATGCAAAGAGATGATTATGCTCATGATATGCAAGATAATGCATGTTTAACACCATAGTGTTACACGTCGGAAGAAGGAGAAACAAAAAAAAAGAGCAGGGGCAGTAGTAGCGACCCAACAGGAATGCACAGTTAGAGGGGGAAAGTAGCGACCCAATAAACTCAGGGTGCAGTAGTGGGTCCGCTGGAACTGCGTTTTTGACCCCATCGCCTAAATCCTAAGTAGGAGGCTAAGTAGGGGATGTTGCTGGAGATGCTCTAATCTCCCATCCGACTTTGACACCCTGTCGGACGAATTGAACCGCGTGACCCAACGGCCCACCGGTGCAGCGCACGCTCTTGAATGCAGCTACGAGAATCCGCAGCAACAGAGTATGTCGAACGCATGCAGCTGTAAGAATCCGAAACGGAACTGAGGACCTCGCCACTTATTTAATTCCAAATCGATAATAAACTCTTACCAACACACAGAGCTATAGCTACTTAAGATTAAATTGCATAATTTCTCTAAACATCAAGGCTATATAGTCAATCATAAACTAAGACGGAATATAAAAAAATGAATATCCCCATCAAGATGGTGAGGAATAGAAGAAATGTACACCTATATAAGGATAAACAAGATATAGAGAAACCAAATTAAAACAAAAGGAGGGGACTTATTGTACCACGAATACTACCCACAGTTGCTCGAGAGTTGCTATTACAGAACTACCTACCACCACCAGTAGAGACCTATCCACTAGATCTGGTACTTGTCGATGAGGGTTTCTTTTGCACCCCCATGGGCTTAGGTAGCTGCCGGTGAGGGGTGAAGCATCGATGTCGTCTTACACCTCCGGGATCTCATGTACCTACAACGGCGGTAGGGGGCTTGAGCCCCCATCCCCCACCTACCCCACAGTACCACATGTAGACTCGTTCCACGAGGGCTTCGGGGTGTCGGTTAGTACAGGTAGTACCACCACAAGTCACTGCCCTCGCCGGTATTGCTGCAGAGGAGGAGCTCGGATAAGCACTGGTCGTAGCCATCGCCGGTTTCGCGGCAGAAGAGGACGTCGCGTGAGTTGGAGGAGAAGGCAAGCACCAGTCGTCATCCTCGCCGGTGTTTGATAAGGATCAGCTCGCAGAAGGGTATATGTGGTGGTGGATAGGATAAAACTAGAATCACTTGAAGATCACTCAACAAGATCAACTGGCATCAGAGATTACTCGACGAATTTCTCAAAGAAGAGTCATGCTCAATTCTCATATTGTATCAAAATCAACTCCCTTCAAATGATGGATTATACATGGTTTATTTATACTAGGGTGTGATTATAAGCATAAACAAAAGTGTGGAGTATTTGAGGAGTTTCATTCATTCTTGTGTAGCCACCTAAGTCTGTGCAGCTTCCACTAAAATAGTCATAATTTCTAGCTTAGAAGTCCAAAAGGTGCACTGTTTACTGTGTATGCTTCCATGGCCTTATCAGTGTTGCAGCAGAAGAGGATGTCGCCAGCGTTGGAGGAGAAGGTCTAGAGCACGAATCACGAACCTCATTTGGTGGCCGCAAATTTGATAAAAAGGGGTGATATTTCTTTTCTATCAATAGATATATAGCATAACCCTTTGAATACTGAAATATTATTCTATTTTTAATAGACTTAGATAAATTTCAAATAGTTTAACATTGAGCTAATTTGTAATTAACTTTTTTGTCTAAATGAGATCTTTATTTTTTTAGAACTATATAGTACAACGTAGACGCTCATAATACATACACACACTCACACTTATGAATACACATATGTATACTCACACTTATGAATACACACACTCACACTTATAAATACACATATGTATACTCTGCCCCTATGAGCACATCTAAAGGACTAAGCTGGTAGGTTTGGAGATTCTCAAAGTCACCACTGGCATCTTGTAAGTCATTTGACTTTTTTGACCTTAAGTTTGACTGTTTGTCTTATTAAAAAAATTTTCGCAAACATAGTCAAATTTAAGTAATCTTTGAAGAGCCACGGTAAAAGAAATGATATTTTGCACAACTTTTTTAATAAGACGAGTGGTCAAACTTTGTGTCAAAAAAGTAAAACGACTTACAATATAGGATGAATGAAGTACTATTTAAAAGCATAACGCCAATAAATCCTGTAAATTTTTTTAAAAAAAAAGATACAAGGCAGAGTCCCAATGGACAGTCCTACCATTAGATATGGAGAATAGACATGAAAGTTGTTCTGAAATAATCAACGTTACTTGAGAGCCCAATGGACAATTCAAACGGATGTGATTTACAGAGGACAAAAACACACACTAAGTATTTCTCTTAAGTTTAAGCAACAATTTTATTTGTCGGGTTCATATGAACATGCATGTAGTAGTAGCTAGCTGGTACTCATATGAACCAGCCCTATCAACTCTATTGAATTGCACTATAGTAGTAGTAGCTAGCTGGTATACTAATACACGGTAACACGCCCACCGTCGCAACACAGCCCTGCGACAACGAGTAGACGACGACGCGTTATTTCCGGGCGGGCCGCGCGCGCCGGCGCCGGCCGTATCTCCCGCTCCGGGCGCTCACTCACGCCGGCGTGAGCCCGTGCTTGAGCGCCGGCTTCCACACGACGTCGATCCGGTCCACGTCGATGGCGCCCACCTCGTGGTGCTCCCACCCTTCGAGGCAGTGCACGACGCCGCCGGCGTGGCACGCGTGCACCACCCCGCGCTCCATCGTGTACTCGCAGGATCCCAGCCCCTGCACGTCCTTGGGGAGCATCATGGCGGCGAGCTTGCCGTAGGTGCAGTCCCGGCGGAAGCTGATGATGGGCGGCACCACGAACTGGTGGAAGTGCGTGCCCGGCGGCGCCCACCGCTGCTCCCGCGGCGACAGCCACTTGCCCACGATCCATGTCTGCAATCCATTTCGCGCACACACAGTTCACCGGCGTCGTCAGTACAAGTATCGCGCTAATCGATGATCATATGGCATGGAGAACGGTTTTCAGTTAGTACAACTCCTACCTTGCAGGTCTGCGCCGCCTGATACTTGGTGACCTGCACGAGGTACTGCTGGAAATCCGACGGCGCCTCCCTCTGGATCTTCAGGAACCTCTCCGTCGAAAGCGTGAGCATCTGAAAACAGGGCATTCCAAGTTCAGTTGTGAACTGTATCCATACTACTCTTGTTTCAGAATGGGCACGCACGTACCATGACCCTAATCTTCTTCCTGCAGGGGTAGAGCGCGATGGCCCTGCCGAGCTTGGACGTGGCGCCGGTGAGGAACACCTCCCTCACGTTGCTGGGGATCTCGTTGAGGATCACGGCCGCCGTCAGGGTGTTGCCGTGCACCACCCTCACTCTCAGGTTCGGGTGCTTGCTCACAAACAGCATGCCGCCGCCGTTGAGAGCCTCGTTCTGCATGTATCATAAAGGGAGACGATAGAATACAATGTTCGATGGTCAGTTCGGTTCTAAAATGTACAGGGGATATAGGATAATAATGCTGGAGATAATCGACCTTGTTCAGTGCAGCAAGGCTGATAACTTTGACGCCCATCTTGTCTGCCCTGAGAATGGCGAGCTCGATCTGGCGGTTGATGCCCTTCTTCGCTGACGGGATGAAATACTGCAGTTGGACAGCGGCAACAAGAGAGATGCTTATACAATCAGTTTCACGGTCATCAACAGGATAGGTTTCAATCAGTTTGGAGACTGGTGGTAGGTGGTGACCTGGAAGCCATATCTTGGGACGCTCCACGTCTGGTGGAGCCGGCCGCGGAGGAAGTGGAAGCTGACGGTGAAGGTCTTGGAGAAGAACCACTGGAGCAGCATGAAGCCGAAGGCGAGGGGCCAGAGCGGGAGCAGCACCGGGTGCGTGGCCCACGCCAGCGAGCTGCAGGCCCGGAACGCGAACGGCACGTGCATCGACGACACCACGTCCACCACGTGCGCCAGGAACACGAACTCCGGCACCCGGTCGTTGATGCCTACATATATAATATTCGCGATCGCAAGCAACCAGCCATGAGTTTCTTTTCTCCATGTATATAAATTACTACTACCAGTGAAATCAGTTTTCAATGTAACCAGTAATGGTGAATCACTGACGAGTATAGCATCAAATCTGGAGCAATACCTTGGTCGACCTGTTTGAAGCTCCCACGATTTGGAGCTCAGGATCCCTCCGAGGGCGTCGAACAGAGGCATGAACAGGCAGAAATTGCAGTCCTTCTCCCTGTGGTGCAGGCTTAAATACCTGCAAGTTTTCAATCACCACAACACAAAGGACGGCATTGATCAGCCAGCTAGTACTAATCACACAAAAGGTTTTTGAAATTTACAGCCGTTGCGGCATACAAGACCGTTGCACAGTCCACGGATGAATGCTCTAGTCTGTTATGCTGCATCTGCATGTGTCGCCTTTGTCCTCATGCATATATATAGGTCTTTTTGGATCTTGATTTTGGGCAACAATGTGAAGGACGACGACTAATATATAGGAGGACCAGTGTGCAGTGCCAACCCCCACCCCTCCCCTCCCGGTGCTGTACGAGGATCATCGATAATTGCCCTGTTCGCTTGGTCGTTTCTGGCTGGTTGGTTCTGGCTGCTGCTAATTTTTTATGAGAGAAAAATACTATTAAATGGCTGACTGGTTTGGCTGATAAGTTTAAACGAACAGGCTGAATATGTGCCGACCCCGTTGTTTTGTTTGGGCCTGCCCTGCCCACGCGGCACTCGTGGTGCCCGCAGGCCGCAGCCCGTAGACGGCCGGTCGTCGGCGGTCGGCACCGCTGTAAAGAAGAGTCAGCCGGCAGCCGGCTGCGGCTACAGGAACAGGACGGGCGCATGCACCTCGTGCACATGGGCCATGGCCAGCGCCCGGCGGCGGCCCAGCATGACTGTGCAGGGTGCGGCTGCAGCTAGGCTCCAGCAGCAATCAAGAGCAGGGACATGTGCCGTAGTATAGTATAGGCGGCACGGACAGTAATGCAAGCCGTAAGCCAATATAACACCGGCCGGCCGGCACATGCGTACGGCACTGTCGTCGCCGGGAGCTTTGATGACGAATGGCTATTGGTGGCTGGCTGCTGCTGGTCATCATTTGACTGTGTGCGACCGATCCGGCGCAGTTTCATGTGGGCCCCCACGGGCGGCGTCCGGCTCGATCCGTGTGGTCTGTGACGTGTACTATGATGAGTGAGGGGTGGACCATGGACAGGAACAGGACATGCATTTGGGTCTTGGGATTTGGAGTGCAGGTGTGTGCAGCGAGACGAACACGAACATTATCTCTCACCAGAACAGCGCCCAGCCAGCGGCTATATGTGATTTGAACGTTCGCGTGTGTGTGGGCACCGAGACAAAAGGATTTTGAGTTAGCGGCATATAAAGATCGGCACGTAACAACACGATTGTTTTAGCCTGCATTATGCGCGCGCTGCACGTTCAGGTTCGTATACACTCGCTCCGCTTTAAATTATAGTTGACTTTAACATTTTTGATATATACATTTTATTATATACCTAGATAAATGATATGTCTAGATACGTACCAAAATAAATATATTAAAAAGGTTAAAGTAAACTATATAACAAAAGGAGTATATATATATATATATATATGATGCGAGAGTGCCAGGTGCGTGCGTGTACTGGTCTGCATGCAGGCATGTCTGAGGTCGATTCGGCTGTTTGGGAGTAGTAGCTCGATCGCAGTATTGATTACTGGAGTAAGCGCAACCCATAAATTGGGTGGCTGGAAGGAAGGTTGGCTTGCAACATCATCTCGTCTCATGAATCTCGTCTCCTGTGTGTGACCGGTTTTAGTATGTTCTCCGTAGCGTACGCGTCTTTTGCGTGTTGGTCGTTGGACGGCGCTGCCAATCACGACCGGTGCACTGGCACCTCAAACACAGTCGCATGCACTGACTACTAGACATGCATGCTGAGAGTACGTGACCGAAACAAAAAAAAAAAAGACAACGTGCTGTAAGAAAGCTAGCTTGCTTAAAAAAATAACGTAATCGCTCCGCCCCAACCGTAAGAATGCGATTCTTCCGATTACGGAAAACCCCTCGAACCCTGGCTACACCAGCGAGGAGATTTTTATTACCCCTAACCTGAAATTCGCTCCCATCAGTATTTGAACGAAGGGTGCCGCCAGAAAGCTCTAATCAATTGAGTTAGAGTTCTTTGGTGAAAGCTAGCTTGCTTAGCAAGCATTTAGTGATGATAAAGCTGCACAGTGGACAGATGGCTTACGTGGCGGTGTAGACGAGGTATCTGAGTTGCGGGAAGGCGGCGAAGGTCTTGTGGGAGATGACCTCCACGTTGCTGTACCCCATGCACCTGAGGTAGTCGAAGAGGAGGACGTGGCCGTAGACCAGGCTCACGGACCGCCCCCGCCACCGGGACCCCCATTGCCACCGTCAGGAGCAGCGCCTCCAGCGGCGTCCTGAACCCGGCTGCATGCAGCATTAATTAATTAATTAGCTCAACGAATTGAAAGGAAAACCTCCCCGCCGGCCGGCGACCAGCGAGCTAACGTACCCGTGAGCGGCTGCGTGACGGGCGACGAGTGGTGCTTGGCGTGGTACTGGCTGAAGAGCGGGCCCCGCCGGTGCATCGCCCTGTGGGCCCAGTAGAAGACCGGCTCCGAGACGGTCACGTGCAGGAGCAAGTCCAGGCCCCACCCGCGCGGGTCCCACGCCCGGACCTCCGACACGCCCAGTAACGCCCGGCTGCTGCCCATCGCCACCGCCGCGATCAGCGTCTGCAGGATCACCATGTCATCCCTGCAATCGTACGCACGTACAGTTCAGTCAGGTTAATTCTTCAACCCCACCAACAACAAATCATCATTAGACATTGTAATTATTACTGGCTGAACCAACATGAATGACTCTTAGATTTGAGCAAAGCAAGCGGTTGATGACGACTGAGAAAAAAAAAATACTGTACATTTATTTACTGCGCCGGCGTCCGCATGAATGATGCGGGGCCGGCCCATCCTTTATAACTAGAGAAAGCCTGAGCCCGGCCCGGAGGGCCCAGCAGCCCCAGTGACAAAAATACACAGGTGAGCAGGGCGGGGGACTATGCTCACAGGCACGCCATATATGGACGCCCTGACTGATCCTCCCGGTGCGCGTGCACAAGTACAGTACGGGTGCTTGCACTATAATTTCCTTACTATTTCTGTTGTGCCAATCAAATCTCACACTGCACCCGTTTTTCCTTGTTCGAATCAAAGTTGAAACAAAAATTCAAAAGATTAAAAGGACACGAGCTGATTAATAACTCTATGATTGTACTCTGTACTGCGTACTTTATTTCAACCGTGCTCTCAGTAACATTAATGTAATTCTTGTATGTACAACCGTGCCAGCTCCAGATAAACGTGAGTTTCATCTTTCAAGCATATTATATGGAAAACAAGATTCTCTAAGTGTTTTTTTTCTTTTTTGGGAACGTTTTTTGTAGCGAGCGCGGTCAGGGGCAGGGCCAGGGCCATGCGCACGCATGCCGGAAGATGGCCGGCCGGCCGGGCGGCAGCAAGCAGAGGGATGCACGATGCTTACCAGTCCCACTCGGCGTCGATCTGGCGGAAGTCGACGCCGTCCTTGACGACGCGGCGGCGGCGGGTGAAGAAGAGCATGTTGCCGTAGGGGAACCAGAGCTGGAAGGTGAGCGAGCGGAGCGCCAGGAGGAGCAGCAGGTGCAGGCACCACGACGACCCCAGCGGCAGCCGACCCGTCTCCCGCCACGCCTGCGCCACCAGAGGCCCGTACAGCAGGTACTGCGCGCAGACGCAAAAACCAATATAATATCAGTAAGCTGCTGCATCGATCGTCTATCGATGATGAGGAATAAGAGCTAGCTATAGCATCAGCAATGGCGCAACGACGGATAAATCATCGGCGGGCGGTATGATTAGTTAGACAGACGATAGATAGACAGGAAGTGCTCGCTTGCTTCTTGCCTTGTTGGAGCCGAGGCTTGCCCATGGCCAGGAGGCCAGCGGAGCACCCATGCCCTGTGTGGCCGGGAAGAGAGAGCTGCAGCGAGCTGGGGTGGGGTGCTCGTGACCGAGAGTTGGCCGGGGGACGGGGCGAGATAGAAAGAGAAAGAGGCTAGCCCGCCTGTAGTAGTGCTGGGACGACGACGATGCCTGTCGATCGCCCGCTAACCCGGGTTCAGTTGTCTGAGCCTTCGTTCCAAACGATACATATACATGGTGTCAGCAAAATACATGATTGCCCCTCCTTTAAAACCCCGTGAAACCGAGGACGAGCTTCGGCTCAGTTGGTTAGCGGCCTCGTCTGAGGCGCTGCCTGTCCGGAAGGTTGCGCGTTCGACTCTCGGGTGCCGCACCTGCTCCGGTCCTGTTACTGGCCTGGGTAATATATTTTTGTGGTACACGCACGCGTGCACGTTCGGTGGTACCGCGCGTTTCTCGTGCAATGAAGGCGGCGACAGCTCCCAACCCCTTCTTAGCATGTGTTCGGACGCGTACGTGTGTGTGCGTATGGCGTGAGTGTGGAATGTGTGGGTTGTGTGCGTCTAAATTGTACCCTATAAAAAAACCGTGAAACCAAACAGTTCTTTAGTCTGATTCCAATCATTTTGTGGTAGAGTTTTATTTTCATGTTTTTAATTAATATAATTAAGAAAAACATGGGGGAAAAGGAACCTGCCAAACATGGTCTCAATTTGGCAATCAACTGTGCCCAAGTGCTGACATCAAATATAGTGTGTTCCTGCTTTTCAATTAATTGATTAATAAATAGTAGCACGGTGAACGTTCGTACCTTGAATTGACCTTTTCAGGCTTGGTGATGACGTGCGCGTGTGGCAGTAAGTTACTTGATTTTTTTCCCACCTCATCCTTTGTGCTCACTCTAAATCTAGTCAGATCATTTTTAAAGTTTTATTAAATTAAACAAGACATCGATGAACTGAGCAGCTAAACATTTAAAATTATAAATTTATTTTATTTTTTAGATACATAGTTTTATTTTTGTGTATGCAATTTTTTTAGATATATAGTTTTATTTTTGTGTATCCAAGTATGTCTAGGTATATACAATAAAACTGCTCATTTGAAAAGTCAAAGCAACATATGACACGACGCATGATCGGTTACCAAAACGTGTAACCATTCCCGTAGTAGTCCTACTCATATGGATGGAAAGGGAAAAAAGACGTAGGCTAGCCGTGCATATTAATTTCTGGCTGGCTCCTGAAGTACTGCTCATCCAACCTTGTTGTAACCGTTCAGCCCATTTCTGCTAGAGGGTCCAGCTAGGCGTAAAGTAGTTTCCGTACACGTAGTACCGCGTGGCATGGCTCGTGGTCCATCTGGATCTGGTTCGGTGAGGCATGGTGTTCCAGTTGCTGCAATATTCTCCGCCGACATATCATAAAATTAAAATAAAATAAAAATAGAAAAGATCAACAAGAGGGGTTAAGACTGCCACCAAACCTTTCAAATTAAGAAGGGACTTCTCACTGAGCTGAAACAAACCTTCCAACGCTCACCCCACCTATAAATAGTGCCATTTTTGTCGCCAAGTGAGAATTAGGCTCGCTCCAAGTGCTTTGGTATGAGGACGGGTTTGGTTTTTTTACCTAATATAAAATTCGCTCTTAGTGAGATTCAAATTTGCAAGGTGTCGTCAGAGTGCCTAGGCAAGTGATCTAGCATCCTTTTGGCTTCATGGGGCACATAGTACTTTTATATTTTCTTTGTTCTAAATTATAAAAGGTTTATCTTTTCTAATTTTTTTCCGATGTATTTGGATATAATATATATTTGAGTTTATAACAAAAGAAAAGGCTATACATATCTAAAAAAAGGCATTAAAACATCTTACCTAAAAGAAGACGAGAAGAAGAAGATAAAGAAAGGGTAGTCTAAACAACTCAAATCAATGGATGGACTGGTGTGGAGCCACATAATTATACCTTTCCAGTTTGAGAATGAAAGAGAAGAAAATATGCAATAGTCTTATTTTTGCCCCCCTTATCAGTATGAGAGAGAGTGCAGTCTTTTGACGTAACAAGTTAATATTACACCTCCCCATGAAAATTTGTGCGAGAGGCTATGGCTCAAGACACTTTCAATGGTACCTCCGTCCGTCCTGGCAAACACATTGCATGAATATTTTACACGTCTATACGAACATGTCACGGTGATACGTTGTAAAATGCTCATGCAAACGCACATGTAATGCTCGTTCCATTTCCATGGGTCCGCTCCGTTCGTTCTTCCATTAGTGTTCTCATACACACACTGAGACAGAGACTGAGAATGTGAGACTGAGACTTACTCCCTTGTTCTTAAACTAAGTGTCATTTTGAATTTTCGTGCTACAAGTTTGTCTCAATTTATATAAAATATATGTAATATTTATATTTTTAAATAAATTTATTAAAAACTAAATAAAAAGATCTTTTTAATAATATTAATTATTTAGCATAAATATTTATATATTTATATATTTATATATATAATTATTAATAGTTGTTTTTTAGAAAATAAGAATAATATTTATTCTGGGACCGAGTGAGTAAGATTGAGACTGTGAGACTGGTGTGCGTTGTGCAGTACCGTGCCTCCATTTGAGGATCGCAGTCACAGGGTTTCTCGTTATCTGACACCCCTAGTGTGGATGACAATGAGATCGGTCAGCCTAGTAATTGTTGGGTGGTCTTGGCAGGACAATGGAAACCTACCTCACCATGGAGTACGTGTAAATAAGGAAGAGTAATAATCAGTAATCTTCTGTTTTGGAACGAGAGTAGAGAAAACTATATATTACCTTGACGGATAAGATGGACCGATAAGTTTAAACTAACATAACCCTATGCCTTGTTTAGTTCCTCGAATTAGGAATGGTAGAATTACTGTTTTGGCACTGTAGCATACCGTACTATTTCGTTTGTATTTGATAAAAGTTGTCTAAATTTTGATTAATTAGGTTTAAAACGTTCGTCTCATAAAGTATAACCAAACTATGTAATTAGTTTTTTATTTTATCTATATTTAGGACTCTAGGTATGTGTCGATATTTTTATGTGACGAAAAATCTTTTTTTTGCATAGGAAATCTAGACCAGAATCTTGTAACAAAACAAGGCCCTACCTCACCATGCAGTACCACACGCTGTCAGCATGAGGGTTTTTTGAGGAAACGTGCGTGCGTCAGTACGTACAATTTTTCTACTGCTGCTAGCACGCTGCTGCGAGCCGAGGTACTAAAAACTGTCATGCATTGCTGTGGCATTCAAGCTGGTTTATGAATTCAGACTTTCAGAGCAAGCACGCAGCCTGCAGCTAGCAGTGCTCCTGCCCCCTGCCGGCGTCGGCCAGCGGCTGAGCTGCTGAGCGCTAGCTCCTGCAGCGGCAGCGACCGCGGCCAATGCCGTCTCCCCGCCGTGGCCGCCACTGCCGACCACCGGGCTGATGACGACGACGCCTGCCATCGCCCACCGCGTCGTCCCGGCCTCGCGGAAAACCGGCCAATGAATAGCCCTCGGCCGGTTGCGCGCAGGAAAGCTCGGTGCGCGAGCGCCTGTCATCCCCACGCGCAGTTTTGCACGCATCGCATGCGCGCGGTTGGGGGTTGGATATTTTCCGGCGCTCTCGGTCTCGCTCAGCGCAACCCCTGTCCCTTTCCTCTCCTGCCATCGTTTTCAGAGACTCAGGGTGTAGTGTGTCAGCGTATTTGCAGCGCTGGCAGGTCATGTCGATCCTGCCGCCATGCATGACTCCCTCGTGCTCCAGTCAACACACTGTATAGTCTGTGTGGCTGATGGCACTCGTACTTGCACTTGCACCAGTATCTATCGGGATAAATGCACATGTGATGCCTTTGGCTTTTGCTGCGACCGTGAGATACTCCTACTGATGCTGTATCGCAATTCGCAACACGCAAGCCCGAGATATGCCGAACGAAGCAGGAAGCCGCAGCGTTTGGCCGGGAGACGAGACATGGTGGACCTGGTCAACTGATGGAGCTCGGAGGCGGCCGAAACCCCGCGTGAAACTTGAATTCGATCGCTGGGGGGCGGTGGCTTCCGGCGGCTAGCCCGATCAGCGATCGCGCACCTGCCATCTCCCAACTGCTCTCCCCCCGGCCTGTCAGAATGCCGGCTGGTCACAGTTCTCCCGGGTGGCCGGCTGGCCGCCGCCGCGTCTCAGTTGTAAATGATTCAGATTAATCGTGCCTACAAGTTTGGCATTCCTATCATTCCTAATGAATAGGAGTAGGACTATACTGTATAGTATGATTGCGTGACCCCTTTCAATAATAACAAGGTTAAATAAATAGGACTATACTGTACTATATGATTGCGAGACCCCTTTTAACAAGGTCAAAAGATATGCCACCCCTAAAAAAGGTCAGACAACCATATGCCGAAACCATAAATAACATGGTCGCCTACAAAGTAGTACCCGCGTGCGAATATAGCGTATACAAGTATTTAAAAAGTATACTTAAATACAAAGTATCTACAGGACACAAAACGATTATGCATTAAATAGTTACATAAATTTGGTAGAGATCGTATTGTTAGCTGTCATTTATTAATCAATCACCAATTAATCATATTGATGGTAGCGCCTGACTATAGGAAATAAGACACATGTAACTTTACATTTTTCTTTTATTCTTTTCTAAAATCTCCTGAATGCATGTATTATATGATATACAAGGAGTACACAATTTATTACTCACATTATCTATATTTAATTAATATTAATTTTGATAGTTTTCTTTGGTCCATCATTTGGTCTTCTATCCATCCTTTGTCAAGAATTACATAAACTTATAGGTAAGACTTGTCTTAGCGAAGTTTTATTTGCATTAAATAGGTTGTCATGTGACATATTTTGATGACATGACAGTATATTTAACTAGCAGTATACACCGTAAGTTGCCGTGGGATTTTCTTAAACATAAACTGTTATATACATAACATTACTATATGATATTCTATATATTATGTGTACATCTATATGAATTTGAATTGCATGATATTTTATTATATCAGATCTAATAAAAAATCGGCAAGCTAACTAATATAAGAAAAGTCAATAGAATATTTGATTATATTATAGATGAACAGGTGATGAAACAAATAATGTATGTAGATGACTTGTATATTAATAAATTAAGATTTATAATATATCACATAATAGATATGACATGGATGTTTTTTATAATTAATATAGGATAACATAAACTTAGTGGGAATGACGTGGACGCCTTTTATGAAGAGAGAAATCATCTAGTGGAGTTTATATTTATAAGATTTATAGATAAGAAAGAACACTATGCCACACGTTGCTAGAATAGATGGTCAAGTCTCTGGGCATCCCACATGACCAGGGTTTAAAGGCCATGAATGTCGATTTTCTCGTTGGCGGTGTGGACAAAATATATCCTCGCCTGTCCCGCGTTACTAAAGCACATGTATGTGGTGGACCAACTCTCCCATCGGGGTAACCGGCCCTGCGCGCGGGAGGGGCATAGGGTTATGAAAATCTTCACCTAGATTCCTAAAATGACCTTACACCGGTGAAACAACGATCCCCCTATCCCGAGTCTAATGGAGGGAATGAAATTGTCAGGGTCTTGCAACTCCTCTCAAGATCAGCTAGCCGCCTAGCCATGAGACTGAGCATTTAGCTTCGATGGCAACGGCTTGAAGTGTGCAGTCTGGCTACTAGCGTTCAACACTGTAGCTCATTAGAATTTAGTTCCCACATATAGTTTTCGGGTGTACGTCTTGCACAGATACGGTATGACGTAACTATCATATCTTTTAGTCATGTTATCTTAAATCTGGATACAGCCAGGTCATACCTAGAAGTGTGGGTGTGTAACTGCGTATTGACTCAGTACTTTGTAATTAAGTTTAGATCCTAGTGAAACTATAACTTGTAATCGAAGGAGGTCGAGGCAATAAAAAAAAAAAAAAAAGCTCAGCCAGCCATGTTCTTTTTTTTTTTTTTGAAAACGGCCATGTGACTTTGGACCGGTCACACAGGCAGCATGCCTTGCGCCACTCATGCATAGGAGTAGTATGTCTGGTTGCACGCATATCTATTTCTAGGTACCGTCTCTGCTGACTGTAGACAAGTGCAGGCTGCAACTTTATTTGGGTGCATAGAGGTAGGCACGCCAAACGGTACACACGTACTATAAATCAAGCTCGGCACAGACGCGTACTGTACTGGTACGCTGAGCAGTAGCAAGGACTCTGGACTTCCACTGCCGCGAATCAATGTGCGGTGCCTGCAAGGCAAGCAAGCCCATCCCGTGCCGGCCGGCCGTTGGGCTTCCTGGGCGGCGGTGCAGCATGGGCGCCGGCGCGAGAGCCAGCAGGGGGACTCGGGAGCAAGCGCGTCTCGGTCAATGTCTTTCGCGCCGTGTGAGCTTGTCACTCATCGATCGGACGCGTACGGGCGCCATCATCATCAAGAGACGACACGACGGTCCTGTGTAAGCACGGAGTATAAGCACAGAGCACCGGCCGGCAGACGACGCGCCGTGGACTCGTTCAATCGAGCCATCGAGGCAGGCAGCTGCTGCTCACACGCACACGGCAAACCGGCCGGCCGGCCGGCCGCGCGCCACGATAGAACTCATCAGAGACGCGCGCCACGGCCGGCCGCCCGGACACTCCTGGTGGCTCATGCGAACACCGGCCCCCCCCCCAAATGATGATCAATGCGCCAACACATACAGATAAAGGATAATGTGGAAGGGAATTGTGCATGATGAACTGACGATTGGGTCGCACGCGAGGCCACGAGCTACCACCGGACGCGTTTCCATGCAGCAAATCGATCAGCTATCCGGATGTTTGCACCCATCCTCGCGTGTCGAGATTGCACACCGGATGTCCGCATGGACGGGCATGGTTTCCATGCATGGCACCTTTCGCTGTCGCGGCGCTATCCACAGTTGTGGCGTGTGACTCTGTGTCTCTGTGTGACAGGATCGGAGGGGACTGAAGGTCGATCGCTTGATACCTCGCTCGATATCTCTAGCACGGCGTGGCGGTGCTTACCGTGTGCAGATGCGCGAGGGCGAGGCAGACGGACGGCCAGCTCTCCCCACCGGTTTATTTGTAAACAAAAAAAAATGTTTTTGCACTGTGGCATGTGGGGTGAAAAGCATCCTGCGGCTCTCGGCGCCTACAGAGTCTACGATATTCATGCTTATAAAATTTAAATTTTTTTAAACTTTATACATCAATAGTACCAAACTAGACATTGTCCTAAAATTTAAAATTCAAACAACTTTTGTTCTTTAGTGGCTGAAATTCGTATTTTTCATATGACTTTTATAAAAGTTATTTGAATATTAAATTTTGGTATAATGCCCATCTAATGATGTATTATTGGTGTATAAAATTTTAAATTTTTTTAAAACAGCTAAGTGCGAATATCTAGACATTTGAAATGGACTCTACGAACGTTTATAACCACGGTATTTTCGTTCGCCTGTGGGGACTATGGACAACGAGCATGCATGCCGGGCATTAAAACTAAGCATCACGTTCCCACACTGACACAGAACAGGACGGCGTCGTCGTTGGAGACTTTGCCGGCCGGCCTGCTGCTGGTTCTTCCATTTCGTGATGGTGAATCGATGATTTTTTTTCCTGCGTTCGCCATCTCTCACTAATGGGTACGATCAATCAGCCACCGGCTACCTGTCCAATTTCTAGCCGTTCTTGTTCGGTGACGAAGAGAAGGCGACTATGGCCACAGGTGCGCAACCACAGTCGGACATACGAGGACTTACACGACCTCCAGCCTACAACAGTTAATACGCGTCATCGGTCATCTTATTAGAGCGTGGCGTATCCGTGTACGCGTGGGCAGTGGCGAAGTTCGAGGAAATAAGATGAGATACATAGACATATCTTATTAAGGATGCATATATATGGTAAAAGTTTAATCAAATTCGTGGATTTTGCATTTTTGGCTGCATGTGCCCCACCCCCCCCGCCCCCCCTGACGCGATGCCTCACTATAGTGTAGGTTTTCCCCTGTGCATGTCAACATAAAAATTAGGGCCATTATTCATTATCAATGGCACATCAGTACCGCCGTTCCCCGATCCCGCCAGCAGACACGTTTTCAGTACCCGTCGAACGAGTGCCCAAACACAAAGTGACCAAGGCACATTTTCAGTACCCATTGAATGGGTGCCGAAATACAAGTGACCGTTTCATCAGGCGCGAGATCTCAATGGAAACACGCGCACGTACAAACATGATTTTCCTGCCTACAGAGTAGTTTTGTAAATGACTTCGTAGTTTGGTTTTCTAGCAAAAATAAAAACAGAAAAAGAAATAAAGTGTCCTCCAACTATTTGATGAAAAGTTTCTTTAAAACTAAAAAGTTATTAAATATTCTCTACATCTCGAGAGGAACTCAATATCTGCTCCCACTTCGGTGTATTTCTCGTGCCTGTTCTACGTTTTTCTTAGGAGACAAGAGTAAATTAGATGCATAAGCAAATTAAGAAAATAAAGGATTTCAAATGAAAAAAAAACGGTAAGGCACATAGAATGTGTTAAAAGAGTAAAAAGGCTTGGTTGGTTAAAAATAATTCAGGTTCCCAGTTACAAGAGGGTTCCCAATGTAAAGTAATCTGGTACTAATTTTTTCATCCGAAGATTTGTATTTGTGAACATTTTGTGTCTTACGATGTTTTGTTGTTATTATAAAATTGTTCTTTTTTTGAGGGATCGTTGTCGTAAAATTGTTAGTGCTCATAGGTTGTGTAAGTATGCAGGATAGCAGGAGTAGTATTAGCAGTAGTAAAACATTGTATTCATGAACACTTTACTTGACTAACTTGTGAGAAAGAAGTTCTGCGGACCAGGGGGGCCAGCAGGGGTCGTGCCTTCCTTTAATACCTATACGGATATATGAATTTACAGCCAAAATATCAATTTTCACATATTTTTATTTAAATATTATAATTTTGGTTATAAATAGTGTAAAAATATTTAAAAGTTGTTGAATCATATAATTATGTATATTTTAGCATATAAAAATTGCTAGTTCCGTCTCTCTGGCTTTGTATAGCCCTTGGGTGCCTGCCGTATGATAGAGACGTTGCGCGAAGTACGTGGTGCCTTAAAGAAGCTATACGTAGTATAAGGCACTAAATCCGTGGCACGTTCCGCCGTGCAACGGCAAGGACGTCATGCCGGTTCAATTCGGAATTCGCCTGATCGTGGGAAGCACATTTGGCCGATGCGCGGCGATCGGTGCCGGTGGAAGCCCCGGCCGGCCCAGTCGAGTTATTTCGCGCATTTTGCGCGTGGTTTGCCCCCCTGGTCGCCCGGTGGGCGCGGCCGCTGCGTCGCCGCATCGGGATATCTGGGAAGGCCGGCCCGGCCGGTTGGTAACCACTGTCGCTGCCCACCGGCCGGCCGGCAGGTGACTCGCCGGCTCGCGGACGAGTGGCGCTTCTGGTAACCACTCTCGCTGCCCACCGTGCTCTACCAATTGTACTTGTACCGTGCATGGTTTCCACGCAGCCGACTGAGGCGTTCGGGATGTTCCGGCCGGTGGTGACCGTTCTGGCCTTCTCTCCTCTATTCAGGCCGTTCGGTGGAAGTTGCTGCGGAGATGTGTGGTGAAGAGGGCACGCATCTGTTTTTTTTTTTTAGAGAACATGCATCCGCATGTATTTGAGGGCACACATCTGTGTATGCATGGTACACTTGGTTAGTGGTTACACTTGCGTACAATAACCTGGGCTTGCCATGCCGATCGGATGTGATTCGTGCGTGGGACATGATGGATTCACATCCATGCAATGCACGGTTATCGCCAAAAAAAAAAAAAAGTCATCGCCAGCAAAATAGGCTGCAGTAATTAACGATCTCTGCATATCGTTGCTTGCAGTACAGTAGTGAGTACAGAGTAGGAGGCGTCACAAACAGAAGAACAATTTTCATTCATCACGGAGACGGTTCAAGATTTGGTAACGATAAGATCGAAGCGATCGAGACGGCGGAGATTACACGAGTTTATTTTTAGGAGCTTACAATAATTAGCCCAGATACAAATGTGAAGCACACACAGACTGACGCATTGTTGCATTCTCAGTCACTTGGACCTAATGCTGCTTCTTCCAACCGGCGTTTCCACCGCCGGCTCCGGCTCCGGCTCCGAACCCGTATCCTGCTGCAAACCCTCCGCCGCCGCCGATCCCAAACCCCGGCCGGGCTCCAGACCCTTGCCCGCCGCCAAAACGCTGACCACCGAACCCAAAGCCGCCTGAGTTGGACGCTGAGCCGGACGACGAGCTAGACCGGCTAGATGACCCGGCTCCAGCTCCAGAGAAGGAGCCAGAGTTAAAGCTGGACCAGGAGCTTGAGCTCGAGCCGGCGTTCGAACGAGCACCACCAGCGTCGGGTCCTGATGAGCCGGACAGTGTGGCTGAGCTAGCACCGGAGTTGGAGCTGGACCATGCGCCCGAGCTCGAGCTTGAGCCGCCGGCGTTCGCGCTGGATTCAGAGCTCGAGCCCGCTGTGGACGATGATCCTGCGCCTCCTTCTGCCGCGTTGCCGGACGACCCGGCGCTGGAGCCAGACCACGAACTCGATTCAGAGCCAGAGCCAGAGCCAGCGACAGATCCTGCAAAAAGGAATGCGGTAAGAGTTACACCTCACATCTCACAATCTGCTACAAATACAACTGCAACCTTTTTCTTCAGCTTGAGCACGAGATGGTGCAAAAAATACGAATATGTTTTGTTTTCTCGTTTTCAGTCCTGCACAACGACGTTTCATTCGAATGACTGAATTCATTTTCCATGCGGCATGTATTATAGTTATAGTTAACCTGAGCCGGAGCCAGAGCCCGACCCTGACGCCGAGCTAGATAGACATGGAGTTTGATCCACTGCCTGATGCGCTGAATGAGCCAGAGCTCGAGCCAGCGCCTGAGTTTGCACAGGACTAGGAGCCGGAGTTAGAGCTGGAGCTGCTGCTCCCTCCACCAGTAGAGGAACCTGATCCTGAAGAGATCAGACAAATTAAACTCATTCAGAAAAATGCTACAATACGAGCAGCAAACTGGTAGCTACACTCTGAACAATCATGTCGTTCTCTGAAACATTAGTAACCTGAGGAGCCATAAGACACCCCTGCAGAGCCAGTTGACGGGCCTGTTCCGGCAGTAGAGCTAGAACCAGAACCAGAAGCACCGAAGCCTGAGCCTGTGCTCATGCCAGAACCAGAGCCAGAGTTCGCCGACGAGCCTGAGCCACCAAATGAGCCCGAGTACGAGCCACCAACACCACCTGAACCGGACCTAGCCCCTGACCCACAACTCGAGCATCCACCGCTTGGCCCGCCACTGAACCCAGTGGATCCACCAAACCCAATCCCTGAGCCCGAACCCATACCGACACCAGAAGACCCACGTCCACGTGAACGGTATGAGCCTCCGTTGGACCCAGAGCCCAAGCCCGTGCTGGAACCATAGCTTGAGCCTGAACCGGTGTTACCATCTGACCCACCATTTGCAGTTTTGCACCAACTCCTACTCCGACACCGACATTAATCGACGTGCCTAAGCCCACAGACGAACTTTTTTTATTTTTAATTTTTTTTTAAAAAAATTTACAAAATTAATTCTCCGTTTCGAAATATGACAGAACTAGTCG
>CM041644.1:34198334-34211864 GCA_023333625.1 Bothriochloa decipiens | reverse complement strand
ACGTCGTCGACGCCGCGCTGCGCTGCGGCTCCGTCCGCAAGCTCCTCGTCCTCGGCTCCTCCTGCATCTACCCAAAGTTCGCGCCGCAGCCCATCACGGAGGAAGCGCTCCTCACCGGCCCGCTCGAGCCCACAAACGAGTGGTACGCCGTCGCCAAGATCGCCGGGATCAAGTTGTGCCAGGCCTACCGCATCCAGCACGGCCTCGACGCCATCTCCGCCATGCCCACCAACCTCTACGGCCCGCGCGACAACTTCCACCCGGAGAACTCGCACGTCCTGCCCGCGCTCATCCGCCGCTTCCACGAGGCCAAGGCCACCAACGCCCCCGAGGTCGTCGTCTGGGGATCAGGCTCGCCGCTGCGCGAGTTCCTGCACGTCGACGACCTCGCCGACGGCGTCATCTTCTTGATGGATCAGTACTCTGGCCTGGAGCATGTCAACGTGGGGAGTGGCAGCGAGGTCACTATCAAAGAGCTCGCCGAGCTAGTCAAGGAGGTGGTCGGCTTCCAGGGGAACCTGGTGTGGGACTCCAGCAAGCCGGACGGCACACCCAGGAAGCTCATGGATAACTCCAAGATACAGGGGATGGGGTGGAAGCCCAAGATTGCCCTCAAGGACGGCCTTTTCGAAACCTACAAATGGTATGTCGAGAATGTCGTCTCGGACAAGAAGTAGAGCCATGAAATTCCAGTAGTGCTGGCTTGTTGTCCATTGCTATTTACACAAAGTTGGTATCATGATTTGTACTGTTTCCATGGTTGTTACATATCAGATCATACGGTTGTCAGTTACAAGTTCACCCACATAGAAGAGGCTTGTTATGTGTTGTGTTGCCTGAATAATCTGTGGGTCGAGTTAGTATACTGCTACAAGCATAATTGTTCCGGAACACTGTTCATTGAATAGAGAAAGTTTATTGACCAAAATGATGATGGATTGATGTTGTTAGTCTAGAAACAAATGCTTGCTGAGAAAGCTCTATTTGATTTCTGAGATATCACAATGTGTTCATTGCTTCATATCCTTTAGTTTGTACTCTACTGATCACATTGAGAGGAACTTGTGATCAAAGAAGTTGTTGCTATCAACTGATTTTAATGCTATGATTTGCAAATGATCTGTGCCAAGAGTCCAAAAGTTAAGTTCAGTATGCGATGGCTCTTGTGTTTGGGTAACCACCACTTTGTTTGAGTAGGCACTTCTATCAATTCAGAAGTAACTTTGTCTTCAGATGAAGTAACTACAAAAATTCAGAGGAGGAAAGATCATTTTCTGGAATGTATTGAGTAGCCTACTCATGTGTGCCTGGTATCATATTAGAAGCTTATCCCCTTGAATATGAAATGAACTCCAGATATCTTGTTAATTTCATACGTCACATCGAAGTTATTCATGAGAAAAAGATTGGGAATGGACCTTTTTGCTGACCCAAGTGGTTAAGTAGGAAACCACACCCTATCATCAGAACTGGAAATGTCTTTGGTTTCTTCATCAGTAGTTTAAAGCAGCAGTATCCTCATGGGCCATAGCAGCAAATGTTTCAGTTTTGAGCTTTTCTAAGAATGCTACATAATATTGAGCATGCTGGATGCAAGGTATGCCTCTGATTGTCGTAATAATATATATATATATATATATATATATATATATATATATATATATATACACACCTTTTTTAGAGTTCTCTATTTATATATACTATTACACTGATGACTCAGGTTTCAAAAGTCATATAATGTAACTGTAATTAGCCTGTTTCATATGTAGCTTGCGGTCATATGGTGTATCCTCAAACCATGATGTCAGTTTGGTCTAGTTCAGATGGCCGAGGAACATATTTTTTCTGTGTGTGTTGGCTGTCTGTGCTTGAAATCATAATGATTTACCTGTGATCCATAAACAGAGAAATATTTGAAGCCGATGTCTAATGATATGTTCTTAAACCGCTTAACTTTCAACATCCGTTGTAGTCTAGCTGGTTAGGATACTCGGCTCTCACCCGAGAGACCCGCGTTCGAGTCCCGGCAATGGAAAATTTTTTGGTGTTTTAGTGGCTTCCAGTTTTCCATCTCTCCATGGCTCGTTTTCGGCCGGTGGTAGTGGTACCACTTTTTTCGAGTTTTGTCGACATGTACTCTCATGTGCTCTGGACAGCGACGGTGGCACCGGGGATCATCGCAGCCGAAAAGAAGCAAACGATGCCTTGCTTCCCTCGCTCCATTTCTCCTTTGCCTCCTCGGTTCAAAAAACGCTGCCACCCACGCTCCACGATCCTCATCTCCTTCTGTCGGTCCTTCCACACCTGCTGCTGCACCGATCATGCTTATTATGCAGAATTCCAGCTGCCGCGAGGCTATAAACCTCTCTGCTCTCCTGCCGCGGCTTCTTGTGCACGCACGCAGACTTAGCCATGGGCAACGTCCTCGTGTCCGGCGTGCAGCTCCGTCGGCGGCTGCCTGCGGTGGAGGAGCGCCTCACGCGGCCGCGCCGCCTCGTCCGCGAGCTACCGGATCTCGACGCCGGCCGCCTGCGTCGGCTCATCCGCAGTGGCGACCTCGCGCCGTGCTTTGACCCGGCCGAGGACGCCGGCGGCGATGGCTTAACCGAGGAGTGCCCCATTTGCTTCTTTGTATGTATGATCGATCACTTGTTCCTCCACAATTGTTTCCTGTTTCAGATAATTGGCACCTCTGTGTTTGAGTTGCTGTGCGCGCGTGGCACTTTTTTTAATTATTTTGTTTCTTTGCTGTTCATGCAGTTCTATCCGAGTCTGAATAGATCCAAGTGCTGTGGCAAAGGGATCTGTACTGGTGAGCTTCCATCTTCTCAATGCCTTTTCTTTCAGGCTTCAGCGATACCACAATACTGATAGAAGGTGCTGTGTATTTGTTGGGTTACTAGCTTTTCGAATTTGGAAGCAAAATCAGAGTCCTATATATTTGGCTTAATTTATTTTTTCTAACAATAGTGACATTGCACAAAACAACTTATAGTACGTAGTAAAAAACACCACCCCTGCCATATCCTTTCTTTTCAAGAAGAGGAAAAACAGCACAAGCTCAACCTTTTCTTTTTCTTTATATGCGATAGTGCCACATGTCTGTAATTTACTTCAATTGATCTGCGCCTGAATTCATCATGATCATGTCAAGTAGTAGCTAAGGGACCGAGAGGCGGATTCAGGTTCAGGCCCAAATACAACATTAGTAATTGTGCTCTTCCGGACCATGTGCAGTTTTAGTATATTAGGCCTTTGCTTTTCCTGTATTGGTTATATTGTCCTATTGCTATTCGGTTTTGTGTACAAAGACTCTGCTGATTTAGTTTCCTTCATGCTTAACGGATGCGCTATATCCTTATTAAAGCTTCTAGCCACTGAATTGCTTCATGTTGCTTCTGCCTGCAGAATGCTTCTTACAGCTGATGCCGTCCAAGACTTCTAAAGTTGTCCAGTATCCTATTTTGTGACTTTTGATTTGAACAGTTGGCTTGACATCTGATATGTAGTACATTATAGGTTCCATTTGACGTGCAAAAAACCTCTTCTGCTGAACCTAGATTTTCAGAGATGATCAACACTTCGCACTTGCATGGCACTCATCCTGAAAAATGTTCCGTTTGATTGAAGTATTAAACATGTAACCTTAAGTTGAGACACAATGATGGATACTGTAGATGAACGATTGGCTTGTTCAGTTTTTTCATCCCAATTCTTGGGTCCTTAGCTAACAACGCAGCTGCCCTTTCTGCAAAACCAAGGCCTATGCAATTGAATACCAAGGCGCTCAATTGACAAGTGGGAAGAAAATCGAACAGGAGGTATGTTTTCTACATGTAGATTCTTAATTTGTTATAGTACTGCTTATTTACAATCTGATCTTGTGCAGGGAGAACCGAACGTCAATAAGACTAAATTGAGAGTACATTCGAAATCTCAGATTACCGGCGAAATTCTTCGGCCTTAGAATTAGCTGGTTCAGTTTTGTACTTTCAGAGGTTTTCTTTCCTGGGCTGGAAAAGCTTTCATGAGTGCCATAACTCATCCTAACTGAATTGTTTGGACATCACTTCGTTCAGAAAAGAGTAGCGGCTTGTAGTACTGTACTATAAGGAGCAAAATATTCTGCTAGTGGCTGTAAAAGACTGAGGAGTTGGTGTAGAATTGTACGTCGATTCTGTAGGTGGCTCTGAAGACAAAAGTTAGGCTCCAAGTTTGTAATAGTGGTGATCAAGGGCGCCACGTCAGCATTCAATAATACAGCACCAATCACTTGGATTCCGTGCGGTGCATTCAAGATCTTTGTGTTCTTTTTGCCTTTAATAACTAGTTTTTTTATGGTTTCTCTTTCCAAAAAATTGGTCAGTGTATTTTGCCGTCATACTACTGCCTGTTAATTTCAGGATGTTATATCCTTAGCATTGAATGTTTCTCCAGCTTAGGTGCAACATTTTTGCTCGTTTAGGAATTCTTCATTTCTTCCACCAGATCCATCATATGTTTGATAACTCGATTCCATTTGTTTGCAGACATTTTTCAAACTCCATCGTGTCAGTAAACTTACTTTTGTTGTATTAGAATGAGGAAGTTTTCTCGTCACTATCTGAGTAAGGTTGCGGATGGAAGGAATCTTTGTAACTTAACTGAGTTCCCCATGACGATTAATTAGAAACAAACCATACATTCGAGTATTTGGACGCCAAAGCCTTAAGACAAGGCATGCCCAATCTAGAAACTTATACCCAGTATTGAGAGCTCTCTAGCGCAGAATAGCGGCAACTGATTCAGACAAGTCTCTCGTCACTTCCTAAGACAAGACGAACTGCCGATGGCGAAGCTCCAAAGCATTAGGTCGCCTTCAGATGCGCCACTGAAGGAGCCGAGCCAACTTTTACAGTAAGCATCATGTGCAGCAAATACACTATTCGAAAACTGCGGCTATAAATCTAGACCACTTCCTGAACATACCATCAGCCAGCCATCACAAAAGCACAAGCTTGATCAGTGAATCAGTGATCACTAATCAGCAATGGCGGCTAACAGAGCTCTTGCTCTTTCTGTTCTTGTTATTGTGCTGCTAGTTGCAGTAGGCGTTGTGAAGGCCAGGCCAGCGAGGAGCAACCTGGGCCTGGGCATTGATGCCGGTGCAGGCCTTGGCATTGGGCTTGATCTTGGGCTGGGTGGCTCTGGGTCAGCATCTAGTTCGGGCATACGCTCAGGGTATGGTTACGGCTCCAGCTCTTCCTATGGAGCTGGGAATGCAGGCGCAGCATCTGGTTGTGGATCGGGCACGTCATCATGCTCGGGCTCAGGGTCCAGTTTGGGCTCGGGGTCTGTGGGCGAACTTTTTTTATTTTTAATTTTTTTTAAAAAAATTTACAAAATTAATTCTCCGTTTCGAAATATGACAGAACTAGTCGTCTACAGTGGGCGTTTTTTAAAAAACGCCCACTGTGGGCGTTTTTTGTGACGTGGCAAACGGCCGGCCGGCGCCGGTGCCGGCGTTTGCGGGCGGCCAGGGGGCCGCCTGCAAAAGAGCGCGGCCGGCCTCGCCTGTTTTGCGGGCGGGCCCCGGAGCAGTAAAAAAACGCCCACTGCGTGGGCGTTTTTTCCTATCCAGGGGCCCCCTGGCCGCCAAAAAACGCCCACACAGTGGGTTTTTTCCTGTTCAGGGGGCCGCCTGCAAAACAGGCGAGGCCGGCCGCGCACTTTTGCAGGCGGCCCCCTCGCCGTCAAAAAACGCCCACACAGAGGGCGTTTTTTGACCTCCAGCTATATATACCCAGCCCCCCTTCAGATTTTCATTATATTCACTAAAATTTTCAGAAAAAAAGGAAGAAGAGAGGAGGGAGGAGAAGGAAGTAACGGCGAAGCCCTGCCAGTTTGAGACCTCGGCTTATAGGTAAGTTTCTCATACATTACAAGTCTGTTGCTATGCATTAGTAAAATATAATGTGCACTAGAGTTGTTTAGTTTTTAGTTGACTCTGGGTAGATCTGTGAGTAGTATGTATATTAGATCTATAAATAATGATGTTAGAGCATTGCAGTTCGTGTTAGAAATAATGATGTTTCTTTTATGATTTAAACAATGGATTGCATGATTTGAAATGTGACAAATATCGTATTTTCTCTGAATAGATATGTCAACCAAAGTGATGTTTCGGTTGTTCCATGGTAGTGGCACTGTCAGATATGGGCCGTATGGTATAGATCTGTCTGAATTTGGGTCAACACTAAAGGGGATAGATAGGCCAGCGAAAAAAAAATTTCGGTCAGTGTGTAACTGGTTAATGAGGGTATTTCATATCAACCCAGAGGTGAACACAATAAAAGTAAATGTAGTAGTCAACCGTGGCAACGAAGAATGCTTCTGGGAATTGATGTCGGTAGATTGCACCGAAATATGGAAATGGTACGTAGAAAATGCATTGCAGCGGGGCTGGAAACCCAGCATTTTCATGGAGGTGCACGATAAAGACAATGCAACCTTGCAAGATGTGGAGGGTACAAGCATGGTTAGGACTGATGCTGAAATAGAAGAGGGAAATGACCGTGCTGAACAAGGAGAAGAACAGGGACATGATGTGCAGCAACCAGAAAGAGAAGAAGAAACCAGTGAGCCGAGAGGCTTGGCAGATGAGGGCGATAGGATCAACTCCATTGTTCAGGCAATGGAAAACGAAGATGCGGCGAATGAGGAAGTGGAGGGTTATGAATCTTCTGATGAGGAAGGATGCAATATGAATCCATGGCAGTGGTCTAATGAAGACTTCTCTGGACTTGCTATTTCAGAGGGATACCATGTTCCATGGGAGTATAAGGAGAATGAGGTAATCGAGGGAGCGATGTACGCAGAGAAGGAAGAATTGATGGAGGCAGTCAAGCTTTGGGCTGTATCACTGCAGAGGGAGTTCTGGGTAGCAAAGTCCATAAAGTGTGTATACAAAGTTAAGTGCATGAGATCCAGCGATGGTTGTCCGTGGAGGGTGCATGCATTCAAGGAAAAGTGGAAGGATTATTGGAAAGTGTCAATAGTCACTCAGCACAACTGTCACTTGAAAGGTGTACAGAAGTACCACAGAAACATGACATCTGCATTTATTGCTGCAGAGATGTATTCAGATGTTGTGCATAATCTGAGATACGAGCCAAGGTCAATAATAAGGCATATCAAAGATAAATTCAAATACACCATTTCATATGCTAAGGCGTGGAGGGCAAAACAGAAGATTATCGAGATGAGATTTGGCATATTCAAAGCCTCATATGATAATTTACCATCTCTTCTTCAATGCATAGCCGCCAGAAATCCAGGGACATGTACAGATCTTATAACATACCCAACCATGGAGAATGACCGTGCAGTATTGGTCTTGCAACGAGCTTTCTTTGCACTAGGTGCTTGCATCAGGGTATTTGTGCATTGTCGTCCAGTACTCTGTATTGACGGGACATTTCTGACAGGTAAATACAGAGGTCAGATACTAACAGCAATTGCCGTGGATGGGAACAATCAAGTTCTACCACTGGCATTCGGTTTTGTGGAGAGCGAGAATACCAATAGTTGGTATTGGTTTCTCAAGCAGGTGAAGGTTAGCATTGTTGGTATGAGGCCTGGTGTATGTCTAATTCATGACCATCACGCTGGCCTTCTTCGGGCAATTGAATATCTAAAGCACGGTGATGCAGAGATGGGATATGGTAAAGATTGGCCAGATGTTCAAAGTCGGTGGTGTATGCGTCACATGGGTGCTAATTTTTACAAGCAGTTTAAGCGCAAGAGCTTGATGGATCTATTCAAGAGGCTGTGCGGACAGAATCAACAGAAAAAATTCAACGAGCTTTGGAGGAGGTTGGACAAGCTCACAATGAAGCATATGGAAGAACACTCAAGCCGATCAGCACCTGTTGATGAGGATGGTCCAGAGTCCTTAGGACCGCTGCCCACAGATGGTCCAAACATCAGAAGGAGATCGGCATCTGCTGTGAGAAATTTTTCGCATTGGATAGAGAATGAGCCTAAGGAGAAGTGGTCTTTGCTGCATGATGTCGGCGGAGCGCGGTTTGGTATTATGACAACTAATTTGGCTGAAGTTTACAACTGGGTGATGTGTGGTGTTAGAGACCTTCCCTTGGTTGCCATTGTTGAGTTCATCCTGCATGGAACATGCAGATATTTCAGAGACCGGTACCAAGTCGCTGCCCTATCAATGCAAGTGCGAGGTGTTTTCTTCGGACAAATGCTGACAAATTATCTGGAGGAAAAACGTAAGAAGGCAAAGGAGTATAGAGTTATAACTCAAGGTACTAGAGAGCACCGATTTGAAATCTTGTGTGCTGATAAGGCCAAGCGTGGAATATATAGAAGAAGAGTTGTGCAAGAATGCATACTTAGAGAGGATGGGTATTGCGCATGCACGTACCACAAGCCAAGACTCTACCACAAACCATGTTCCCATGTTATTGCAGCGAGCTCGGAGTGTGGAATACTTGATCGTACTTTTGTATCTTCCTATTTCACCAAGGAAGTCATATTGCATACATGGTCACATGAAATTTATGGTTTTAGCATAGCGGGGAATTTTACAGGTACAGTACCGCAACCTACCTATATTCCAGACCCAAGTAAGATCAGAGACAAGGCTGGGCGTCGGAAGACAAGACGTATTCGAAACGCCATGGATGAGTCCGAAGCAGGTGGAAGGTACACACGTTGCAGCAAATGCGACAAGGAAGGACATACTTACAAGAAGTGCCCCAAGGACTCAGACATGGCCACAACAGCAGAAGCCCCGCCATCAGGATCCGGATTGGATGGTACCCCGCCAACAGGAGAAGGGACAACTTCTAGGCCCACCAGGCCAAGGCGTGCACGCGTGCCTCGTGGTTCGATCGTGTAGTGATGTGTAGAGAGCTTGGTTAAGATTATGTAATGTACGGTTTTTGCTTTGTTGTAACTGGAGTGAATAAACTTATTGTTTCAACTATATTCTGGATGTAATGTTCATAATCTCAGTCTTGTATTTGAATATATTTCTGTTACATGTTGTATGTGCAGTCTTTATGTTTCAAATTCGATCATTTGTTGTTGTATCTTAAATTTATTGTTGTATACTTTTTCACTTTCTATTTGCATGTGTCATATGTGTTAACTGTGATATTGTCATGCAGGGATGGCGGACGACACACCGGAGCTGCTAGATCGAGGGATCGATCTGCAGCACCGCTCGTACCGTATTGCGGTGCAGAACACAAATCTGTCCGTACTTCGACCGCGACCGTCTAGACGTCTACTTTCAGTGGACCCTCGGTTCTGTTCCAGGTATCCGTTGACTCTTTCAATTCTCCCAATTAAGTACACATGGCTTCTTAATAACATAAAATTTTTATGTGCAGGTTACGTGAGGCAGGCCTCCTCCCGTTGTGTCGTCTTATGGAGGCTCGAGCTGGTGAGGCCGATGAGACGAGGAGGTGGAGTTTCGATAGGTCTCTTCTAGCAGCCCTGGTCGACCGATGGAGGCCGGAGACACACACGTTCCACCTGCCGTGCGGGGAGGTCGCACCGACGCTTCAGGACGTTGCGTTCTTGCTTGGCCTTCCCCTCGCTGGCGATGCCGTTGGGCCAGTCGACGGACTTCATGATTGGCGAGACGACATGATGGCCCGCTTCAGCCACGTACAGTGTCCCCCTGCACTTCCAGCTTTGAGCAGCCTCCCTCCGTACACGACCATGGGCCCGTCGCAGCAGTGGCTCATGCAGTTTACCGTAAGGCCTAATTTAAAAGAATTTTATCAATTTACAGTTCTACTCAACTTTATTAACTATATCTTTTTTAGTCCGATCAGCTACACCCAGAGGCTGACGTGTACTCTGTGCAACGGAGCTTGGAGGCCTACTTGTTATGGCTTTTTGGCTGGGTCATATTCACCAGCAGCGCGGGACATGCCGTCGACAAGGTCATGATCCCCTACGCGCGCGCGATCGCTGATGCTGACGAGGGAGCAGTGCCACAGTGGAGCTGGGGATCTGCCGTACTGGCGGCGCCGTACAGGGGGCTTTGCGAAGCGTGTACCAAGATAGAAACAGGTTCTTTGCTCACTGGTTGCCCCCTCCTTCTACAGCTATGGGCAGCTGAATGGTTCGCGATTGGTCGACCTGTGGTGGATCACACCGCCTACGAGGAGGACCTGTACTTGCAGCTTTCGCCCGAGGACTTCCCCACCATGGGTACAGTCTGGTGCTGTCGTCAGGTTGGTGTTCCTAGCTGACGTATATAGTTAATTCGTATCGTACCTTCTAACCCATTTATTGTTATATTTCAGCGACGATGGGCACATATGCAGGTCACGCGGTCGTACAACGAGTTTATGCTGGAGTTCGACAGGATACAGCCGACCGACGTGATCTGGGAGCCTTACAGCCAGGAGGCTATCCACGCACGAGCTCCCCTTGGGCTGTCCGCGTTGTGCACACGTGACCAGGCCTTCTGGCTGACGCTCTGACCGATGGTGTTTGACATATTCGTCGAACCGCACTGCCCAGGGTGTGTTTTGCGCCAGTTCGGTCTCATGCAGCCGTCCCCCGTCCCTATCATCCGTACCGTCCCTACAGATGCTCATAGGTAAGTACTACTAACAACTGACTTTGAAAAATTAATCGCAGTAAACATGTCTTACTCAAATTTGTGTTCAGGCTGACTCGGAGGGGACAGGTCGACGGCAACTTATGGGTTCCACGTCTGTAGCCATACGTGGATGATTGGTTGCTTGCCACAGAGGACGTCGTTGATGAGTACCGCCCCCACACCGAGGACTCGTACATGATGTACCTCTGGTGGTACCAGCCTCGTACCCGCACACGTGTCACCTTCGTTCCTCCAGAGCAGCAGCCACACGTCACCGCCGTGGGTGACGCTTACCCTGTGCACCATGATCAGGATTACTTCCGTGTGGTGAGTACTTGAATCTCTCATATATATCAGTAGTTCATTACGTATATCTTTCATGTAACTTAAAACTAAAATTAGGTCGATGGTACGCAACTACTTTACACGGAGATGGACTCCGTGTGTCGCCGCTTGGAGGGTGGCTTGGCGTTGACAGTCGACGAGCAGCGCACCTCGTACACGCGGATGCGTACGACGCTTAGATCCGTGATGAGGGATCTCACTTGTTGGACCTCCGACGCAGCGCCTCAAATTCCTGCACCGGCACCCGCAGCACGTCCTCCTGCACCCTAGAACAGAGGTAACTGCGTGTACCCCACCTCGTCTACCTATGTTTTTCTAATATGGATGATTGTGTGACTTACGACGACACCTTTCACAACGTTCACTACGCCGTACCTTCGTTCCTCCGGAGGGGGTCCTCGGTGCACGGAGCAGAGGCATCCAGGCACTTCACTCATGCTCCACCCAGCGCGTCGGCCCATGGTGAGGGTTCCTCCGCTCAGGGAGCAGCCTGGGGAGCCTGGCCTTCGCCCCATGGAGTGGGTACCTCCGCTCAGGGAGCAGCCTGGGGAGTCCTGGGTACCTCCGCGCAGGGAGCAGCTTCGACGTCGGCCCAGGGAGCCGGCACCTCGTCGTGGACCTACCGACTACCTAATGACCCCCCCACTGACGCATCGATCAGCGACGAGGAGGTCGAGATCGGCCCTTCACAGCTTGCAGGAGCATCTCCGCCCTACACGCAGGAGTTATCACAGATGACTCCTGTGCAGCACGTCCGCGCGACTCGAGGTGTTCCACCGGATCGCTACACCTACTCGTCGGGGCACGTGCGACCGAGGAGGCCGAAGAGGGGTAGGGGGCAGGGGCAGGGACAGGCTCCGGGACAGTAGTACCCTGTACGATGTAATTACTGTCTTCATGTATGATACGCACTATTCTTTTGTCAAAATTTACCCTAAACCGTAAACCCTAAACCCTAAAAACCCTAAACCCAAAAAACCTTAAACCCTAAACCCTAAAAACCCTAAACCCTAAACCCTATACCCTAAACCCTAAACCCTTACATGCTTGCATTACATCCATTATAATAGTCCATTACAGCACAGTTAAAAGTCACGGAAACAGTTTATTACAATAAAATTATAGGTCCGCTAGGGCGATGAGCTACTAATCCGAATTCATCTAACAAAACGGCCCTAATAATCCGAAACATAACCGGGAAGCAAGTCTTCATCTTCAGAACCACTATCCTCTCCCACAAACTCATTGGTACGGCTACGCTCAGCTGCGTTGGCCTCTTCTTCCTTTTTTTTGTAGTAAGCAGCCTCCAAGTCATCAACGGCTTGGGTGAACGCTTCATCATACTCCTCTTCTTCCTTTTTTTTATAGTAAACAGCCTCCAAGTCATCGAGGGCTTGGGTGAACGCTTCATCATACTCCTCGTCCTCGTCGTTCATCGGCATCTCCGCCTCCGCCATCTTCTGCTTCATCTTCGCATCAGCACTCCTCTTTTCGGCCTCCTTCATCTTCTCCCTCGCATGCAAGGATGCTTCCTCTTCTCTCTTCTTTTTCCATGCATCACAGTCTTTCTTCCACCGAGCAGCACTTGGGGTTTGGACACGCAATCGTCGGGCATAGTCAACCTGCGCTCGCTTCCGCATCTTAATGTAGTTGTCCACAAGCTGAGTACCAGACCTGAACTTCAGGTCCATTACTTGCTTTTGCTTCAGTGTATCCATGTATTCCCTGCGGTCTTCAACATGGGCAAAAACCTCCCACTTGCATTTCCTAAGGCTCTGTGATCAAACGGAACAATTTAAAGTCAGCAAATACAAAAAGTTTGGATATCAAGTGAGCAACAAGTGGAACAAAAGGACCTCGTCGTAATCAACCATATGGCCGCACCAATAGCCTATTCCAAGCTCCGATGGTAGTAGGCCATACTGCGCTTCGACACCACATTTGCACAACACAGGAGGCTTAGGGGTAACCACTTTTCTCTTCTTGTCCACCTTCGGCTCCGGCCATTTGTTCTTTGGACCCCACAGCCACTCCCTGAAGTTACACTTCCGCAACAAGGTATACCCACCCTACAATGTAAAATGTTAGTACATGCACAAATACTAAGAAAGCCATGACCGCATACAATTTGCACTTACTCCGGCGGGGTTAGGACATTCGAACTCGTTAGGCCTATCTGAACTTATTACAGAATAATCTCCGCATTTGCAACGAGGTGGAGATTCAAGCCATCTCAATTGGGCTATTTTCTTCTCCTCGTTTGTCATTGGGGGGGTCAGGGGGAGGTGCCAGCCACCGCTCGAATTGATCGGGTGGATTATGCTTCCCTTTCCACCATTCGTCAAACTAGAGATACCTTGGGTCGAATTTGTCTGGACCGTCAATCCACTGAAAGAAAAAGCACCGCTCATGGGCCTACAAAACATGATTGCTAACGACATTGTTAGAGATGCAAGAGCCGCAATTACTAGCAATGAATAAAGGCGCAATGACAGAGGTGCAATTACTTACATTGAATCCACCGCATGTGTAGTAGCAACGGGCAGCTGTGTCCTCAT
>CM041644.1:34165563-34183022 GCA_023333625.1 Bothriochloa decipiens | reverse complement strand
CGAACTTGCACTGGGAATGGAGTCCCTCTGTAGTGTTCTCGTCTGTTGATGCCCTAGGTCCCGTTCGTTGGTGAACTGGTGATATCGAGAATTTAGAAATCCACATGCATGAAGTGGTATACGGATGGTTGGAGCCGTGTATGCCATGGAGTGACCTAGCGTGGGGCCAGAGAATCCCATCTGTGTCATAGTGTGTTTTACTGTGGGGTTTAAGTTCCCATGTATCTCGGTACGCTGGGCCGTAGAGCTCACGTGTACCATGTGGTGATATACGGCTGAGGTTGTTATCCCGGTATATCGGTGCACCTGGGGTGCTTCGGAGTTAAAGTCTCCGGTATGCTCAGTCACCTAGGTCCCAGCTGGGTATGAAAATGGATTTGAATCGCCGTTGCTTCTCGGAGAAGAAGACTCGATCGGTGTTCATCAGCGTAGTAATAACTTGAACAACGATTAAGGTTCAATAATGAAGTTGGTTGATAATGGGAGTTAGTACCAGCAACTTCTCTTTCTGTAAAGCTTTTCTGCAAAATTTCTTATCTCTTTCAAGCCTTACCTTGTCCCTCTAGCCTGCATCTCTTGAGTCTCTACCCTTCTCTTTCGTCGGGTCAGTCTTGTTGAGTACTGTTGTACTCAGGGATTGTTGAACCCCTGTTGCAGGTGAGCTTCATGGGCAGGAGTGTTTTGCATCCTGCTGCATGACAATCGTCGAGGAAAGCAACGACGAATAAAGATGTTCAGCTCTTGGGCAGAGCTTTTAGGTAATATTATAATCTACTGCTACTCCACTGCTGTTATGGTTTGTATAATTTAAACCTATTATTGTAAATATTTGAAACTCAGAGTTTTGTAAATGTATGTTATTGTAAGACTTCCACTGTTTTACTCCGTGGTAATTTATTTATATCAAACTGTTGTAATACTGCAATGTCTCTCTACAATGATTGATCCTGCTCGGAGAATCGTGGATGATTCGGGATTTACCCGACAGACTTTTTAAGTCGTATGGAACACAGTCATGGTTATTTGGAGTCTGTTTAGACAATAATCATGCGTGTGGGCCATATGATTTAGGAGGTTCTGCCACAGCTGGTATCGGAGCTGGATCATTGTTGCAAAGAGTTGTTGTAGTATTCTCTTGTGAAAACTTCAAAAGTTTTGAGTCAAATAATTTTAACTTGACTATTTTGGGTCCAACTTGCTTATTTATTATCCATGATTCTTTCTATCGACCCTTATTCTGATTTTACAAAGTGTGATGGAGAAATAGCATATTATATTACCCTATGTTATAAAAGTTATATATATGCAAGTGTTGCTTTCTTTTATGTTTAGATCATAAGTTCGTTCATGCATCATGCTTAATTAATTTATTTAATTACTTTTCCCCTTTAAAGTGGTTTGGGTTAAGTAGTGTCAATCCTTTTCATGCTAACCTTTAGACTTCTTCCTATCTATCCTATCTTGCTTCAGGATGGCCATTACCAAGCAAACACCTCGCAAGAGCACTGCACCAAAAGGAGTACCTCGACACCAGTTAGCTCCTAAATATGAGATCGGAGAAAGTAGTAGCAATCCGCATCAGGATCCGCAGGCTGAGATAGCAAGGCTTAGATCTGAGTTAGAAAGGGCTGAAACCGATAGGACTTTAGAGGCCACCGAAATCACTTCGTTGAGGCGATCTCGGAAGTATATGAAGCACCAAAGAAATGATGCTTGGGCAAGAGAAGATGCAGCAAATGTTCATATCCAAGAACTTGAAGACTATGTGGAAGATTTGGAGGAATATGCGGAGGAGGCTGACGATGAATGTGTGAGGTTGAATAACTTACTGGATCCTGAATACCAAAGACAGGCAGTTCAGGATGACCTCGGTCTTGTAATGGGTCAGGATGAGGAAGAGGAAGATCCTGAAGAATTAGAATTTATCGAAGAGGATGTCATTGATGAAGAAGAGGAAAACCAAATGGATATAGAGAATGAAAGTGAAGAAGAAGATGTTATGGAAGAAGAAGATCCTGAGATAGTAGAGGAAGAGCCTGAAGAGGAGGAGGACCCTGAGGAAGATGAGTAAGGAGTTTGGGAAGTAAGATGTGTAATATATCCTTTCTTTGCTTTCTAGAGCCTAGTAGGTATGGGAAGTCTTGCCGGAGTGCAGACTGATGTAATAAAATAATGTAACATAAGTATGTTACGCCTTTGTAATATATCCTTATGAAATCCAATAAGGCTTTGTGAATAAAGTATAGTTTGTGTATCAACAGATGCCTGCTCATACCCGTTCCCGTGATGCTGCTGGCTCATCTCAGGATGGAGGTGATATCCCTAATCCTCCACCAGTTCCACCCACTCTGGCTGATGCAGTTGCAGCATTAGTCACTGCAACCACAATGATGGCTCAAAACCAGAATCAGAATGCCCGACAGGGAAATCATGGGCGGAACCATAGAGATGAAACCACATATGTGGATTTCACAGACACTCGACCTCCGGTTTTCAGCAGAGTAGATGAACCCATGGAGGCTGATGATTGGCTCCGCACTATGGAGCAAAAGTTTGGACTGATTGAATGCACAGAATATCAAAAGCCCATGTTTGCAGCCCAGCAGTTGAGAGGTACTGCAGGAGCTTGGTGGGTAAATTTCGTTGCTGCTCAGCCCGAAGGCCATCGCATTACTTGGACTGAATTTCGAGAAGCTTTTTGAGCACATTTTATTCCCGAGGGAATAATGACTATAAAGCTCGAAGAATTTCTTTCCTTGAGGCAAGGTGATATGTCGATAATGCAATATTTTGGCAAATTTAATCACTTGTCTCAATACGCGTCAGACTATGTTAGTACTGACCGTAAAAAGAAAGAGTGTTTTCTAAGAGGTCTGAATAGTAAAATTCAGAGAATGATGACGGGAAATCCAAATGCCACTTTTCATGAGGCGGTGAATATCGCTATCTCTTATGAAGATAAGAATCATCAACATCTGGAAACCAAAACGAAGAAGGGTGTACCCTCTGGATTTTCTGGTGGCAATCCAAAACGTCAGAAAATAATCTATCACCCTCAGAATCATTTTCGTCCACCTTATCGTCCACCACAATATCAAGCACCGCAACAGGCATTCGCTCGTCCTGTTGCTAATCTTTCATATCCACGACAGCCGAATGCCCCTGGTGTTCGTAACTTCAATTCCCAGCCACCGATTTTCCCCTGTTATAATTGTGGAAAGCCCGGTCATTTTGCGCGAAACTGCCCGCATCCGAGGCAGTATAACTCTTATGTCCCTAGAGCTTTTGCACCACAACAACAACCACAGAATCAGCATAAGCCAGGAAATCAGAAGGTGCTGAATAATAAGAATGAACAGAAGTCTGACAGAGTGTTCTACACTCAAGTTGGGGAAATCCCAGAAGGAGAGCCCGTCATGATGGGTACGTTTCCTGTTGCTGATCATCCTGCAATTATGCTATTTGATTCTGGTGCATCACATACATTCATTAATGGTATGTTTGTTAAGACACATGAAATTCCAATAATGGAGACAAAAGAACAGTTCTTTATACAGTCGCCTGGGGGGCGTATGTGTACTAAAGAAATGGTACAGGATGTGCCAGTAAGTTTAGGTGGGTATATTTTTTCCACTGATATGATAATATTAAAGGATCAAGATATAGATGTGATCCTGGGTATGAATTGGATGAAACGGCATGGCGCTGTGATAGACATCCTAAATAGAACAGTAAGATTGAGCATACCCAATTGCAAAACTTCACTTCTTATCCAACTTCCGACACTTAAGAGGAATGTTCAAAAGGTATGTGCAACCTCTGTAAAAGAAATTGAGGATATACCAGTGGTTTGTGAGTTTCCTGATGTATTTCCCGATGAGTTACCTGGTTTACCTCCTGATAGAAATGTGGAGTTTAGAATTGATTTGAAACCTGGTACTGCTCCAATATCCAGAAGAGTTTACCGGATGGCACCACCTGAGCTAGCAGAACTCAAGATTCAATTGCAAGAGCTACGAGATAAAGGTTTTATTCAACCTAGCTCTTTACCTTGGGGATGTCCTGCTCTCTTTGTGAAAAAGAAAGATCAAAGTTTAAGGTTATGTGTGGATTATCGTCCCTTGAATGAAGTAACCATTAAAAATAAGTATCCTCTACCCCGCATTGATCTGCTTTTTGATCAATTGGCAGAAGCAAAGGTATTCTCTAAGATTGATCTTAGATCTGGATATCATCAAATAAAGATTCGTCCGGAAGATATTCCAAAGACCGCTTTTACCACTCGGTACGGTCTGTATGAATATTTGGTTATGTCTTTTGGACTTACCAATGCACCGGCCTATTTTATGTATTTGATGAACTCAGTGTTCATGCCAGAACTGGATAAGTTTGTGGTTGTTTTTATCGATGACATATTGATATATTCTAAGAATGAAGAAGAACATGCTAAACACCTCAGAATTGTCTTGCAACGTTTGCGAGAACATCAACTGTATGCCAAGTTCAGTAAATGTGAGTTTTGGCTGAAAGAAGTGAAATTTCTTGGACATGTGTTATCAAGCAAGGGTGTTGCTGTCGATCCTAGTAAAATAAAGGATATACTGGATTGGAAACCACCAAAGACTGTGCACCAAGTT
Organism: Bothriochloa decipiens; assembly: GCA_023333625.1. Lineage (NCBI taxonomy): Eukaryota > Viridiplantae > Streptophyta > Magnoliopsida > Poales > Poaceae > Bothriochloa > Bothriochloa decipiens. The sequence continues at coordinate 34,178,385 of CM041644.1, read as the reverse complement.
CGAAGCTTTCTGGGAATGGCGGGTTATTACCGTCGTTTCATACCAGATTTCTCGAAGATATCCAAGCCAATAACTGAATTGTTAAAGAATGATGTCAAGTTTATTTGGTCACCTGCCTGTGAAGAGGCATTTCAGAAATTGAAGAAACTAATGACTACTGCACCTGTTCTAGCACAGCCAAACATTGAGAAGCCGTTTGATGTCTATTGTGATGCTTCTGGTATAGGTATTGGATGTGTGTTGATGCAAGAAGGGAGAGTCATTGCATATGCTTCTAGACAGCTGAAGAAACATGAGGAGCATTATCCCACACATGATTTGGAATTGGCAGCTGTTGTTCATGCCTTAAAAATATGGCGACATTATTTGTGGGATAATAGATGTAATATTTACAGTGATCACAAGAGTTTGAAATACATATTCACTCAAGATGATTTGAATATGAGGCAAAGAAGATGGTTAGAGTTAATCAATGATTATGATTTGGAAATCTATTACCATCCTGGAAAAGCCAATGTAGTGGCTGATGCACTCAGTCGAAAAAGTCACTGTCATTGTTTAACGGTGAAGCCTTGGGATGTCTCTATATGTCATGATATAGAAAAACTGGGTATAGAGATGGTGCCACAAGGTAGTTTGTCTAACATTGTTGTTAAGACAACCCTCAAAGATCAAATTATTGCTGTTCAGAGAAGTAATAAGGGAATTAAGCATATCAAAAAGAAAGTCAGAAATGAAAAGAATTCTTGTTTCACAATTGATGAAGCAGATGTCCTATGGTATAAGAATCGTCTGGTTATACCAAAAGATTCTGAGTTAAAACAAAAGATATTTGACGAAGCACATCTGTCAAAGTTTTCTATTCATCCAGGAAGTAATAAGATGTATCATGATCTGAAATAGAGATTTTGGTGGACCAAGATGAAAATAGAAATTGCTAAGTATGTGGCTCAATGTGATACTTGTCAGAGAGTCAAAGCTGTTCATTTGAAGTCAGCAGGAGAACTTCAGCCATTACCTATTCCAGCTTGGAAATGGGAAGATATAAGTATGGACTTTATAGTGGGTCTACCCAGGACAACAAAAGGTTTTGATTCAATCTGGGTCATAGTGGATCGACTCACAAAAACGGCACATTTCCTTCCAGTTCAAAATACAAATTCAGCTTCGCAATATACCAAACTATATTTTGAGCGTATCATAAGTCTTCATGGAATACCAAAGACCATTGTTTCTGATAGAGGCACGCAGTTTGTCTCCCAGTTTTGGAAACAATTACACAAGTCTTTAGGTACTGATCTTCTGCACAGTATAGCCTACCATCCTCAAACAGGAGGTCAGACTGAAAGAGTAAATCAAATACTTGAAGATATATTGAGAGCATGTGTTCTTAATTTTCCAGAGAAATGGGATGAGTGTTTACCCTTAGCTGAGTTCTCTTATAATAATAGTTATCAAGAAAGCATCAAAATGGCACCATTTGAAGCATTGTATGGTCGCAGATGTAGAACTCCATTAAGTTGGTCTGAACCCGAAGAAAGAAGATTTTTCGGAGTTGATTTAGTAAACGAAACTGAAGCAAAAGTTAAACAGATACAACAGAATATAAAGAAAGCACAATCTCGTCAGAAGAGTTATGCAGACCAAAGGCGTCGACCATTGTGTTTTAATAAAGGAGACTATGTATATCTAAAGGTGTCACCCATGAAAGGAGTTACCCGATTTGGAGTTAAGGGTAAGTTAGCACCTCGTTATATAGGACCATTTCAAATTCTGGCACCAGTTGGAAAGGTATCATATCGTCTGCAACTGCCTGAACAGTTGTCGGCCGTACATAATGTGTTCCATGTGTCCCAACTTAAGAAATGTCTTCGAGTGCCGGATAAAGTCATTGATGTTGAAGGTATTGAACTTGAACCTGATTTGACCTACTCTGAGTATCCAATCCAGGTTTTGGATCAGAAGGATCGTGTTACGTGAAGCAGAACAATTAGGTGGTATAAGATACAATGGGATCAACATTCAGAAGAAGAAGCTACTTGGGAATCAGAGGATTTTCTGTTAGAAAACTTCCCAGAGTTTTATGCTTCTATCTAAATGGTAATTTCCTCTATGAGTTGTAACTTCTCTATGAGTGGTACAATTCCTTTCCTTTATAAACTTAGTAGAAGTGTGTTTTCCTGACACATTTCCTTTTCCATTACTTCACTCGAGGCTTTAAATCTCGGGACGAGATTTCCTTAAGGGGGAAAGGCTGTAACACCTCTGGTGTTATATTAACTAAAACATGCCATGTCATCATATGCACTACAAAGCATCCATGTTTAAGTCAACCTTAATGTGCATTAACTAAAACAAGTTTATATTTCATAGGTTGATTGAGTTTCTGTAATGTTTGTCACATGAAATAATAAAACCCTATTTTCGAATGTCATCGCAAATGCTTAGTTTATACTCTATGTACTTGAGGTGTAAACTGTGTTTACACTAGTGCCAAGCATAGTGTATAAGTCTAAGTCCAACCCTAAAAATGATTTCCATATTTGAAATTAAATTTGGATTCCCAAGCTTATTTCTAAGTTTGGCTATTCAAGTTTAAATTCAAATTGGAAATGGTATAAAAGGTTTTTCAAAAGTTAACTTGGTCAACCAAGGGTGTCATTGGGTCAATGACCTAAAAATGTCCTTGGATGATGTTTGTGATCACTAATAACCAACCAATTAAGTTAGAAACCAAATTGAATTTAAATTCTATTTCAAAAAACCCTTTATTTTCAAACCTATATTTACCCCCTTTTCCCTAATTCAAAATATATAAGGAATTTGGAGGTACTCTAAAAATACAGTTTGTAGATCTTGACAAGAGCTACAAAGTTGGTATATAAAGTTTTTCAAGTTTCCAAAAAGAATTTCAAATTAATTTGAAAATACTGTTTCTAGCATTTATCCCCTTTTGATTTTAAAACCATAATTCAAAAATTATGCATAGTCTGAGACAACTTTGTATATGAAAAATGTTTGGTTTGACAAGCTCAACATTTCATAGTTTTTAAGATTTTCAAGTTTTGTTGAAAAATCAAAAGTAATTTCAAATGTTTGTTTCTAGGGTTTTATCCCCTTTTCAAACCTGAATTCAAATTTCAAAATTGAGACAGAATTTGAGGATGCCAATTAAAAGAAAAGTGTAGCTCTTGAAAAGTTATGCAAATGATATTTTTGGAGATTTTCATGTTCCTACATAAATTTTAGAGTAATTTGTATTTTAAACTGAATGGCAATTCTGTAAATAACTCGAACAGTACCTAACCCTATCGGCGCCCGCCATGGCCAGCTTCTCATCGCGCGCCGCTGTCCACCGCCGCGCCTTCCCGGCCATCAGAGCGTTTTCGGACGCGAGAAACTTCACCGTCGTCGTGTCACTCACTCAAAGCACCGCTCCTTGCTATAAATAACAGTCGGCCGACGCCGTTCTTCTCTTTTCTTCCTCCCGCCGCCGTCGCCGACGACCTCGCTCCGCCGCCCGAATTCGCCGCCGATGCTCCACCTCTGTCCAATTGCTCTCGCCCAAAGCTCCGCCACTTCCTCACGGTCCTTTTGGGCCAGTTCATGTTTGCTCTCCTCGCTTGAGCCACCCGTACGCAGCCTTCTTCTCCGCGGCCGGTCAGTCGCGCCGCCGTGCCATCGCCGCCGTTTGCCGCCGCCGGAGGTGAATATATTTTACCTTCGACCTAGTAATCATTTTCTCCGTGTCGTCCTGCATCTGAAGCGCACCTTGGTTTGAGCAGCGCATCGCCGGAGCCTGCCATGACGCCGTCGTGCCATCGGAGCGCAGCCACCACCATCACCGCCGTCGATCGCCGCTCAACCCAACCACTCCGGACCTCCATTAACGTGCGCATCAGCGCCATGGTGAGCTCCTGCATCTATCTATGCCGTCAATTTCATCAAACCTGCATCGCAGCCGCCGGCCACCGTGGCTCGCTGCAGGCACAGCCATGCCGCTCCGCCGCGCGCGTTGCCGTTCTGTCCAGGGACCGAGAGCGACCCTCATGTAGTTACCAAACCTGTCCGTTTAAGTGTCCTACGTGAGTTCGTGTGGTCGCCGTCACCGGAAATCGCTCTGGTGAGCGACGCCGGCGCGCCCGAGCTCCGCCGCGCCGCCATTGCCGCCGGCGTGGGTGTCGCCGCCACTTCCCCGCGTCGTTAGCTAGCTTGTTGTACTCCTTGTGTCAAGATGAGTCCAACGGACCAAACCCCATCACCGAAAACCTCACCGACGGCGAGAAATCGCCGGTCAACTCCGGCGGGGTCGACTGTTGACCCGGGAGCACTGTGCCGAATTTCTTTTTTTCCATTTTCAGAAAATGATTTAAATGCTATTTTATTTAAAAATTCATAATAATTCATATATAGCTCCAAAAATTCTGAAAATTTTTGTGTGTGTTCCTTATAATGTCATCTACCTAGAAAAAATAAGAAATGCCAAATTTGAGTACTTTTTGAATATGTTAAAATTAGCCCTTTTAATTGAAAAATGGACCTTCAATGATTTTTAATAAATAAAATAATTGGCTTTTAATTCTAAAATTTTTTTTACCATCTAATTAGGCCAAGAGCTTTCTAAAATAAAATTTTAGGCTTAATTTTATAACTTTAATTTTTATGCCTTTATTTAATGCTTTTAAATAATTAATTAACCCCTTTTAATTAACTTAATCATTATAGGAGTTGTGTGACTTTGGGATTGATTGATGACCTTAGGTCATTAATGCTAATGACCTTTGGCACTTTAATTAATTATTTACGCTTATCTTAATCATGTCATTAGGACTTAATTAACGATATTTTGTGTTTAATTGACCTCTTAAATGGCGTAGTTAACCCTAATGAGTTATTTAAGCGAAGTTTTGTTAGCTTGCAACTTTATCGTGAAGAAAAGTTATACTCAATCCTTAAATCTGATCATGCATCCATCGAGCATCATGTTTACTATTCCATCATGTAAAGCATATTAATTATCGAGTAGTTTCCGTTAACGGAGAATTGACGTTATCACCCAGATCCGAAGGACGAGCAAATTCAGGAATCGGGAGTTGATCCAGAGTTCGAGAACTTCTACCCCGAACATCAAGGCAAGCCCCGGATGCATTTAAACCCTATTCTTTTTATAAAAAGTTTTATCGCTTCAGCTCTGATATGTTGCATTAAGTAATAGGAATTGAGTGAAAACCCACAAATTGTATTACCTGTCTTATTCTTTATTCCTTGTTACCTACTGGGAAGATAAGTAGTAATGCTTAGCCCTGCTTATTTATTTAATTGTTCAAAGGCAAAAGAATGAAAAAGATGAGATTGGTTTCTAGTTGGAATCTTGATATTAGTAATAAATCGAGTCCGGACGGCGAACTTGCACTGGGAATGGAGTCCCTCTGTAGTGTTCTCGTCTGTTGATGCCCTAGGTCCCGTTCGTTGGTGAACTGGTGATATCGAGAATTTAGAAATCCACATGCATGAAGTGGTATACGGATGGTTGGAGCCGTGTATGCCATGGAGTGACCTAGCGTGGGGCCAGAGAATCCCATCTGTGTCATAGTGTGTTTTACTGTGGGGTTTAAGTTCCCATGTATCTCGGTACGCTGGGCCGTAGAGCTCACGTGTACCATGTGGTGATATACGGCTGAGGTTGTTATCCCGGTATATCGGTGCACCTGGGGTGCTTCGGAGTTAAAGTCTCCGGTATGCTCAGTCACCTAGGTCCCAGCTGGGTATGAAAATGGATTTGAATCGCCGTTGCTTCTCGGAGAAGAAGACTCGATCGGTGTTCATCAGCGTAGTAATAACTTGAACAACGATTAAGGTTCAATAATGAAGTTGGTTGATAATGGGAGTTAGTACCAGCAACTTCTCTTTCTGTAAAGCTTTTCTGCAAAATTTCTTATCTCTTTCAAGCCTTACCTTGTCCCTCTAGCCTGCATCTCTTGAGTCTCTACCCTTCTCTTTCGTCGGGTCAGTCTTGTTGAGTACTGTTGTACTCAGGGATTGTTGAACCCCTGTTGCAGGTGAGCTTCATGGGCAGGAGTGTTTTGCATCCTGCTGCATGACAATCGTCGAGGAAAGCAACGACGAATAAAGATGTTCAGCTCTTGGGCAGAGCTTTTAGGTAATATTATAATCTACTGCTACTCCACTGCTGTTATGGTTTGTATAATTTAAACCTATTATTGTAAATATTTGAAACTCAGAGTTTTGTAAATGTATGTTATTGTAAGACTTCCACTGTTTTACTCCGTGGTAATTTATTTATATCAAACTGTTGTAATACTGCAATGTCTCTCTACAATGATTGATCCTGCTCGGAGAATCGTGGATGATTCGGGATTTACCCGACAGACTTTTTAAGTCGTATGGAACACAGTCATGGTTATTTGGAGTCTGTTTAGACAATAATCATGCGTGTGGGCCATATGATTTAGGAGGTTCTGCCACAGCTGGTATCGGAGCTGGATCATTGTTGCAAAGAGTTGTTGTAGTATTCTCTTGTGAAAACTTCAAAAGTTTTGAGTCAAATAATTTTAACTTGACTATTTTGGGTCCAACTTGCTTATTTATTATCCATGATTCTTTCTATCGACCCTTATTCTGATTTTACAAAGTGTGATGGAGAAATAGCATATTATATTACCCTATGTTATAAAAGTTATATATATGCAAGTGTTGCTTTCTTTTATGTTTAGATCATAAGTTCGTTCATGCATCATGCTTAATTAATTTATTTAATTACTTTTCCCCTTTAAAGTGGTTTGGGTTAAGTAGTGTCAATCCTTTTCATGCTAACCTTTAGACTTCTTCCTATCTATCCTATCTTGCTTCAGGATGGCCATTACCAAGCAAACACCTCGCAAGAGCACTGCACCAAAAGGAGTACCTCGACACCAGTTAGCTCCTAAATATGAGATCGGAGAAAGTAGTAGCAATCCGCATCAGGATCCGCAGGCTGAGATAGCAAGGCTTAGATCTGAGTTAGAAAGGGCTGAAACCGATAGGACTTTAGAGGCCACCGAAATCACTTCGTTGAGGCGATCTCGGAAGTATATGAAGCACCAAAGAAATGATGCTTGGGCAAGAGAAGATGCAGCAAATGTTCATATCCAAGAACTTGAAGACTATGTGGAAGATTTGGAGGAATATGCGGAGGAGGCTGACGATGAATGTGTGAGGTTGAATAACTTACTGGATCCTGAATACCAAAGACAGGCAGTTCAGGATGACCTCGGTCTTGTAATGGGTCAGGATGAGGAAGAGGAAGATCCTGAAGAATTAGAATTTATCGAAGAGGATGTCATTGATGAAGAAGAGGAAAACCAAATGGATATAGAGAATGAAAGTGAAGAAGAAGATGTTATGGAAGAAGAAGATCCTGAGATAGTAGAGGAAGAGCCTGAAGAGGAGGAGGACCCTGAGGAAGATGAGTAAGGAGTTTGGGAAGTAAGATGTGTAATATATCCTTTCTTTGCTTTCTAGAGCCTAGTAGGTATGGGAAGTCTTGCCGGAGTGCAGACTGATGTAATAAAATAATGTAACATAAGTATGTTACGCCTTTGTAATATATCCTTATGAAATCCAATAAGGCTTTGTGAATAAAGTATAGTTTGTGTATCAACAGATGCCTGCTCATACCCGTTCCCGTGATGCTGCTGGCTCATCTCAGGATGGAGGTGATATCCCTAATCCTCCACCAGTTCCACCCACTCTGGCTGATGCAGTTGCAGCATTAGTCACTGCAACCACAATGATGGCTCAAAACCAGAATCAGAATGCCCGACAGGGAAATCATGGGCGGAACCATAGAGATGAAACCACATATGTGGATTTCACAGACACTCGACCTCCGGTTTTCAGCAGAGTAGATGAACCCATGGAGGCTGATGATTGGCTCCGCACTATGGAGCAAAAGTTTGGACTGATTGAATGCACAGAATATCAAAAGCCCATGTTTGCAGCCCAGCAGTTGAGAGGTACTGCAGGAGCTTGGTGGGTAAATTTCGTTGCTGCTCAGCCCGAAGGCCATCGCATTACTTGGACTGAATTTCGAGAAGCTTTTTGAGCACATTTTATTCCCGAGGGAATAATGACTATAAAGCTCGAAGAATTTCTTTCCTTGAGGCAAGGTGATATGTCGATAATGCAATATTTTGGCAAATTTAATCACTTGTCTCAATACGCGTCAGACTATGTTAGTACTGACCGTAAAAAGAAAGAGTGTTTTCTAAGAGGTCTGAATAGTAAAATTCAGAGAATGATGACGGGAAATCCAAATGCCACTTTTCATGAGGCGGTGAATATCGCTATCTCTTATGAAGATAAGAATCATCAACATCTGGAAACCAAAACGAAGAAGGGTGTACCCTCTGGATTTTCTGGTGGCAATCCAAAACGTCAGAAAATAATCTATCACCCTCAGAATCATTTTCGTCCACCTTATCGTCCACCACAATATCAAGCACCGCAACAGGCATTCGCTCGTCCTGTTGCTAATCTTTCATATCCACGACAGCCGAATGCCCCTGGTGTTCGTAACTTCAATTCCCAGCCACCGATTTTCCCCTGTTATAATTGTGGAAAGCCCGGTCATTTTGCGCGAAACTGCCCGCATCCGAGGCAGTATAACTCTTATGTCCCTAGAGCTTTTGCACCACAACAACAACCACAGAATCAGCATAAGCCAGGAAATCAGAAGGTGCTGAATAATAAGAATGAACAGAAGTCTGACAGAGTGTTCTACACTCAAGTTGGGGAAATCCCAGAAGGAGAGCCCGTCATGATGGGTACGTTTCCTGTTGCTGATCATCCTGCAATTATGCTATTTGATTCTGGTGCATCACATACATTCATTAATGGTATGTTTGTTAAGACACATGAAATTCCAATAATGGAGACAAAAGAACAGTTCTTTATACAGTCGCCTGGGGGGCGTATGTGTACTAAAGAAATGGTACAGGATGTGCCAGTAAGTTTAGGTGGGTATATTTTTTCCACTGATATGATAATATTAAAGGATCAAGATATAGATGTGATCCTGGGTATGAATTGGATGAAACGGCATGGCGCTGTGATAGACATCCTAAATAGAACAGTAAGATTGAGCATACCCAATTGCAAAACTTCACTTCTTATCCAACTTCCGACACTTAAGAGGAATGTTCAAAAGGTATGTGCAACCTCTGTAAAAGAAATTGAGGATATACCAGTGGTTTGTGAGTTTCCTGATGTATTTCCCGATGAGTTACCTGGTTTACCTCCTGATAGAAATGTGGAGTTTAGAATTGATTTGAAACCTGGTACTGCTCCAATATCCAGAAGAGTTTACCGGATGGCACCACCTGAGCTAGCAGAACTCAAGATTCAATTGCAAGAGCTACGAGATAAAGGTTTTATTCAACCTAGCTCTTTACCTTGGGGATGTCCTGCTCTCTTTGTGAAAAAGAAAGATCAAAGTTTAAGGTTATGTGTGGATTATCGTCCCTTGAATGAAGTAACCATTAAAAATAAGTATCCTCTACCCCGCATTGATCTGCTTTTTGATCAATTGGCAGAAGCAAAGGTATTCTCTAAGATTGATCTTAGATCTGGATATCATCAAATAAAGATTCGTCCGGAAGATATTCCAAAGACCGCTTTTACCACTCGGTACGGTCTGTATGAATATTTGGTTATGTCTTTTGGACTTACCAATGCACCGGCCTATTTTATGTATTTGATGAACTCAGTGTTCATGCCAGAACTGGATAAGTTTGTGGTTGTTTTTATCGATGACATATTGATATATTCTAAGAATGAAGAAGAACATGCTAAACACCTCAGAATTGTCTTGCAACGTTTGCGAGAACATCAACTGTATGCCAAGTTCAGTAAATGTGAGTTTTGGCTGAAAGAAGTGAAATTTCTTGGACATGTGTTATCAAGCAAGGGTGTTGCTGTCGATCCTAGTAAAATAAAGGATATACTGGATTGGAAACCACCAAAGACTGTGCACCAAGTTCGAAGCTTTCTGGGAATGGCGGGTTATTACCGTCGTTTCATACCAGATTTCTCGAAGATATCCAAGCCAATAACTGAATTGTTAAAGAATGATGTCAAGTTTATTTGGTCACCTGCCTGTGAAGAGGCATTTCAGAAATTGAAGAAACTAATGACTACTGCACCTGTTCTAGCACAGCCAAACATTGAGAAGCCGTTTGATGTCTATTGTGATGCTTCTGGTATAGGTATTGGATGTGTGTTGATGCAAGAAGGGAGAGTCATTGCATATGCTTCTAGACAGCTGAAGAAACATGAGGAGCATTATCCCACACATGATTTGGAATTGGCAGCTGTTGTTCATGCCTTAAAAATATGGCGACATTATTTGTGGGATAATAGATGTAATATTTACAGTGATCACAAGAGTTTGAAATACATATTCACTCAAGATGATTTGAATATGAGGCAAAGAAGATGGTTAGAGTTAATCAATGATTATGATTTGGAAATCTATTACCATCCTGGAAAAGCCAATGTAGTGGCTGATGCACTCAGTCGAAAAAGTCACTGTCATTGTTTAACGGTGAAGCCTTGGGATGTCTCTATATGTCATGATATAGAAAAACTGGGTATAGAGATGGTGCCACAAGGTAGTTTGTCTAACATTGTTGTTAAGACAACCCTCAAAGATCAAATTATTGCTGTTCAGAGAAGTAATAAGGGAATTAAGCATATCAAAAAGAAAGTCAGAAATGAAAAGAATTCTTGTTTCACAATTGATGAAGCAGATGTCCTATGGTATAAGAATCGTCTGGTTATACCAAAAGATTCTGAGTTAAAACAAAAGATATTTGACGAAGCACATCTGTCAAAGTTTTCTATTCATCCAGGAAGTAATAAGATGTATCATGATCTGAAATAGAGATTTTGGTGGACCAAGATGAAAATAGAAATTGCTAAGTATGTGGCTCAATGTGATACTTGTCAGAGAGTCAAAGCTGTTCATTTGAAGTCAGCAGGAGAACTTCAGCCATTACCTATTCCAGCTTGGAAATGGGAAGATATAAGTATGGACTTTATAGTGGGTCTACCCAGGACAACAAAAGGTTTTGATTCAATCTGGGTCATAGTGGATCGACTCACAAAAACGGCACATTTCCTTCCAGTTCAAAATACAAATTCAGCTTCGCAATATACCAAACTATATTTTGAGCGTATCATAAGTCTTCATGGAATACCAAAGACCATTGTTTCTGATAGAGGCACGCAGTTTGTCTCCCAGTTTTGGAAACAATTACACAAGTCTTTAGGTACTGATCTTCTGCACAGTATAGCCTACCATCCTCAAACAGGAGGTCAGACTGAAAGAGTAAATCAAATACTTGAAGATATATTGAGAGCATGTGTTCTTAATTTTCCAGAGAAATGGGATGAGTGTTTACCCTTAGCTGAGTTCTCTTATAATAATAGTTATCAAGAAAGCATCAAAATGGCACCATTTGAAGCATTGTATGGTCGCAGATGTAGAACTCCATTAAGTTGGTCTGAACCCGAAGAAAGAAGATTTTTCGGAGTTGATTTAGTAAACGAAACTGAAGCAAAAGTTAAACAGATACAACAGAATATAAAGAAAGCACAATCTCGTCAGAAGAGTTATGCAGACCAAAGGCGTCGACCATTGTGTTTTAATAAAGGAGACTATGTATATCTAAAGGTGTCACCCATGAAAGGAGTTACCCGATTTGGAGTTAAGGGTAAGTTAGCACCTCGTTATATAGGACCATTTCAAATTCTGGCACCAGTTGGAAAGGTATCATATCGTCTGCAACTGCCTGAACAGTTGTCGGCCGTACATAATGTGTTCCATGTGTCCCAACTTAAGAAATGTCTTCGAGTGCCGGATAAAGTCATTGATGTTGAAGGTATTGAACTTGAACCTGATTTGACCTACTCTGAGTATCCAATCCAGGTTTTGGATCAGAAGGATCGTGTTACGTGAAGCAGAACAATTAGGTGGTATAAGATACAATGGGATCAACATTCAGAAGAAGAAGCTACTTGGGAATCAGAGGATTTTCTGTTAGAAAACTTCCCAGAGTTTTATGCTTCTATCTAAATGGTAATTTCCTCTATGAGTTGTAACTTCTCTATGAGTGGTACAATTCCTTTCCTTTATAAACTTAGTAGAAGTGTGTTTTCCTGACACATTTCCTTTTCCATTACTTCACTCGAGGCTTTAAATCTCGGGACGAGATTTCCTTAAGGGGGAAAGGCTGTAACACCTCTGGTGTTATATTAACTAAAACATGCCATGTCATCATATGCACTACAAAGCATCCATGTTTAAGTCAACCTTAATGTGCATTAACTAAAACAAGTTTATATTTCATAGGTTGATTGAGTTTCTGTAATGTTTGTCACATGAAATAATAAAACCCTATTTTCGAATGTCATCGCAAATGCTTAGTTTATACTCTATGTACTTGAGGTGTAAACTGTGTTTACACTAGTGCCAAGCATAGTGTATAAGTCTAAGTCCAACCCTAAAAATGATTTCCATATTTGAAATTAAATTTGGATTCCCAAGCTTATTTCTAAGTTTGGCTATTCAAGTTTAAATTCAAATTGGAAATGGTATAAAAGGTTTTTCAAAAGTTAACTTGGTCAACCAAGGGTGTCATTGGGTCAATGACCTAAAAATGTCCTTGGATGATGTTTGTGATCACTAATAACCAACCAATTAAGTTAGAAACCAAATTGAATTTAAATTCTATTTCAAAAAACCCTTTATTTTCAAACCTA